>KB722746.1:184272-217914 GCA_000349905.1 Volvariella volvacea V23 | reverse complement strand
TGTAGGAATCCTAACAATGCGTACTCACCTCTTAGTAGCCTGTAAGTTCAGGTTGTGCCGGAGTCTCTGAGACAAAGCTAGCTCGGCAGAGTAGACAAGGTTGAAACTGAGGAAAACCCCCAGAGCCAACCAAGCCCACTTATATATTCACCAGAGTCCATATGTACATATTTACACTATTCCAGACTATTCTACGGGTATCTATCTATGACCTCATGATGACATCACCAGTGTCCGGTATCGCTAAGATCCCATTGGGTAGAGATAAGCTGTGAGCCGGGATGATGGCTCCAAGACTAATGATGCCGCCGAGAATACCTCGATGCCTGGGATCTCCAAAGGTGGCTCAAAAGGTAATGCATCATATGGCTAAGATGTTGTCTAATCTAATCTGGATTAAGTAAGCAAGTCACGTGGTCCCTGGCGCTTAAGAAAAGAAAAGAAAAGAAAAAGAAAATAAATATTAAATAATCAGTGAATAAATAGGGAATAAGGATACGATTCCTGACAATGAAGGTCATGAAAGTTGTGAAATGGAATAATATAACTAACGGGCTCTACCCCACACATGGAGGGACAGGCATCGAGCCACTCGCATGAGAAGCAGACAGGCAGTCGATGGATGTGCGCGAAGCATCTCACTCCATCGACCGGGTAAATAGAATTGGAATATTGACGAACTACTTACCACCAGGAGTACAGGATAGACCACCTGTATATGTCTCGGTCGCTGGAGTAAAGGTACTGGGGTATTCGCCTACGTGGCTTGATGAGGGCAGGGGAGACCAGATCTAGACTGGGGAGCTACTTGCCAGATAGCTCCAGTATATATATCTATCTATTACATGTGCACAGACCATGTTGCTAATACTCGCATCATGATGGTGCGATATGGCACCATCAGTGGACACTTCTCTATATATGTCCTAGGGTTTTATCATATGACCTCCCTCAGCAGTTCGCCTGCCGGTTTGTACCTTTTTGGAGGTGGTCGCCCTATGGGGATGTATCTAGATGTAAAAGCTGTGGTGCTCCTATGTATGTAATCAATATCTAATTTATACTACTAGATCTGGAGAGATAAGGAATGTGGTATAAATAAAGGTAATCTAAGCACTGCTACTTGAGTGCTGGTTTAGACGCTACTGGATGAGCATTTGATGGAATATAAAATATGAATATAAATATTGAAAAGGCGCTTAGGGCGCTAGTGGACATCATTCCTGACAAGGTGGTGCAATGCAGAAGGTGAAGGAGAGAAGTAAAGGCAGATTTGTGGGGTTCGATGCTGGGTGATGAAAGCCTAGGGAAGTGGCTGATCGCTATGGAAGGGAAGTGAGTCTGTTGGGATGTGTGCCTTTGGTTGAGTGTATGATGGGCACTGTGGGGTTTTTGAATTTGGGCAGACTGATGCACAGGCTTTTGTGCTGCATAAGGTCTGTGATCATGATGGACGACGTACTCTGATTCATTTCATTCATCGACTTTTGTATTACTGTGTCTTGCAGCTTGCTAGTGAAGCTATGCCACTATTTTTGGATGCTACAGTAACTAAGATTAGTAATGCAACATGTGGTCTCTAACCGAATTCGGTCCCAAATCTCTGGACAATGGGTGGTTGACTGGTTGTGCATACATGCATGTAAATTCTACACTGATATACTTCATACTCAAGACGTAGTTGGGGTCTCATGGTCAGCCATGAGGAAAAAAATCAGGAAACAATTTTTTGGGGGTGCTGCAATATTTTCTTTTGCAAGCAGGGTTGACCACTTCATGAGATGTATAAAAGCCAGGGGGGTTCACACTTGTTCCAGTCGTGTCTCTGTGGTGAGAGCTACCCCTTCTCTTATCTTCTATCACCATGGTTTACACATCTCCCACCAAGAAAGCTTGCATCGTCACCCTCAAGTCACAGGGGTTTTCTCACTGTGATATTGCCTCTCAATGTGCTGTGCACCCCACCACTGTTGGCCATATTGTCAAAAAGTATGGCAGTGGTACCAACTTTTTGTCAGCGACCGCGTCGAGCGCTCGCGTGACCGGGGATCAGGAATATAAAATAGATAAGAAATAATAAATAAAGGAGGAATAATAATAATATATCATAAAGGTCGTGAAGGTCATCGAAGGGGTCGTAGGCGTCATGAAGGTCATAAGGGGCATAAGGATCGTGAAAGGTCATGAAGGGGAATAATATAATCTAACGGGCTCTACCCCACACATGGAGGGACAGGCGTCAAGCCACCCGCATGAGAAGCAGACGGGCGGTCGACGGATGCGCGTGAAGCATCTCACTCCATCGACCGGATAAGAAGTATTATTTAACGACGAACTACTTACCACCATGAGTACTGGCATCGTAGCCAGTTCCTGTCTCGGTCGTTGGAGTAAAGTATTCTGGGGAGTATCGCCTATGCAGCTCAACGAGGGCAGGGGAGACCAGATCTAGACTGGGGAGTTACTTGCCAGGTAGCTCCAGTATATATATCTATCTAATACATGCGCACAGACCATTGTGCTAATACTCGCATCATGATGGTGCGATATGGCATCATCAGCGGATGCTTTTCTATCTATATCCTAGGGCTCTGTGATATGATCTACCTCAGCAGTTCGCCTGCCAGTTCGTACCTTTTTGGAGGTGATCGCCCTATGGGGATCTATCTAGATGTACTAACTGTGGGACATACATATGTAATCGATATCTAATCTATACTAGTAGATCTGGGAAGATAAGGAGTGTGATTATAGATAAAGGTAATCTAAGCGCTACTTGAGCGCTAGTATCTAGGCGCTACTAGATGAGCGCTTGGGGAATATGAAATATAAATAATATAAATAATGTAAAGGCGCTCTTAGGGCGTTAGAGGACGTCGGTTCCCGACACTTTTACCACACAGCCCAGAAATCCGGTCACCTGCCCAAGCTAACAAAAAATGACGTCCATTTCGCCATTTGAACCCTGGGCTCTGGTCATGCCAGGGATGCAACTGATCTCCAGTGCAACTATTTTCCTGGGGTCACAGCTCAGGCCATCAGAGAGCAACTCCGAAAGGCTGGCTTCAAAGCCTGCAAGTGTTGTGTCAAGCTGCTCTTAATGAAAGCACACATCAGGAAGTGGCTAGCGGGGGCAAAGGAGCATAAGGACTGGACAGTGGAGGACTGGAAGGCAGTGGTGTTTTCTGATGAGTTGAAATTCAACCTAATGGGTTCAGATGGGTTTTGTTGGTGTTGGAGGCTGCCAGGGCAAGGTTTGGACATGCGCTATGTGACAAAGAAGGTCAAGCATGGGGGAGGGCACGTCATGGTGTGGGGCTGTATTACGTCATCTGGGCTTGGACAACTTGTACACATTGAGGGCAACATGGACAGGTTCCTCTACGTCGAGATCCTTGATGACGACCTTCTTGGCTCTCTCAAAGACCTCAAGATCAAGAAGAAAGACATTTATTTTCAGCAAGATAACAATCCCAAGCACACATCCGGCCATGCCCAGGATTTTTTCAATGCACAGGGCCTTGATGTGCTCTCCTGGCTGCTGAACAGCCCTGATATGAACATCATCGAGCATGTGTGGAACTATTTGGATCACTGTGTACGCACTAGGAGGCCTCTCCATTTGAATAAGGAGGAATTATGGGAAGTGTTGCAGGAGGAATGGGCCAACATTGAAGATGAGTATATTGAGCAAGTATGCCGAGGCATGTTGAGGCATTATTGAAGGCAAAGGGTCAGTACACGATGCACTAGGTTCAATTTTCGATAGAAATTACGAGATTACGAGATAGCTACACAACATTTATAGATAGATAGCACAAAAGTTAGTATTGCATCACCCCTGGAATAGACTTTGGTCAATTTTATTGGAACTATGGCTCGGACATAAAAATGAGTATTAATACTTGATTCTATGCCTAAATGAGGACCAACCATAAGTTGTTTTATGGTGGGCGGTCTCGAGATAAGATTTCGATGATGAGCAAATCAAAAATAATCACGTGTTGCATTACTAATCTTAGTTACTGTACCGTCCTGCCGATCAGCGACAACCGTCAAGGAATTAGCGCTGGCCGTGGTACCAAAACAAAACAAAAATCCGCGGGTTTCATTCCAAAAATCTAATTGACGTATAAAATATTTCATACTCGCAAAGTCGTATCATATCAAAACCAAAACCAAAACCAAAACCAAAACTAAAACAAAGGAGAATCAAACGCCTAGCCAACGAAAGGCACCACAAAAACAAGCGCGTCGTATATGTATGAGGAGCTTAAGAAGACGTGTACGGTAAGAAAAGCATGCAAGTACGGGTCAAAAAATTTCAGAACAGCGCGTAATATAACGTGAAAAAGGCGTGAAAAAGGAATGGGTCTGTACGTGGGTGAGGGAAGATAAGTTAACCTTTTTCATGATTCATCTAAAGTAGTATTTCTGCGCATGTATACCTATACCTATACGAATGATATGCAGAATCACCACCGTCATACTATACCGTACCGTACCAGAACCAAATAAAAACCAGATGTCTAAACCGTCGTGCACACGCATCTAAACAGACCCATGCACCAACTCCAACGCCCTCCCGACCACCTCGTCCACGCTCCACCTCTCCCCCCTCTTCAACCCATGCTTAATATCCAACGCCTCCCCAATATCATCACACGCCCTCAGAACCGTGTCCACATCCTCCTTTGTGTGTGCCGCGCTCACGCAGAACCGCACCCGGCCGGAATGGAGCGGCGTCGCGGGGTAGGCGACGACGACGACGACGATCGGCGTCTGCCGCTGCCTCATCATCCGGTGGAACGCGATCATCTTGCCCGGGTTCCAGAGCAGGAGCGGGACGATGGGCGACGACGGGTGGCCGTAGGTGATGAAGCCGAGTTTGCGGAGGCCAAGATGGAGGTAGCGCGAGTTGAAGGCGAGGCGGCGGAGGCGGGTGCGGCCCTCGTCGCCGGAGGAGAGGGCGGGCGGGAGGGTGATCCAGGAAGGGAGCATGGTGGAGGGTACGGGGCCGGGGTGTTGGACGACCTCGAGGCTGGGTGCGTGACTGGTGAGCTGCTGGGGCGGCTGTTGGAAGGCGGAGGGGAGGGCGACGCCCATGATGCTGGCCATGGAGGCGATGACTTGTGTGAGGACGGGGGGTGTCATTGCTTCTGCGTATGGGCTGGAGTAGCCGCGGAGGCGTAAGCGGTCGATGAGGGATTTGTTTCCTGCGACGTAGCCGCCTGCTGCGCCAAAGGATTTGGTGAATGTGCCCATGAGGATGTCGATCGAACGGGGGTTGATGCTAAAGTAGTCTGATACGCCGCGGCCGTTGGGGCCGAGCGCACCAATGGAGTGGGCTTCGTCGACGAAGAGGTAGAACTAGTTTCCGGTTAGTACGAACGCACTATGCACGAGAGTGATGTACACACCTTGTATTTCCTCTTGAGATCCATGATGGCAGGCAAGTTGACGAGAGTGCCCTCCATACTATATAAGCCTTCTACGATCAAGAGAATCTTCTTCCACGGGCGATGCGTCTTGGGTTGTCCTTGGCTGATGGACTCCCTCAACAGCGATTCCAGGCTATCCATGTCATTATGCTTAAACATCCTGACCTGTGCCCCGCTCAATCTAACACCAAACCTGATCGAAGCATGATTAAGTTCGTCCGAAATGACAAGACACCCTTTGCCGACCAAAGCCGGGATGAGAGTCGAGTTGGTCGCGAACCCCATGGAACTGATCAACGCGTCCTCCATTCCAACAAACTTGGCGACCAAGGCCTCAGTCATAGTTTGCAGGTCGTTCATGCCGCCCTCCAATCGCGAACCACATGAAGAAACTCCATAACGCCTGATTGACTCTTCTACTGCGTCCGCACAACCACCCTTGGCCTGAGCAAAGCCAAGATAATTGTACGACGAGATGTTGAGGCACCTCGTACGACCTCCCGTGAAAGTGAAGGATTTATTGAAATCGGGTGAGATTCGGTCGAGGATGACAATGGTCCGACCAGCGACACCGGTGACGGGTTGTGAGAAGCATTCGTCCATGCGTGTTTTGAGACGACGGGTATAGAAAGAATCGAAATCAGAGTTGAGCGGTGCGTAGCCCTGGATGCGGATTCAGGGAAAGAAAGAAGTCGTCATTGTTTGGTTAGAAACACGAGGAGACGGAGAAAAGACGCGGGATGATAAGGACGATTTAGTGATATGTGTAGTCTGGGTGATGGTGGGTGACGGTTCGTGGTGGAGGAACACGACGAAAACACGAGAATGGAAGTGGGAGGGGTAGAGAGCCGCTGCCCCTATCGGCGGAGGTGGAGAATAGAGCGGGAACTCACATCGCTGGGTATCAGGTGCTTGTAGGCCGAAGACTTGAGCCGTTTTCCAACGAAATCGCGCAAGTGTCCAAGACAGATAATAATAATAAAGCTTATGTAGGTGGAGAGGAGGACGTAGTAGGGTGGCTCTTGCTCGTGAACGTCTTCCAAGGGCGTGCCCGGTGGATGCTGGGATGTGAACCGATACTGTTCGTTCGAGCAGTGACCAAACTCGGTGTGCACGGTGGTGTAGATCTCCTCGGAGGTGGGTGGTCGCGAGGGCAAGCCGAGACCGTCCGCGTTGTCGTCGAATTCGTGGAGCACGGTGTCCTCAGAGGACGAGGTGATGGAGGAAGATATAGACAAAGCCGGGGTCGAGGTGGGGGACTTGTTGGCATTACTGCTGCGAGCACGGGCGTCGGCCTGGGAGAGGGCGGAGAGGTAGGAGGCAGCGGAGGGCATAGGGGAAAGGGACTGGGAAGAACGCTTCTTAAACATGCTAGGGGGCTGGGGGGAGCGATTCAAGGCGATGGGGGACGGCAGCGGCGAGCTCGGGGGCATCGTCGGGGAAGAGCTGGGCGTCGTTGGGGTCGTCGAGGAGGAGCTGAGCTCGTCGCTGGATTAACAAGAGAAAGAGGCGTTGGAAGGGCTCGCTGCTTGTCCCACTTTTTTCCAACCCACAATACGGCTTAACGTAATAATTCCCTTTTTGGGACACACCATGTGAATGCTCGCCGGCGGCCACTCGCTCGCATTCAGTCCCAACCGAAACTGCTGCACCATAAATACTCCCCGCAAATGCAGTCGGCATCCCAGCGCTCGTGCGTGTCTCAGACCTCGCTCTCGGCGCATCGTCCAAGCCATTCGCCAGATCCTTCTGCACGACCATGGCACTCGCTTGGATAATCCAGCTGACATGAGCTAGCCGTGCTCGGGATGCGAAGATGGTGCAACACTGTTTGTCCCTGTAGATCCACCCAGCCACAGCCAAATAGAGCCAAATAGCTGATCAATGGATTTTCGGTCATTATCGTCGGGCGCTATGGCTCCCGCTGGCACTGCACCCATAAAACACGAGTATGCACCGACGCTGATGCCCGTTCGCCCATGTTGAATCGCTTGCAGATACCTCTTGTCGCAGCAGGCACAGCCGGTCCCTGACGATGATGCTGCGGAAGGAACGACAGGAAGCGCTCTCGCACGCAGCAGTGCTCGTGACCTACCAGGAACCGATGGGGATGGCAGGACAAGCGGACGGTCAAAACGGCAGCTGACGAAGGAGCAAAAGAAGGCACAGAGGGGTGCTAATAAGGGCAGGAGGTTTGGTAAGGTCAGAGACGAGGTAGATCTATGCTGGAAGGTGGCGAATGGGACGTTGTGCGAGTTTGGCGACAGGTATGTGCAGCAGGAAGGATGCTGTTGTAGAGCTGAATGCTGTGTTCCCAGTTGCCGATTCAGTCATGATATTACGGCTTACCTGGCTGCAAAACCACGGGACCTGCGGGTTCCGTCCACCTCGGAGGCACTCGAAAAACTGTTCTCTCAACAGGAGCCCGTACCAGAGGAGCACACGTCATCCGTCGATCCTACGACCGTCTGTCCAATATACGCAGAGACAGGAGAATGTAGGTGGGTCCAAACCACTTCGCTCTATTTCGCCGAGTTACCCATCCTCTCCGTAATACAGATACGGATACAAATGCCGTTTCTTTGGAGGGCACTCGAAGGCGGATGACACTGGCAACTTGGTCATGGCCAACCCAGATGAAAACAAAAAAGCGCAAGCTGCGCTCACTGCTCACGAACTCAACTTTGTAGGACCCGATATTCAAAAAGCTTTACGTTCTCGCAAGGTACATTTTACAACTTCAATTAATTCTCGAGGGAATCAACAGCCTTTCGTAGTACCCGTTTCCTGTATCAGACGCCTACCTCAAAGAACTGCGAGAGCAGGAAAAGAAGGAAAACGCCGTCCCTGCACCTATCCCAGAAAATGCCCAAGTCGTAACCGAACCTGAACAAGACGGGGTCATGGACGTTGACTCTCAGCCTCAGCAACCTACAACCCCCGCACCCGTCGCGCCCTCGAACAACGAGTTAATTGCCAAGCAAACAGGTGCGGCTAACCTCGAAGCCGCAAAAGACACGCCAGACCTTCAAATTCGGTTAGCGGAGAAGAAGAGGCTACATTGGTCCGGTAAAACATGTAAGCCCTCCTGTTTCCCCCATAACGGGTGATGAAGCAAAAAAATCAATGTATACTGATCATCCTGGAATTCACTAGATTTGGCGCCATTAACGACTGTGGGCAACTTGGTAGGCCACACGCTCCTTTCCTTTATGCCGCAAACAGACTCACGAGACATGCAAATGCGTGGTAGCCGTTTAGGCGACTTTGCGTTAAATACGGTGCTGAAATAACGTGTGGAGAAAGTACGCCGCTCGGTGTTTCTTCATCGAGCCACGTATTGACCTAATTTTGCCTTTTCACCATTCTTTGGGCATTACCCTGGCGTTTTCATCCATCCTTTATCGACCTGACCAACATCCTACTCTTCCCCCTTCCGACACTATACCACACCATATACCACGCAACGCAACACAGTGGGCCTAGCGACATCCTTCCTCGCAGGCTCCCGCGAAGAATGGTCCCTCGTCCGTCGACACCCATCTGAATCCACATTCGGGGTCCAAGTCGCGGGCAACAAACCTGCAAATCTAGTTCCCACAGCTGAGGTTCTCGCTCGGGAGTTGGGCGGCGGCGGCGGTGGTGGAGGATCAGGGATCGATTTTGTGGATTTGAATTGCGGATGCCCGATTGACTTGGTGTTTAAGGCCGGGAGCGGGTCTGCGCGTGAGTTTGTGTTCTTTTTTGCTGCGTACTTGAGCTTGGGACCGATGGCTTACTGCGGATTTTAGTGTTGGATGCACAAGGGAAGCTGGGTAAGATTCTTGTAGGGATGAATAAGGCTCTTGGAGAGATACCGGTGACTGTTAAGCTCCGTACGGGGGTCAAGGAAGGGAAGAATAATGCGCACAAGATTATGCCGAGGATCAGTACCGAGTGGGGTGCCAGTTGCATCACGGTGAGTCCTTCTGAGCCATCTGAAATTATGTATCGTTGGCTTGGTTGACTGAATGCGGTGTTCATTTGTGTTGTGTGCATTTCGTTTTGAAGCTCCATGGAAGGACGAGGGAACAACGGTACACGAAACTTGCAGATTGGAATTACATCAAGGAATGTGTAGAAGCCGTTCGAGCTAAAGAGGATGAGGCAGGCCGTAAGTATCGTGTTCTTCCCTTTCTATAGCTCTCACGCCGTCATCCACTCACCTAATCCCATTTTCCCTTCCATGCACGCATATAGTCCACCATGTACCAATATTCGGCGGCGGCGACTGTTTCTCTTCTCAAGATTACTGGGAGCGCATCGACAACACCGGCGTAGACGGTGTCATGATCGGACGAGGGGCACTGATCAAGCCCTGGATTTTCACGGAGATCAGAGAGAGGAGGGAGTGGGATATAAGTTCGAGGGAGAGGCTAGATTTGATTCGAGATGTGAGTATTTTGAATTCGCATGTTCACTTGCTTGCTTGCTTGCCGTTGGTTGCTCGTGTACCCTGATACATGGGGCATATGCGCACAGTTATCGGGTCATGCTGACTGAATGCACTCTTTGTTTCTTTTTTTTACTAGTACGCCGAGTATGGGCTTAATCACTTTGGATCTGACACGATCGGCGTCAACACCACGAGGCGGTATCTCTGCGAGGCGCTGTCGTTCCAATATCGATATGTCCCCATCGGGATATTAGAAACTTTACCAGGTAGAATCAACGATCGTGCGCCCGCATTTAGGGGGCGAGATGACTTGGGTGGGTGTCTTGACTGCTGTGCATTATGTTATGTCTTGTACTGTGCCTGTGACTGATAATGAGTTAGAAACGCTACTGGCGAGTGGGAACAGCCAAGACTGGGTCAAGATTTCGGAGATGTTTTTGGGACCTGCGCCGGAGGGGTGGACGTTTACGCCTAAGCATAAGAGCAATGCTTATGGTGGTGAAGAATCGCAAGGATGATGATAGCATGGATATCGATTATAACAAAGTTGTAACAACAGAGTGGATGCGTACTGGCGCTAGTGCTATTCTAAGGTTCTGGTGGTTGCTCGAGAACATCCGAAGCCCGAATTTGTTCAGGTTGGGGGAGCTGAAGCTATCGCTGAGGCCCAACCCCATTCCTCATCTTTTCCGACGCCCGTTGTCGGTACCCCAACACTGTCAATATATTACCACAAGTCCTCTCTTCATCGTACTATTTCTCCAATGCACCCGCCATAACCACCAACTTCATACCAAACGGCACAACCCACTCATACACTACGGACCTGAACTCGCTCCCCACCAACGCCCAATTTAAATGCCTGTGCTCATACACCTGCACGCGTGTATGCGCGGTATGAGTATGAGCATGTCCCCAAGGCGCCCACGCGAGATCAGCATCCAACCCCAGCACCCTCTGTGTCCACTTCCACCCCAAGACCGTTCTGCATTCAGTTACCGCGTTGGTCTTGAATCTCTGCACCGTCGCGGCGAAATCAGTGATAGTGATATGCCCATTGCGAATGCCAGTTGGGGGAGAGCCAAGAGGGTAGGAGGGAGGTGTGCCAGAGGTACGAGTGCGTCCAGGGGAGTACGTGGGAGGCGAGGGTTGTGCAGAGGGTGTACCAGAGGAGGTCCCAGAAGAAGGATTCGAGGTCGTGGCTGCAGCGGTGCCGTTTGTATGGCTGGTAGCAGGGAGGCAATGGCATGCAAAATGGGCATGCATGGAGGGGAAGGGCGAGGAATGTTGGGTTGGTTGTTGTGCTGAAGAATCGAGTGCAAGGTGGGTGGGAGAGCTCGTGTGTATGTGGAGCTGGGAGTGCGGGGGGGGGGGGGTCTCGTTGATGTCAATGTCGTAGAGTACACTGCGGATGGTATTGTCTGGTAGACGTCGGAATGCAAGGTTTTCGAGGTTCATGTTGCGGTGGACGGTATGCCCAAAAGTGAAAAGATAAAAATGTGCTAGAAGGATGCCTGCGGGCTTGCTCAATATATGGTATGAGGTACTAGAGTGAGAGAAGAGAAGGACAGCACATGCATACCCTCAATAATATCGATGAAGGCCAACTTTAATTCATCAACGTCAGCTATCTCCCACAGATTTTGGCAACGAATCTCTGTCTGTATTCGGAAGTATCGGCATGGATGAAGGTCTTCTGAGGTGATGTTGCGCCATTCAATGTGGGTTTTGTGTACACCTCGCTTGGCTGGAGGACTAGTAGTGACGATAATAATCCTCTGCGTGGGAGATCTCCGAGTCGGGTTCTATGGGTATCTGCATTTCAATTTCTAGTCGTTGATGTGCACATATACGGTCAGTGAACCCGGCTAGCGAGGTCGTGCGGAAGTAGTACCTGCGTATGAAGATGAAAAAGCAAAGGACAGAGATAACCACTTATATATGTAATGCCTGGTGATAGTGGTGGAGAACCACGAAAATAATGATCGGAAATATGCAAGTGCTATTATACCAACAAAGTAAGTACGTGCTACTGCTAGTTCAGTATCTATGGTTCCGACGGTGTCGCAGGGATTTGGATTGGGGGTCCAAGGAGGATGTCGGTCGTCGTGCGAAGTGGTTGATGGATGCGAAGAAATTTAAAGATGTGCGCCCGAAGGCTCAAGACTCGAGCTACTAATGCACATACTCGAGACTCCACGAGCACTCCAAAGGGGATGAATGTGGTTGATGATCAAGATCTATCATTGTCTTCAGAATACTGTACACGACTTTTATACCTACTACAATTTTCGACGACAAGATGCGTGACTTGTCAATGATTCCGGAATGCGATCCATACTGCTGGGAAAGGCAGCTCTCTCGTCCCCAATGGTTCTGACTGTTGATCATGGAGAGGCTGATTCTGGTCCCGAGGTTGGGATTGGGATTGACGCTGAGGCCCAAGCCCTCTCTTCATTTCCTCCAACGTCCGTTGTCGATACCCCAGCACACCCAACACCTTACAACAGGTCATCTCCTCATTATACTCTTCATCTGACGCACCATCAATCACAGCCAGCTTCATCCCAAAAGGTACGACCCACTCATGCAGCACATCTCGAAATTCGCTTTTCACCAGTAAAGCCCAGCTCGAATGTCTATACCCTGATCCCCAGGGCGCCTCTGCCCCGGCGAGGTCGCCGTCCAACCCTAACCCCTCCTGTGCCCGCTTCCACTTCAAAACCCGCTTACACTCCTTTACGACCCCATCTTTGAAAATTTCAATTGTTGGGTGAGACAGAACGGGGGCGAGCCAGTGACGAACCAAACTCAAGGGCGTATAGTGATCCAAGTAGAAGCGGTCAGAGAGGCGGCGATGAGTGCCACTATGGGGCTTGCCAACGAGAGTGGTGCAGAGGGTGTACCATAGTAGGACCCAGAAGAAGGACTCGAGATCGTGGCTGTAGCACCAGTAGGTGTCTGAGACTGTGGATATACGAAAGGGGAGTGCGCTTTGGTGTAAGGGGAGGGGGAGAAACATTGGATTGATTATGGTGCCGCAAGCTCGGATCCGTCGATGTGGAGGTAAGGATTCGTAGTATATATATTCGGACTTATTTGTTAAGCCTCTTGGGACGGCGTTGTCGATGTCATAGAGAACACCGCGAATGGTGTTGTCAGACGAACGTTGGAATGCAAGGTTTTCAGGGCTGATATTACCGTGAACTGTATGTCCAGACGTGAACAGATGAAAGTGAGCTGTAAGCATGTCAGCATATTTATCCATATGCACCCGAAGTAGCGGAGGAGAAGAGGGTCGATGAAAAACCATGCACAATACCTTCAATAATATCAATGAAGGCCTGTTTAAACTCCTCAACATCATTCACCTCCCAAAGACGTCGACATAGGGTCTGAATTTCTATTCGGGAGTGTCGGCGTGGGTTCAATTCCAAGTCGGCACTTTGCCAGCTTAAGCCTAAGTTTTCGCGATAACGTGGGTGATGGATCTTGTACCCACATTCCTTCATTCTGGGACTGGTGGTAATGATGATACATTGATTAGGTTCAGTTTTACTGAATTCCTTTGTGTCGTGTCCTAGGGGGGGTTGCATTTCAATTTCTGGGCCTTGACGTGCACATATGCAGTTAGTTGGGTGAGGTTAATGACGTGACTGCGAATTAGTACCTGCATAGGACGGTGACCGTCGTGTGGTGCATATCGTTGACATGGCGCTAAGTGGTAGAGTAGAAGCAGAATGAAAGGGGTTCCTTGTTGGTTTGTTTTGAAAGCTGTGCTCTTCACGAACACCCGTGAACTGGGTTAGGGGAACTTTGGCCGTTGGTGGTGGTGTAAGGAAGCGCGTGGTGCTTTTCCATGTTGGCTGATCTCGGTGTAACTTCGTTATAGAGGCCTTGCACGTCGACTTGATGAACGAGTAAGAGGTAAGGGATAGCGCGACAAAAATACAGGAAACGCCTTAGGGTTACTCAACAATAATATGTATGCCCTAGTGCAAAATACATTGCTGTCGGCTCATGGGGAACTATGGAGTCAGGCAGAGTCAGGTCAACGGATGCACATATCTCACTCTCTGGAAAATGTGTCGATTATTTTTTTTTGGTTCTGATGATGGTTCTGACGACATCCACTCTACACACTAGATGACGTACTGAGACTGCAGCTAGAGCAGATGGCATTGCGCCCCTGTCACGTATGTCGCGCGCACCTCATTTCCTCCCTTCATTGAAAAAAATCCTTGGGAAAGTTAGGATAGATTGAAAAGATGTAGTACATCACAATGGGATATCTGACTGGGACCGGGAAACAGTAAGACCAATAGAAACGACCCAAGTCACTACATCCTCATCTACCATCCCATCCCTCTTTCAGGTATCCATCATCATTTAAGCCCCAGTACCATACGAACATCGTAGAAGGCACGATAAATGAAATGAGCGACGAGGTTTCATCTCGTTTCCAGTGTTCGTAGGTGCGGCTTTTGTTGTTGAACTCCACTCCAGTTATTGCAATGCTAACATATTCTAGCACTTCGTTCCTTCTTAACAGACCCCGCACTATTTGACTTGGGGGTTCTTGAACGTCTGAGGGAAGTGGTGCAAGCACGAGCCATCGAAGATGAGGCATCTGATCAATGTGCTCGAGATGGTATTGCTCAATCTATTGAGCTTCTATTCAATAAACTGAAGGGGATGATCTCCTGCAACGTACTGTAGAGCTTTCTTGATATTCCAGGATCTCCAAGACTTCCAGGTTCACCAGGGATCCTGCCGTGAGCCTGAATATGTGGACATATGCGAGCCATGTAATAACAAGCTTGCGCAGCCTTCCCAGGGAGGCAATGAAGAACTGATTGGCTTGCGGTGGCCGCAGTACATAGACAAGGGCGAAAGCCCACCTGAAGTAGACCTCCGTAATTGTGGGGAAAATAGGGAGAAGCCATTCCACTGTAGTCAGGTTTCCCTGAAGCCGCGTGAGTTGTGGCAAATTGGTGACCGCCATCTCGAGTGAACCTGCTATCTCTACTGGACCTGCCATCTCATGAGAATAATCCAAATACAGTTCGGTCAAGCTGCGTTGGGATCCACTGGCAAGCCATGAGAGCAGATATCGCATGTGCCCTCGGTCGCGGCATCTACAATCCAGAGCCTTGAGTTGGAACGACGCTGCCGCTAAGATTTTACCGATTTCCCGATTGAAATAACCAGTTACCGACAAGCTCTTCACGTTCTTTAGTATGCCGACAGCAATCGTTAGTAAATCTAGACAATCCTCATTGTGGTCGAGCTTAAGATCCCAGCTCCGAACGAGGTCTGCTAGATGTTGGGAGCTAGTGATAGTACGAAGGAACTTAGTGCTGGTTATGACATCTGTTGGTGCCACTTTGCGGTAAAGGAAGTGCATAGCCTCTTGATAAAATGCGTGACTAGTGAGAGATAATGCAAGGAGGGTGTGAGTGTCGTATTGAAGTTGTTCACAGATGGATCGATAGAGGTCTTGTGGGAGTGGTGTGATACCAGAGCCCTTACGAAAGCGTATTCTAGGCCTCCTATACCTCGGAAGTAGGCATCGCATAAGCCATCGTTGATGCACCTCACGTACCTCGGGAGCGATGGGCGGGCACCCGTGGTGTACAAAACCTCGTGTTTGGATATATTTGAGTCAGCCCCGTGCAATTTCTCGTCGACTGTATAAGTACGGCTGTGAGCATACAAGAGCTTTGATTCACGTGGTGTGCTCATGAACGAAATACAATTATTATGAGCACCTCAACGTAATTCAACGGCAAAGTCAGCATCCGCTGGCATCCCTCTGAGGAACACTGTCCATGTGCGCTGCATTGTTCTGCATCTTTTCATGGCCTTGATACTATCACAGTAAGTAACTCCTCCTCCTTCTGCTGCCACCGATAAAACGTGCGTCGTACTTGGGCTGTTGTTGCTTATTTGACTGTTAAATTTAGGACAGCCATGTCTTTGACCCACCCACGTGTAAGATGCTGCTTCAAGACTAGACGATCCGTCTGGTATGATCGATTCAATTGCCACTAACGTCGTCCCCGCATACCTCCCTCATGGTCCACCATCAAGATGAATGCCAAGAAGCGGATGCCTACCAATGCTGGCGATGGCGATGGCGCCGACAGGTCCAATAAATATTACCCATATGACTACAAAAGGATTCTTGATCATGCTCAACATGTTGATGGGAACAGAGGGACGGGCCGGACTCCGTACCGCCGGTGGTTGCTTCGTCGTTCCATGGGGAGAGAAGTTGGCATTTAGCCCGTGTGCTTTCGAGATGCAGCTGGATCGGTTCATTGCTTGCCTGAAGAATTGGCAGAGTAACATAAGATGAATATGGTTTGCTTGGGATATACAGGAAGTAAGCAATGCTCCGCTTTTTCTCTCATCCTGTTCCCTGAATTGTGTTCAGTACTCATCGTGCTGCTTCTAGCATCTAGCATGGATCCCACCAATCCTCTCCTTCGGTTTCGCCAATACTATACCAAACTTTATTGATTTCTGCTTGGCGAGAGATTGTAGAAAACTTGTTATATGCAAGACTTGATACCAGTACTCCTTTTATCATTGGGCATTACGATCCCAGGCCACAGTCGACAGGACGTATCTGCTAACACGACGTAGCCGCCGATTGTGAAATGCTTCCGAACTCCGACCTGCGAGATTAGATGCATAGTGCCAGACACCCAAGATTTGTTCCTTGAGCGTATGCAGTACTGCGCTGCTAGTTTAACAAATGACCAAACTTCGTACGGTGAATGGGGAGCTGACACCGGCAGTACGTCGCTGGCTAGATTTGACCCGTCAACCTAACTTCTTGGAGTAGGTCTATGTTCTTGGTATCTAGTACGGCTGCCTCATCGTGTCACGGCATCTGTCAGGAACTCGTTAGGAACAGATCGTATCATAGGTGCGTAACCGTGTCAGGAAGTATGTCGGCAAAGTACGTGTGCACTACTCACCAAGCCTCCCTATTCAGGTTCACTCTATGTAAGTAGGCTTCTTGTGTTCCATTCTATGCTCTCTGTGTGCCTTCGCACTTTGATGTGGATGAACGATTCTAGTCCGAGTTTTGGTGCGTGCTTCTCCAAACCCAAACGGAGTCATTGGACAACAGGACAAGGAGAAAGACTCCATCAGGGCAGTATAAAGCCTGGTCGGGACCGCCTCAAATGCAGGACTACAGGCTTTATCTCTTGTTCTCGAGCGATTTCAGAACAAGGAGACGCTACCAAACTACTCTCACCGTTCGCGCAGAAGATGGCATCCTTCAAAAGCCTTTACAAATTTGTCGCTGCTTCGATTCTCATTTCACCGGCGTATTCTGCTCTGTACACGAACCCAAGCCAATTGCCCAGCAAGAAGTTTGACTACGTTGTCGTTGGAGGTATGAACCAGATTGCACTTGACTTAAACCCATCTGTAATGCAACTCGGTTTGTAGGTGGTATTGGCGGAAGCGTGGTGGCTGCTCGGCTTTCCGAGAATCCTAAATATCAAATCCTGGTCCTAGAGGCTGGTGGCTCGTAAGTCTTTAAAGTCTAATACCATAGGTATCCAAGTCTGACGTATCTTCAGAGACGCGGGTATTCCAATTGTTGCTGCTCCATTTCTCAGTCAGGCATTAAGGCCATGTCAGTGATCATTGCCTCCCCTTTATTCTTCGCACTAACTCTAATTTAGTCACTCCGTTCGATTGGAATTACACCACAAGCGCTCAACCCGGGTTGAATGGAAGGTCTATCCCCTACCCCCGAGGTTTCCTTCTCGGTGGTAGTAGTTCAGTTAGTAAGTTTGGTCCTCCTCTAAAACTGATAATCCTCTTATCAAGAGAACAGATTCCGTGATTCACACACAGGGAACTACTGAAGATTGGGATAAGTATGCTGAGATGTCAGGTGACGCCGGCTGGAGCTGGGATTCCACACAGCCCTACCGCCTCAAGGTAATTTCTTCAGCAACAGCTCTGTGCCACGGTGATAATTATTCATCTGCAGAGCGAAACACTTGTTCCTCCTATGGATGGTCATGACACAACGAATCAAGTTGATCCTGCTGTTCATGGGACAAGCGGTCCCCTCTTGCAAATTCACCCACACCACTCGATCAAAAGGTGCTCGACACTCTTGAAGAGCTCCCAGAAGAGTTTCCATTCAACTTGACACGAACAGCGGAGCAAACCTTGGCATGGGTTGGACACAATCGACAACTGGTGGAGGTCGAAGGAACAGTGCTTCCGTGGCTTATCTCCATCCTAACATGGATAGGCCTAACCTTCATGTACTTGTCAATGCGCAGGTTACCGCCTTACTGAGTACCGGTAAGAGGAATGGTCGTCCATTATTCAGTAGCGTGCAATTTCAGCAAGGCCGATCTGGTACGTTAATGCTGCTTTAGTTTGAATTCAATGGTGCGTACTGACATATCATCATAGCCCCTGCAGTCACCGTCCAGGCAAAACGAGAGATTATCGTTTCAGCTGGAACAGTTGGAACACCCGCTCTCCTCCAGTTATCTGGGATAGGCGATGTGAAAGAGCTTAAACGTCTACGCATCAAAACGATTGTTGACTTACCTGATGTCGGAAAGAACATGTCAGACCATTCGATCATCGTGCCTTCTTATTTCACGCAAGGACCGAGTTTGGATTATCTATATCGCAATTTGACCTTGCAACAGATTGAACTTGAACAGTGGAGTATAACGCACAGCGGACCTCTTTCAGCTGCCATCACCAATCACCTTGGATTCTTCCGCCTACCCGAGGATCACCCCATCTTCGATACTGTCCCAGACCCAGCTCCTGGCCCTAACTCTCCTCATTACGAGCTTATTTTCTCAGTAAGTATGGCGCTGCTTTATGTGCCTCATGCTTCCTCATGGCTTCTTCCTGTAGAGTATGTACATTGGGGCAAACCGACCTGCGACTGGAGATTTGATGACTGCGTATGTTGCCCTCATTTCCGCTGCTGCTCGTAAGTACCTCACTTCCTTCACGAATGGCATTGAACCTTGTCAACACACCGTTTCAGGTGGATACGTTCGCATTGCATCGTCCGATCCCTTTACCCAACCAATCATCAACCCCAATCTTGTAGGCACAGAATTCGATCTTATCACCATTCGTGAAGGCTTTAAAGCAATCCGAAGATTCCTGTCGGCCTCCCCATGGCAGGACTTTATCATCGAACCTTATGGTCCCCTCGTTGGTATTGATGAGGAGGATGATACCTCCATCGACGCATATATCAGGAATACAGCCGGGACAGTCTATCATCCTGTCGGGACAGCCAGCATGTCTCCTGTTGGGGCGAACTGGGGCGTGGTTGATCCTGATCTCAAAGTTAAGGGCACTGAAGGTCTTCGTGTTGTTGATGCATCCGTTTTGGTGAGCTTCCTTAAACTCGTACCAACTGTCCTAGGACTAAGTCTCTCTCTAGCCATTTGTGTCTAGTGCTCATACTCAAGCACCGACTTACGTTCTCGCTGAAAGGGCTGCAGATATCATTAAGGGCTTGGCATAAGACTTTAGTTTTCCCCCTCGTCCATATCTCTCGGACTGTTGGACTGTTGTTGTCACCATAGTAAAGAATGTAAATGTAGTCATTTATATGTGTTTCACGGGTCACAAATTCTCTATGGATTGGATTGACGGTCACTCAAGTATATCATCCCACGAACGCTTTTTGTAAAAATACAGCCATAAGCATTACTTATTTAGAAGGTCTGAACCCCAGGGGCAATGAAGACAAAGGAAGCCCTAGTATTATCTTCTTGGCTAACGGTGTTCCAAACTACAAACTCAAAAATGTCGTATTAAATTCGTGGCTTCGTTCTAGCTCTGCGCTTTGAGTTGAGGTGGTGACGCCTCCAAAATGTCGAATCAGCAGCAATGCCGATGACCTATATACACCCTCAGTCTCTCAAAGTTCCGACGCCACAAGCGAAGAGTTACAATTACAGTAGCTTTCTGCCTAAAGAAATAAAATGGCTCAAATCCTGAGCTATGAACAAGGCTCACTGATGTTTGGGATTTAGTGATCGTATCAAGAAATTCGTGTTGAGATTTCATACAGGTGAGCGTGTCTAGTCATAGTTGGGTGGGTAGAGTCGGTACGCGACAGACAAACGTTACCCGCATTCCTATATTTTTCTAGATTCAGGTATATTCTTGGTCTTATTTTGTCTTAGCTCCGGTGTTAAAGTGAAGTGTATACCCGTCAGGAGCTGAGAGATGCTATCACACAAGACATAGTGTTGGAGACTTAGTTTTTTATCTTTCATAAACGGATCCTCAGCATCGTAATAAACGAAGTTTCGTTTCGCTGAGCCTGAGGCGGAATTGAATATACGCCGAATCAACTAAGAAATAAGGAATAGAGACAAGACTAGGCCATATGGACTATTAACTCGATTAGTTCCACTGTCCATCCCATCCTGGTCGCAGGTACCCGGTGTCACTAAAGCCCCAGACCCATTTGAAGGTCGTGACTGGGGCAGTGAATGAAACACATGACGAGGTCATATCTTGTTTGAAGTGATGGTACTTGCACTTGTTGCCCATAGTCCTTGAGTTGATGATTGACACGCTAGCATATTGTAAGGACCTGCTAGTTCGGAATAATGCTTGGGCCAATTCGGCGCTGGATCTGGTATAGAATTCACGATTCCAGTAGGAGACTACGATCCACTGAATGTTCGGCATTTGATTTACTATTTCATCAAGGTGGTGCTCCTTTTCCTATGAGAGGTTGAACAAATAGAGCGGGAAAATATATATCTAGGACCTACGAAGCTTCGTTCGATATAGTTTGATATTTCCAGGACTTCCAAATTGCTCAGGCATGCAGCAATACCTTTTCCTCTAAACTCGCGTTGATACGTATGCCAATCAAACGCAAGTTTGCGCAATCTACTAAGCGCCAACAAGAAGCGCTTATCGACTTGTGGTGTGTCGGTATCACCGGAGTCTGAGGTCCAAATGACCTCTGTAATCGTGGGGTAAAACGGGAGCAGAGATGCTAACGTTGAGTAGCTTCCACAAACGCGAACAAGAGGAGGTAAGGTGGCGGTGGGCGTGATAGAGAGTTTGTCACTTGCTAACCCCTCAAAATCATAATCGATTTCTGCCAACCAACCAAAGTCAAATTGCAACTCAATGAGGCTGGGCTGTGATTTGATCCAGGAGCACAAGAACTGCTTCTCCGCCTTCATTGCACATCCCCAGTGTAGGCCTTTGAGTTGAAACGGCGCGCTCTCTAAAATATTCATAAGTTGCTTGTCAAGAGAGCCAGAGACGCACAACCGATCCAAGTTATTAAGAGCACAAGCTCCGAGGGCGAATGAACCTATATTTGTTTCGTCGTAGGCAAATTGACGTCGATCAAATGCCCAGGCGCGAACGAGGCTTGCTAGGGCTTGGGAATCGACAATCGTACGAAGGAATTTAAGTTGTATTTCCCCACTATTTGGAAGAACTTCATAATAGAGAAGACGAACAGCATCGTCGTAGAATGAGTGGCAGGTGAGAGCCAGAGCGAGAAGCGTTCTGGTGTGGTATCGAAGTCCTTCGAAAATCGTTCGATAGAGCTCGTGGGGAAGCGAAGGTGTCGTGTGCATGAGCTTAAGTGGCACTCTTTCCGTGCCTTGAATGTGGGCCATTTCGTAGCCCCGTATGAGTGCATTGGTAGTAGCAACCGAAAAGTCGTTGGTGCCTAAAGGGAATGCACCCTGAACAGTAGGTTCCCACGTGCATGTGTCATGTTGTGGAGACGCGGTCTATGGCTTGCCTTTCTTCATTCGCTCACGCAAGCCTCGTTGACGATTTCAGATTGCGATATTTGGTAGAAGACCATCAAACTTCAAAGCCATTTCAAAGCCGCTCCAAGCCGCTCCAAACTCAAGTGTACGTGTACTTTAGCTAGCACTGACGCAGGCAACGCCAATTTCGCATCACAGCGCTGACCGAAGAACACGAGCTCTACTGTGTGCTGATTAGGACAGCAAAAAGCCTGTGATTTAGGCTTTTTCAACGGAGCGTGGCAATGCCATGCAAACGCTCATCCGCACGACAATCGTACCCAACACCATAATGGGAGTCTATACAGCAAGCAGCGATGATCGCTCCCCATTTTACGCATACCTATTCCGCGAGATTTTGGTTTTCTATTGATGGGTTTTCTATTGATGGCGATCACGGAATGCATCATTTAACGTCTGAATGGAAGGAGCAGCTAGTAATTTGGGCTTGGCCGCCACAAAATATAAACAACGCGTGAGTGGCGGGTTGACAAACACGTTGCCTCCAAGAAGCAACTACACATATCCAATTCAGGCTCACGCAAGTTACCACGCAAATAAAGTTATGACCATTTCACCAAGGTGCGAAGACAAGAAGCATCTACATATACGCGTTTACTTGGCACCCTTCTCCTCCAAAACCTGCTCGGCGTGCTGCCTAGCCTCTTCAGAGACGTTGGGGTCTACAGTAGCGGTGGCGTCAGCAAGAGTATTCAGTCAGGCAAAGGCGAGAGCCATAACGACGAAGGAGGTGCAGGTGGGAATATAAATCACTCACTCTTCAAGGTGGCCTTGTAGCCTCCAATGACGTTGCCCTCGTTCTTGGGCCTACCAGCTGCTGTGCCAGAGGGAGCGCTTTGACCGGTGTAATCAGCAGCATCGAATTCTTCGTCAACATCATTGACTACTCCGGCTTCACGGGCTGACAACAGTCATCGTAAGCAACAAGATCAACACGGCGACATCGACAGACATAATGAGGAGCGAGGTAAGAGAGGATTAGAGAGGGACGACATACCACGCTCAGCGGTCGTCTTGGCATAATTGTGACCAGACGAGTGCTTGGACTCGACGTCGGTGCCCATCTCGTTGAGGCGTTGAGTTGCGCTCTCCCTCGCCTCTTCGGAGACGCGGGGGTTGTGAACGGTGGCCTTGAGACCAGCTTGGACGCGTTCGGGGTTCTTGCCAACTGCGAGGGATCACCAAAGATCAGTCTCACCAGGCAACGAGGAGAACGACAAAGGCGGGGCGGGCAAGGGCAAGGGTAGGAGACTCACCACCAGACATGATTATAGATTGGAAAAGTTGCGTTGAAAGTGGGGAGTAGTTTGTTCTGAGCTCGATAGCACAAATAGCAGGGAAAGAATGGGGAACTTCAAAAGGCGAGGAAATGGGGGTTTAAATAGGTAAATATTGCCAGCCACGCCAGCCACATCGACTTGGGATGGCTGACTGCAGATCATCTCGAAAATAGGAATGACGCGTTTTGAAGAGGCAAGACGTCATAAGTGCCACCCCCCACCGAGTCTGATTCAACCCCTTACGTCGGGCTGACAGCGTAGGCGCGATCCCATGACCCCTTTCGTTGGATGGCGGTGGCGCGTTTTTCATCATAGCCAGCCAGCCAGTTACGAGATTCCCCGCCTCGATTCCCGCCTCCATATCACAGCCTTTGGAGGTCATTCAAGTGCGCTCCAATAATGGTACCAGCGAGACACGACCCTCAATGGGGCAAATTCATTCGATGTACATGCAGAATTCAATACAGAGTATACACGATTGATTCGGAGGAAGTATCCATCTACAACGCGTCGTTATCGCGAAGAACTTGCTCAGCGTGCTGCTTGGCTTCCTGTGAGACCTTGGGATCTATAACCGGCCCGCCACACACTCGTGGTCAGCCATCGGCTTGTTCACAAGCGGGCTGACAGAGAAGACTTACTGGTCATCGTGGCCCTATATCCTCCAAGGACACGCTGTTCGCCCGGCTGACCGGACATCGCGCCACGGGACTTTCCCTGAGGCTCGCCTTGATCGTCATATTCTGCGTTATCATATTCTTGGGCTTGCTGAGCCAAGGATTGACCTTGGCTGTAGGGGCTTGGGTCGATGCGACCAGCGGTGTATTGCGCTGTATCGAGCACGACCTTCCTGTCAGTACCAAGCATGAGTAACTACGAAGGGCACTTACTAGTGGGAAGCCCCGGAGCGTTCCTGAAGTCTTCCTCTGTGGCGCCTTGGACAGGGACTCCACGAGTACCGGACGTTCTCCCGCCAGTGCTGCGAGCAGGCGCTTCGACGTCCTCGCCCATCTGCTCGAGGCGGCTGGTAGCGCTCTCTTTGGCTTCGCCGGACACTCGGGGGTTGTGCGTGGTGGCTTTCAAGCCGGAAGCAACTCGTTGCGGGTCTTTGTATTCTGTGATAGGTGTTGAGGGTTAGCCGTCGTGGCGTTCACGGTGGGGAGGGGGCTTACGTTCAGAAGACATGATGATGGGCGAAGATGAAAACAGCTAGTAGGAAGAGCGAGGAAATAAAGTACAAGTGCGGTATAGGGGGATGCAGAAAAGGAGATTTGGAGGTCAATTGTAGGCTGTGTGTTTATATGCGACAGGGTACGGTGTCATTCGAGTGGGTACAGTATCGGATGCAGGATACAAACCCACTTGGACGTCATCCCCTTTCGATTATTCCCCTCTTTGGTAGCTGACTCACAGACTCTGGAGTGATCGCAGATTTCGTGCTCAATAGGGTCTACATTGCGGTGCGATAGGCGTTACAAATGGGCGTTGAGAATGCAGGGATTAAGGCGCATATATGCCACTAATAACCAGAAAGCCCTCTAATTACGAGACAGACGGGGCATTACAAGGCCTGATCTTCCTTGAGCAACTCCTCAGCACGGTCCTTCGCCTCCTGCGAAACATTAGGATCTAGAATAGACGTCCCGCCAATAAGCACCCTACACAGATAAAAAGACCCCATTCACTCACTCTTCAAAGAAGCCTTGTATCCGCCATGAACGCGATTGACGTTCTGACCCTCCTCAGCGAGCGAAGTCTCAACGCCCTCTTCGTCATGGGCCGCATCAGCGCGGGTGTAGCGACTGGGAATGCTCTCGTCTTCGATGTATTCTCCTGGGTTGACATCGCCGGGGTCGTATTTACCTGGAAGAATAAGGGGGAGAGTTGCAGTGTCAGCAATATAGGTAACGTAGAGTATGGAGGGGATGTGGAGTGCGAGGACGAGAGAGGACTTACTTCTTGTCCTGGCGCTGGGGCCTCCGGGGGCTACGTTCTGCTCAGGGACCTCTTGTCTCTCGCCCTTTTGGCCGACGCGCTCAGTGGCCGACTGCTGTGTTCCTGTGGTAAAGCGAGAAAGGCGGCGTGCAAGTCAGCTGGAGCTGAGAGGTTGGGAGAGAAGCCGATTCAGACTCACGCTCGGTGGAAGACATTGTCGTGAATACGATCAAGTGGTTGTGTGTTACACTAGGCGGGGAAGGGCAAAGAGTCCGTTATTCAAAGCGGACAAGAACGCTGAGCGGGGCGGCGAACTTACGGTGCTTTGGGACGCGGAGCGAGGCGACGATGTGGGTAAATGAATTTGTGAGGGATTTAAGCGAAAGTGTTTTAGACAGGGAAAGGGTAATTGAGGCAGGGTCATACCTCGCCTGTGATCGGACGGATGGTGCTCCGACGTCATGCTGTGATGCAATTCCAAAGGTTAGGGACTTGTTGCGAGTCTGGCAAAAGGGGATGTTCATTGGCAGTGAGCGCTACTCGTACAAATTACACGAAGCACACAACAGACGGAATATACTGCTAAGCCCTCATGATCACTGCTCGTATGAAACCCCATGAGACTCCAAAACCTGGCGCGCATTCTGCTTTGCGGATTCGCTGGTGTTGGGATCTAAATACGCAGGGGTTATGATGCGTCGACCGCCTAAACTGGACAGCGTACTGTGCAGAACCGCCTTGTATCCAGCGAGCCTGTGGCCCTCGTCTTTCTCCTTTTCTTCTGGAGCAGAAGTTTCGGAAGTTTGAGGCTGAAGCTCTGAATCACCTTCGAGCCATCAGCGTAGCCGGGCTTGATCCACGTGAAGTGATACTTACCGGAGCTACGCGTGTGACGGCCTGATGAAGAACATGGCCTCAACACGCGAAAATCAACTAATGTAGGTGCACGACCTACCATGAGTTCCCGCAGCGCTAGACGAACCCTTTGCAGGCTGGTGGGAGGTGAAAGATCTCCCTACCCTCTCCTCGAGTTCCTGCAATTGGGCGCGCGCATGTTCTTTGGCAGATTGCGACACATGGGGGTTGTGCATCGCGGCCTTCAAGCCTGCCGCAACGCGTTCAGGATCCTTCTCGTGTTCACCTGCAGCGGAGACTCAGCACCAAGCGACCATTTCCCGGCAATGGCTTACTGGTCATGGTTCTGGGTGGGGCTGAAGACAAAGATCGTATGAGTCAGAACACAAAATCACCAGGAAGGAGTCCTTTATACCTCAACGATCCATCTTGGCCATGACGTGCATGACGGTTCACCTTGGAGTTGGATGTAAGATGTCTAACGATTCCCCACCAAGTCCGAATCCAGACTCCAAAGCACTCGATCGTCGCGGCCATTCTCGGACAAGGCCGAGAAATCTGTGACTCACACGTAATATGTTTTCCGTGACATAGGTCCGGCCTCCAACCTGGTTCGCCGTTGGCAACGACGGACAAGCTTCAAGGGCAAGGTTTGTACCGCCACCGCTGGAGCTTGCTCGCTCGTCGGCTAGTCGGCTCTTGGTCCTTGGTTCTTGACTCCCACCATACCCCCATGTCGAGTTGACTCCAAGCGCATCATTCCTGGGCGATGTTGCAAAGTCAGAGCGCTGGTCGGCCTCACGCTGAGGATATCCAAGTTGCACGCGTACCTGATTCAAGTCCTCTTCACGCTACTCGGACAAGCCTTGACCACAGCACCGGCATCCCTGACACTCTCGTAATACCACGCGACTCCCCTGTGCCTTCCATTTCGCCGTACAATGTTGCGCGCCATCACCCTACCCGCTCATCGGCTCACGGCACGAGACACGAAGCAAGCGGAGAACCCGTGGCGGCGAGGAATGGGTGGTGGTCAAAGCTGCGCCTTATGCACCCGTTTTCGCCTTCTCTGCATAAAGGTCACGCACTGGCTTCTGGCGCTCCTTCATCTCCTAGGCGGCAAGGAACAGGCTTCTTGGGGATCAGGGCATCTGTTTCTTTGCCTAGCAATCTCCAACTGGCCGTTCCGCAAGGTAATCACGAAGACGCAGACGCGCGAGGGGACCTCATGTATCAGGCTCCTCAGCGTCGAACGGGACATGCGTCGACGAGATTACCGGCTGCTTCCTCATCGTTTGGCTCCTTAATGCCCTACATCTCGACATTTAGATCAATTAGACGTTCTCCCTTGTCTCACGACTCGCTTAATGACTTTGCGCAGGCGCATATGTCCACAATGAACCCGCGATCGACGATTCATGAGCACGAATTTCACGCATCGACACGACTACGAGAATACAAAGTCACGCCTTCAACTCAATCACTGCAATTACCTCAAGTTCATATACCCCAACTCCGCTCAGGAGACACCGACATCGACACCACAGACCACGATGTTGACAGTAATCACAGTTCCCCCAACGATGACAGCACTATGCCCAAACCGAGTCGGCCCACTTCCAATCTCGTAATGCCTTCAAGGATATCAGCGACTTCTTCGCATCACATCCACCCACGCTCAAGCTTCGAAATCGAATCTCGGCAGCCCGACGAAGCCCACCACCGAGTTGAAGTAATTGACCTCGAAGTAGATGGGACGAGACCAGACTCGTTGGCTTCTTCTCAATCAAGTTTGGGGATCCCTTTGGTACAACAGCCCGCCGTTTCTTCTACGTCTTCCTCTCCACTCTTCTTCTCTCACCCTCACTTCTACCGTTCCATTCTCCCAGACTCCCCGTATTCCTACGCACGACACGACCCTCACAACGGTGCTCCACTAGGTCTCCACCCCATCCCGCACCCTCACCCACATTTCACCCCTCGATATCGCTTCATGGGTACCATTGGGCAAGGGTCTTACGGAAAGGTTCTCCTAGGGTACCGTGATGACGACCCTCATGAAGAGATACGTGCAGTAAAAGTAATGCCTAAACGACACATTCGGCGATTTGGTGTAAACGAAATCGTCAAGGAGCTGACTGCGCTGAGGCTAGTTGCCCAAACCATGGAGTATTCTAGTCTTGAGGATGGGGGCTTGTCGGGATGTCAAATGGACGGGGATAAGGAAGGCATTCAGTTCCTCCAGAAATTGGTGGAGAGTTTTCAGGATCCGGGTTACGTCTTTATTGTCCTGGTTCGTTCTTTCATTCGTGTCATGGATTGTGAGCTATTGATTGACAAAATCCTCATATACCGATAGGAGTACCACCCTACGACGCTCGCTAATCCAGAAACGGCGTCCAGGTTCTGCCTAGTTGAAGCGGACACCAGCAGGCACTCGGGCCTCTCGACATCCGTATCCCTCCCCCTGTCGTTCCCCGAGTCCATTACATCCAGCTCAGCATACTACTCAAGAGATCAAGTGATGACCGCCCTCCGCCTCCTAGCCGCAGAGCTGTCGCTCGGGCTCTTATTTCTGCACAACCATGGATTGGTTCATCAAGACATCAAACCCGCTAATATAATGATCTCCGCAGACGGACATGCTGTCATCGGAGATTTTGGAGCTGCCACTGCGTTGCCCGTCCTGTCAGAAGCAGAATCTCAGATCGCCGAGTATTTATCGGCGCGGGTTCCTTCGTTGGCTGTATCACCGCCACCTCAATCGCGATATGGTGTTATTATTCTCCAGCCGGAGGATACGGTCAGTTTTACGCCACTGTATGCAGCACCGGAGATTTTGGAACGGAATGGGGAGGGTTTGTTGGTGTATGATGAGCGTGTGGATTGGTGGAGCCTTGGGGTGCTGTTGCACGAGCTATCGACAGGAGAAGTGCCGTTTAGGATGACAGGAGGTGGAGGGGCACCACTTAGGAGGAGTGACGGCGATGCGAGCATTTCTTACGGGCTGCTGGAGAAGCTTTCTATACATGAATACGGGAAGGACGGGTGTCCGATGAGGGATTCGCATTTTGCCCAGTTCGTCAAGGATGTAAGTCTGTTGCCTTTTCTGCGATATGGGTGCATGCGCTATGACGTTGCTGATGGATGTGTATGGTAGTTGCTTGTTGAAGACCCAGAGTATCGATTAGCTGGGTCTGGTGTCAAGCATCATGCCTTCTTCAGCCCGATTGAAAACGATTGGGAGGAAATATTGGCGCTTCAGTGTCCCCCATGTCCTCACCCAACTGTAACGACTGTTGATACGAGCGATACGTCACTTCATTTCACACCGACTAAGGGTGCTGAAGGGAATGGAGAAGATATTCATCGCGACGCAGACGTGTCTGAAGAAGAGAGACATGACAGCCTGGACTCTGGTTCGACCACCACCTCTTCACGCGGATCTACAGTCTCCATCTCCTCATCCAACGCTGCAGCCACCGCCCGAACTTCAGCCAGCGCAAACGACACCACCTCACGCACTGAAGAAATCCCAGTCAACATCCACACCAGCGACACCCACACCCACACCGCCCCCGCGAACCCTCTCGACGTCGACTCGCTGTTCAATGGTGCCGGTCTGCGGATAACGCAACTCCGGAAGGTGGACAATCTACCGTGCGAGAAGGACCGGCTCGCGTGGCGGAGTTTGTTGCAATTCGGTGCTGGTCAATACGGCGTTTTCACCGCTGCTTCCTCGAGTCCGTCGAGTTCGTCCTCGGGGTTATCTTGGCCTTTGTCGCCTTCTCCTCCACCGTCTCCTCGGTATACGGGACCACAGCATTCTAGGAGATCTAGCTATGATTACGGTCATGGTTATTCCCACGAATTTGGGAGATCGAGGTCAAGACGAGTTGGGTATAGACGCGGAGCTGGATATAGCCCGGGATACAGACACAGTAGATTAGGGTTTGGATTCGGATTTGGCGTTGGAGGGTACGCTGGCCGAAGCTACCTCGAGGGTCTCGCCGAGGTGATAGAAGAGGAAGAAGGTGCGTGTGAAGGTGAAAGCGAAGGTGAAGAACGACGATTCAAGGAACAAAAGCTGAGTTCAGATGAAGACCCGGAACCCTGGCACGATGATTCTGGGCTGGGGTTCTTGCCATTAACTACACCTCCGAGGCATAAGAACTTGAAGAAGACGTCGAGTTTGAGCAAGGAAGTGGTGGGCGATGTGGAAGTGGTTTGTGGGAATGGTGGTGGGAGTGTTGAAATAGAGACGGGTTTGGCAGACGGGGCGTCTTCGGTGTCGTTTGCAGGTGTGTTTGGCGGTGGGGGTGTGTATGACGATGAACGGCGTGATTCTGTGGATTATGAGTACGATTCTACGTCTGAATCCGACTATGAAGACGAGGACGATGAAGGGCACGGTGGTGAATATGGCGGAGATGCGAAAGAAAATGAACGCGATAACGATAGAATGTTCGAGGACAGACGTAAAGAAGATAGCCAGTTGGGGGATGAAGACCACGAGGAGGAGTTGGGGCCGGATGATAGCATAAGTGTGGAGAAAGAGGTTGGGTCGTCTGGGGAATACACCCAGTGCGTTGCAATTTTGAAAAAAGAGGATACCGAGTCTGTCAAGAGGTCATCTGTGTCGACCATTACTGGTCACGCGGAGGGCCGTGAAAGTGGAGAGTGGGAGAGAAGCGAGAGATCTGGTGGAGAACGAACGGAGGAAGAAAACCAAACTGGTGGAAGTGGCTCACATGGACATAGACGAAATAATGATCATAGGAAACATCAGCACGATCATGGCTCCATACGAGGACGAGATTCAAAGGGATACTGCACGAGATCCCGCCATGATAGCAGCAGAGATACGACTCACGATCATCACCACAACAAACACAAAAGACGAGCATCTAATGCAGAGAACAGCCTTCTCCGTTCGGAATTTAACGATTCTGGGTTATTCATTCCTGTGGATCTCGATCTTGACGCTGGGGCGCTGCCATCCGGTGTGGTTGTTTCGAGGCATATATATGACCAACTTGAGGCGTGTTTGGATTTGGAGGATGGGCTGGTGGGGCGGGCGGAGGAGTTTTCGATGCTTGCGGGGCAGGTTACGAGGCTTCGCACGTCGGTGGGGATCAGAACCGGGACGAGGGGTATGGAGGAGCTGATGGGAGAGGGGAGTTCGAATGAGGGAAGTGATTCCTTGCTTACTGAGAGTGTTGCCCGAACTTCGATGGGGGAGCGTAGGAGAGCACGGAGGAGTGGGGGGGGAGGAGGGTCGGGGGTCGATTCGAGTTTTTCGAGTGGACCTCATGGTGTTGGGTGCCATGAATTTCCGACAGAGTTGAGGAACCTGGAGCCGCAGATATGGGATCCGAGGCAGAGGAGGAGGTTTGAGAAGGATATTGAGGTCGTGTTTGACTCGGCTTCTCCGTCACCGACTTTAGGCGTGACAAGGAGAAGGGCGAGGGCGAGGACGGAGGGTGGGAGGGTTGAGGCATTAGAAAGTCCTCTGAGGATCGAGAAATATGACAGTGCGCGGAGCAAGGAAGAGCCTGTGCATGAATGGACACTAGAAGAGAAAATCACGATTTCGGTCCTGGAAGCTATGGAACGACGAGATAACCTCTTGAGACAGCAACATTACCATCATCATCGCCATCACCATTGTCATCGCCCACCACGCAATGCTTGTACGATAAATTCACGAAACTCGGGATACGAGTGCCCACAGTGCCACGATGGATCTTCAAGTTACAGATCGCCCACGCCTGCATCACAGACTACGACATCTACGTATTCATCTAGCTCTAACTCATCGTCTGGCTGGGCACGTCGGTATAATGCCACTGCTCATATGTTTTATCGGTTTGGTGTGGGCGTAGGCGGGTTAGGAGGTGCGACTGGTGGATCCCGAACACCACCGAGTCGTCATGGGAGTAGCACCACCAGCAGCTGTAATAGCAGTGCGAGTGGAAGAGGTGGAGGAAGGTTTTTGGGACTTGGAATGAAGAGCGGAAGGAGGAAGACGGGGAGAAGTAGACAACAAAGGAAGGCCTTGACGAATCAGGTGAGGCAGGTGATTCAGCGTGTTTGGAAGAAAATTGCATTTTGGTGATTGTCATCGCGATGAGATTTATGGTGATTGGGATTGGGATTGGGATAATGGACCGTATGATTATGACCAGTGTTTCGTAGCTATCGTGACTGCGATGTGGACTACGTATGAGTTATCTTGGACTCTTGATGAGGCCGCTTGACTAGATTGTAGGTAGTGTACATAGCGATTTTAATGTTCTGCTGGAAGTCTGGTATGTGGACTTTTCCAGACGTATTATTCGACGACATTTTCCACAGAACGTTGGTTTTGCGAGCTGAAGCTGGTCGACAATCACAAGCTCTCCACCCAAAGCGGTTATCTATGCAGGGTCGATGACACCTATGTCTTTATCTTCCACAATCAAACCACAGATTCACAATTGCTTGTGATTCATATGCACCTCCTGCAAGATAACTAACACTTCCATGAACTGTCTCCATGCAGGCTTATTAGAAGGCCGAATACGAGCCCTCATGGAATCACACGGCCACAACGGTGGCGATTTAGGTATCTCGGGGTCGTTATGTCATTCTCCACTCGACCGGACAGGGCAATTCTCCCTCGCGTGCGCTCCGTCAACTTCGCTCACCGCCACCTTCCGTATCGTCAGCTGTGCCCACGAGCCTCCATTGGCTTGTCGTATCATCTGAAAGCGTTCCGAACGCTCTTCCGATTCCCTCCGGCCCTTGCGACATAGCCGTGTAGCCAGCCCTAGTCGTGCGTATTCGTCCAATAGCGAGCGGGCTTTACACCTGGGTATTACATGAGTGCGGGATATAAAAGCGTCCTGTGAATCGTGGGTGTAGGAGCATCGTGAAACCCCTAAAAGCGCTTCTCTTACGTCACTCACACGACCACATCGCTGGGTGGACGGCCTGAACGATGTTGTCGACGATACCACCAACTCGGCACGCTATCTCTTCCTCGACACTTGCCCAGCAATGCACCCGTCGAGCAGTCTCGAGCTTGGATTCTTCAAGCCAATCGCTGCTTCTCGCTGCCCACTATGCTTCGTCCCGCCGCAACTTCCACTCCACAACCTCAAGACCGAAATCCGATGCTACAACCGGGCGCACGACGCCACGATCGGGTCCCTTACTCTCTGGTGCTTCCGCCTCTCGAAGCTATCATCAACAATTTGGACTCGCTCAGCCACAGCTGCCGTCTGATCGGAGGAATTTCGGCTTTTCTGCCGCACGATATAAGCAACGCCTCGTTATACTTGGATCTGGCTGGGGAGGGTACGAGGTGTTGAGAGGTGTGAACAAGAAAGAATGGGGTACGTTGTCCCTAGTTTACATTGGCGGCTAAGTGGTTGGTCCCAACCTGGGCGCGATAGATGTGACTGTTGTCTCTCCGAACAATTACTTCAACTTTACTCCGCTGTTGGCTAGCTGTTCGGTTGGTACTTTGGAGTTTAGGTGTGCAGTTGAACCGGTGAGTTGCCTTGAATCGATACATATACACGATTATATTCATACACTGCGTCGTCCAGGTTCGTCGCTACAGCCCAGAAATAGTGAGTTTGGCTGTTGTTTGAGTGGACTCTTCAAGATCGAGTTGATGGGAATTATTCTGTGTACAGACCGCCTATCAAGCTTGGTGCGACCACATCGGTTCGTCTTGTATCATCGCTCCCAAATACTGAATCACCCACGGGATTCTAGACTTCAAACGCAAACGCCTGCAATGCGTACGTCTGTATCAGCCACAGCACCTGATCCAGCTTATCCCCAGTTTTAGATGCCAG
>KB722746.1:158492-173565 GCA_000349905.1 Volvariella volvacea V23 | reverse complement strand
ATCAATCAATTTGTTCTTTCATCGCTCTACTACATTACCTGTGCACAAGCAACTGCTCTATTTGACTCTACTCCTGCTAAAGATCATCTCAGAGGTAAGTACTTGTAACACTGTTGTCAGGAACTGACATCCACTAGCGCCCTAAAGCGCCTTTTCAATATTTATATTTCACATTTATTTATATTCCCTCAAGCGCTCATCCAGTAGTGCCTAAACCAGCGCTCAAATAGTAGCGCTTAGATTACCTTTTATTTATATCACATTCCTTATCTCTCCAGATCCAGTAGTATAGATTAGATATCGATTACATATGTAGGAGATCACAGCTTTTACATCTAGATACATCCCCATAGGGTGACCACCTCCAAAAAGGTACGAACCGGCAGGCGAACTGCTGAGGTAGGTCATATGATAGAACCCTAGGATATAGATAGAAAAGCGTCCGCTGATGATGCCATATCGCACCATCATGACGCGAGTATTAGCACAATGGTCTGTGCGCATGTAGTAGATAGATATATATACTGGAGCTACCTGGCAAGTAGCTCCCCAGTCTAGATCTGGTCTCCCCTGCCCTCGTCGAGCCGTGTAGGCGATATCTCCAGTACCTTTACTCCGACGACCAAGATATGAACTCGTTACGATACGAGTACTCATGGTGGTAAGTAGATCGTCGTTAAATAATTCTTCTTATCCGGTCGACAGAGTGAGATGCTTCGCGCGCATCCGTCAACCGCCCGTCTGCTTCTCATGTGGGTGGCTCGATGCCTGTCCCTCCATGCGTGGGGTAGAGCCCGTTAGATATATTATTTCCTTTCACAATCTTCATGACCTTCACGACCCTCACGATGCCTACGACCTTTACAACCTTTATGATATCTTATTTTCTCTATTTATTATCTTTTATTCTATTCTCTATATTTCTGATCCCAGTCACGCAAGTGCTCGACGCGGTCGCTGACAACTGTCAATCAATGGAAATATGGCTGCTCACCTGCTCATTAAATGCTAAGTGACTGTCTGAGCAGCATTGATTCTGAGTCTGGAATGTAAGTGAAGAACTCAGTCTTTTTGATGCAGCTCCCCTTTGGAGTTTGCCACATATTTTGCAGTTAGTCCCAAAAATCAATTGCTGTCACTTAGGACTGGACAGACAAACAGCTACTTTGGCATTTTTCCCATAATTTGCAGTAAGTCCTGAACTTCACTCAGAGGTACTCTTTTTTTGGCATTTTCCTTATTTTGCAATAAGTTCTTAAGGCTGGCTGAGAATGCTGAGAGTATATTCTTATTTGGCTTTGTTATTTTTCTCGATTTCTTCCCTCCCACCATTATCACCACTGCCTGCTTATACCATTGTTGGATGATATGGGCTTTTCTCACTGCTACCATTTGCATCTGCAACATTTGCCCAATGGTATTTTCCTTATACAGTATTTTCTCCTGTGAAGCTACTCCTTTACTGCACAGGCAGACTGGAACTATGACATCATTGATTTTTGAGCTTGTTTAGTGTTACTATGGCTATGGCTAAAGTTGATCAGCCAGCCACAGTTAAGCCAATTTTAGCTTCAGCCAGCCAGAGATGACTGATCCAGGGTCCAGCTGATCTGTGGTTAAAATCTGGCTAGCTGCTGATGTTGAACAGCAGCCTTACAGGTGCTAGAGGCTATGAAGGTCACCTCACCTAGGAGTAGAGAGTAATGATACTTTGTGTATATCTGAGGATTGGGGGGCTGGTAGGTATATGCTGGAACTATTTATACAGAGGAGTGACAAGTGCTGTCCACCATTTTGGAAATGATGGTATCCACATTGGAATTGATGTGGGTCACTTCAGTGATACTTAGGATCTATCTACCTGTATTCTATGACTATCTACCATGTGTATCTAGCCATGTATTTCTCTATAACATGTGTACATTCCAAGTACTGGTCTGCATACTTGGTCCAGATAACCATAAGTCCAGTCCATACTGACAGTCCATCCAACAGCTGACTAAGCAAGCCTGACAGTCTGGCTTTCAGCACAAAAAAGGGCATTGCTGAGTTTTTTTAATTGCTAATTAGGCAAGATTGTATATCACTTCAGTATCTAGATATGAATGTATATGTATTGACACTAATATATCATATTTAAACATGAGCTAGAGGGTTGTGAAAGATATATATGGCAATGTATGTTGAATGTAGTCACAGCCAGCCACAGCCAAGGCTAAATTAAACTGATCCCAGCCTAGCCTCAGCCACTCAGGGTTCTTAGCTACAGTTGTGCCAGCCAAGCCACAACAGCCAGCCACAGCAACACTATGCAAAGTTATACAGAATGGCACTATATGGTTTCACAATGGATTTCAACCCCCAATGGATATGTATGACACTACTGAAAATCAGGAAAACCTATTTTATTACAATAATCAAACTGCTGCTTCTGCAATTTATACCAGCTAGTAAGAAATTAGAAAACAAGTAGTAAATAGCATGCTACACTTTGAGTCAAGACTTAACTCCAGACTCGGATATGCCGGGCGCAGCCGCGGCACCACTGGACAAAGTATGCCTCATGTTGCGCACGGGCCGAAAAGGCGCACGTGGTATGGGCACATAAGTGCTCGGGACGACAAATATTCATACAAGCCATAACCAGACACATTCGAGATGAATGATACAGAGGGATGGGACGGTATACACGAATCACACGGGAGCTCCGTGTTGTCTGCCTTATGCACGAAATTATGAGGGCCCGACGTACGAATGAGCCCTATCGACGATTCCCCATTACCTGAATCATATGGAAGCCCGACTGACCTGCTTGAATGTGAGCAGCGAATGCAAACACCCGATGAGTGTTGACACCTCTGTAGTTGGATACCTACGTAACTGATAACAATAACGTCGTGCGTTGACCTTGGACGCGATCGTACACCATTTGAGCCGTGGTTGCCTTTTAGAAGCGAAATGACGTTGGGACCCAAAATCCGCGATTGAGTGAATGTCTTCCTTCGGCTAGAGCATGAAAACGTCTTCATGGGATTAGGGAGGATAACAGATTACCTAGCATATGCAACTATCAGTATCAATATGCCGGATCGTCAAAATCCACAGGTTCGTCCTGCGTGTCGCGCTCAGGCTCATCTTCACGTGCCATCGATGAGGCACTTCTCTACTCTCCGCCAGTGGATAAACCCAGAAAATGAAAGAAAGATGCCGAAGCGCTAGATGGACGCCATTGGACGGAGAGATGCGAGATCTGTCGTTATTTCAATCGAGCTCATTGCGATGAGCGTACAAGTCCTGCGTCGTGATTATGTTGAACCTGCTGAGGGATGTCCCAAGCTGTGAGAAAGAGAGGACGAAAGGACTCGCGATCAATTGGAACCGTAGAGTCCACCCAGCATGCAGCGCGTCGAATCTTGGATATTGCGAGTCCAGTCATCGATGTTGGTGGTGGTCAAGCACTTGAGCTCATCGTTTCCCACGATCTCGAGGCTTCCGCAATCTTGCCACAACCGCCTCCCCACCACTATTCCCCACATCTTTGGTTCTCCCTCACCCGCTCCCAAGCTCTCATTCCCACTCTAGTTGTGATGCCTTGCTGCGTAGGAATGAGCGTATTGGCAAGTCAAACTTTTGTTCCACCAGACGCTCTCATTTCTTGCATCGTCACCACACGACTCAACTTTTGGCTTTGGTCTGGTGGTCTTTCTTCGTCCTATATCAACTCCTTGTAACGCCCACACCCAAGCCGAACCTCCTACAGTAGCACCACTTCGAGTGAAGGGTAGAGAATCACGGACACACCGTAGACTGGTTAACCATTCTGCCATGCAATCATGACTTTATGTACGCCAGCTCGTTCCTTTTTGCATTCATGGTACTCACCTTTTCTTCAATCCAGTCTATAGCCTGCCGAATTCCGTTCGAGGCCATTGGATTCGCACAGGACTTGCTCTCTCAATGTACAATAAAAAATAGCCTCAAGTGGGGGGATAGGAGACAAAGTCAAGTTGTGCCGTCTTCAACCCACCCTTTACTGACGATCACCCAGTCAGTCGCTTCCCGGGCGCGCTCTCCCATCGTCAAGGGTCACATAGGGTGATCATACAGGTCATCGTGCTTTGGCATATAAACGCCTTCAGCCCTTCGTATTTCATTGAACACCCACACCCGCCGCATAGTAGAGGAATCTTGACCGCCGACCTTGTCGTTCTCATGAAGACATGTCGTCCGCCAAGTTCTCGAGTTGAGATGCTTACTTTGGGGTACGACGAGACCACAATCAGTTTGCACCGCCGACCCCCGGAGTGCATGGGATAGGCATCAACGGCGCTTAGAAGCAACGACCCTACATGCGCATTTCTTTTGACATCCCCAACAGACGAGTCTATGCAGCCGTTCTTCTGATTTGTGACTGGAGAACAGGCAATCGCATGCTCCAAATCTTAGCTTTCTCTATTCGCCGTTGATATTCGAATTCTTGCCGCTAGGATCAGCTCAGACAGCATGAAAGACCGCGGGCATGATCGGCACTCTTCTTCGGCTACAGTATGTAGTTTATTTCTGTCTGTTCGGTACATCAGGAAAACAGGGAGTAGAGGATTATGATTATCATCACTCATGTATAAAGGTACCATAGTTGGAGATGGTCATTGACTTGACGAGAACTGGAGAAGGCTGCGAAGGCAGTCCCAGAGGAGGGAATCCAGGGATGGACATAAGCGTTCATTTGGTCGAGGGAGATGAGATGTGGGAAGGATTGGCAAGTGGGGACACGCATAATACCCAACTCGAATGGTCCATCCTATGTATCACTGCTCCATCTCGTTCGTCATGAAGACAATTCACTCCATCCGCGCTGCCACTGATGAGCGTCAAAAGACGGCAGTGATCTCGTTGAGCAGTCCTCTCACCGCTGCTCGGTTTTCGAAAGTAGGGCCTATACGTAGCAGCTGGGCATGACGAGAAGAGAAAGTGTAACCCGAATTAGTGTTCTCCACTAATATTGGATTGATGGCAACCCTCCGACTCGGATGCCATCACGCCTGTAGTACGGGTCTAGTAGCTGTATCGAGTGCGAAGCTCGGATAAGGACAGCACTTCGTTCCCTTGGCTGTGTTCAACAGGACGTATCTCGAATTGAACACCTTATCCCAGAGTAGTCTACGATGGGCAAGGGTTATTGCAGGATTTTCAGCCATATATGGTGTTCGTGCACCCACATCTAAGCACCCGGTGGCCGGCAAGCTCGAGGTACGAAGGGCGTCCCTGCCTTTCTGGTCCCATTAGGGAGCGGTGATCATGATTCAGGGAAAGGCGGGCTTGGGAAACGTGTAGCTCATGCCAATCTGGCGAGATTAAGATGAGGTGATAATGGGGTGGTCATCCACGATATTGGTGGTATCAGTAAGCACGAACGCCTTGACCTGGCCCAGAAATTGTACACGAGTTCTGGTTTCTTATTGCGAGCCAGCGCTGAGTATGTGCACGCATCTCCACAGCGAAATGCTTACGAGCAGCATTACTGACGAGGATCCGCATATCCGGATCGGTGGTGGCACTCTCCCGTACATTGGAGTTTGCTGATTTCGAGATCTAGCGCGGTGGCGTGCCTACCTCGAGTCCGCCTGAAGAGCTGCAAGCCGCAGTGCCGTCGAGGAGACAAAAGAGGGATCAATTCTTGATTGCTCCGGCAACTGCCATCAGGTCTAGTTCAGCTTCCGTAACTTGAACCACCTCGAGCACACAGCATGATGAGCCATGAATTCTCCGCCGCGCGCCCTTTCTCCCGCCAACGCCCACCCAGTCGCCAACAGCCCGATGCGGAGGCTCTGAACGACAGCAACAAGACGTATCTTTGCAGCACGGAATCTCTGACAGTGCGATCAGCTTCTCATAAGGGTCCGAATATTAAGGGCTCCACCTCGATTGACACCAACCAAAACCGTTCCAGGTCCAGGTCTGGCGACCCTGCTGGATGCAGGACAGATGATTCGACGACACCACCAATAGCAACGACGCCGGTTCAATATAACCTCGACGTTGGCCGTCCGGACATCAAGCTTTTTGGCAACCCCCCGCCAATCCTCAATTCCTCTCCTCTCCCCTCTTCATTCTCATTCCTGGGCTCGAGAACGTCTTTTTCGCAACAGCCGTTTGCATCGTCCCGGTCGTCATATTTGCCAAGAGTTGTACATCTCAGTGCACCAGTCCAGCGTTCACCGCACGCCGATGACATCCCAGGAACCCGACACCAGCCCAACGAGCACACCAGAACAATACTCCTCCTTTGGACCGCCAAGTTCAGCTCATATACCTCAGACCCGACTCTCATCCAGCATTCCTCCTATCCAATCCACGGCACTTCATCCCACGGTTACACGTTTGGAGATAGGCACATCGAAGAAATCATTATCTGCGCTTCCATTACATACACCACCCAAGCCACCCACCGTCATTGTTCAAGAATGGCCTTCAATTACATCAAGTACAGCAGCCTCTTCGTTCCAACCCACCGCACCCAACTCTCCCGCACGTCCATCACCATCCCTGCCTAACCCAATCACGCAAGCGACGGTGACCCCTGGTACCTCATTACCTCCCATTGTGCGGAGCGGTGAACGCTCGTTCCCTATGACACCCCCTCTTTCTGCCCGTGATTCACCAGCCAACGCCTCAGTTTCTGCCACGGCACAAGCACAAGGTCCCGCATTACCGTCTGCACAACTTCCCATTTCTCAAGTCTTTTTCGCTCCTCCCACCAATGCAGCCAGGCACCGAGCGCGAGTTCCAGGTCATAGCCCGCATGCGTCAGCACCTGTTTCAGTTCGCTATCTCCCTCTCGCAGTAGACTCGGTAAACGGAGAGATGGAGATTACTTCCGCCAACAAGGATGGTACATGGGTCAGTGGTAGTCCTCCACGGGCTTCGCGGTACGTCCGACTCCTATTCGTACTCCTCCCGGATTTTCATTTTACATCCGTCTCCGTCCCTTCTCCATGATAGTGCGACGTCACGGTCTAGTAAGAAGGCTCACTCCACCTCATCTTCTTTTTCCTCTACTACCCCTTTACCATTGACCACGGCAATCATGTCCTCTGGCGCTCGGAGTATTGTTCCGATACCCTTTCAGTCTCAGTCGCCCCAGCAACGTCAACAATACCTCTCGCGGAGGCAATCTCCACCACCTGCACTAGCATCGCCGTCCCTGAATGCTCCGAAATCCCGTCGGCCTCTTGCCTCGAGAGCACGTTCGGAATCCAGGTCCCGACCCCAATCCAATCAGCACCTTATACCCACACCACCTCTATCACCCACCAGTGCTGAGACCCCTCAATCGACTACCCGCACATCAACTGTACCAGCATCAGAATTTGTACAAACGTTTTACAAAGCGGCTTCGAGTGCCCCTAATACTCCACCTAATCGATCACCCGTTCCAAGCCCGGCTCCATGGTCCTCGAGCAAACAGTATACAGCGAACCTAGGGACTACAACACGTGCAAGTGGGGGAGGTAGCAGCCCAGGCACCCCTCCGTCTTCCTCAACGAGATGGGGCACACCATCTCCGTTCTCATCTCCTCCGACGAGCCACACTCCTTCTCCCAAAGTTTCTTCTCAATCCGTGCCAATAAGCCTCACAACGCTCACAACGACCTCCAAGTTTTCAACCGGGCTGACTAGAAGAACCCCTTCGATACCCAGGTCGACGTCGGCCTCCGTTTCTATACCCACACCGCTATTACCATCGGCAGCTACCACAGTGGCGACACTGGAGAAGCGAATAGCTGCATTGGATTTGTCATCCGAGGACGATCCGTCAAGCAAACCTTTAGATCCTGGGATTGTGGACGTCCCTCAACCCCCACCCATTGGCTCTCCTCTGCTCTTGCCAGCCGACAACGCTTTACATCCACCGCACCAGATTCTTCACGAATCAACTCCCCCACCAAATCACACAGAACCCTCCCATCCATCCCCAAGCCCCCATGAACCAATCTCAACCATCCCCGCCCCTCACCCACCTCCAGCTCTCAACCCAGACACCACCTCACCCCCCGTCCGGACCCGGCCCCAGCTCCAGCTCAAAGTCGAAAGCACACCAGCCCCGACCCAAACCCTCTCCCGGAACCACGTCCAAGTCCTCCGCCATCCCTCACTACGTCATTCCCCCACAGCAACGTCAGCAACAAGCTCACCCACAACGGCAATCGCCTCCGCTAATCTCCATGCCTCCCAGAACCACCCTTCCAGTCCTCTCTCAGGCCCGGGCGCCGGCATTGGGATTGGAATCGGGATCGGCGCTGGCGCTGGAGTGGGCGTGGGCGTGGGCGTGGGCGCGCGCCCGTCATTGGCTTCTCCGTCTCCGATCAGCCCGGTGTTGGTGGATTACATTGAGGTTTACGTTGACGACCTAGATGCATCTGCGCTCTCGCGGAGTCCGTCGCCTATTCGATACGCCAGGAGACGAAGCGTGGAGGGCGATGACTCCGTGTACGAGGACGACGATGACGAGGAGGTGTGCAGTACGCGCAGGAAGGATTACGGGTTGAGCAAGCATCAAAGGGGTAGCGGCGCGGATAGCGAGAGCGACGAGAGGAGGAGCGATAGTATTCGGGATGTGGCGTCGTTTATGGGGATCTGGAAGGGAAGGGGGAGGACTAGAGCTAGCGATCGTCGTGGTGGTGCTCGGAAGGCCCAGGGCAGTACGAGCGCAGATGAAACAGATGGTGCGAAGAGAAAGAATAAACGGAAGAGAGTAGTGGGAGAGGAGGACGAAGACGAGGGAAGACGAGGTCGAAAGCCCTCCCGCAAGCGAGGGAAGCAGAAAGCGATCGGCATGGACCCTCTTGAATTGATACCGGTCACTTCACATTCACTGGGCGAAGGGGGCGGTAGTGCCGGGTTGGGAAGTGGGAAGGGTAGCTTTTCGTTCGCGCAGGGCTTTAGTTTTCCATCCGTCTCTTCCTCGTCGATATCGCAATGGTCGAGAGCGTCCTCGCCTTCGTCCGGGTCGGACCGTCCCAAGAGGCAGAGCGGGAAGAAACTGGGCGGTGGGAGTTACAGAGAGGAGCTTTCGTCGCTGATGACGGCAATGAGTGGTGGCGGAAAGGCAAAGGCGAAAGAGGCCGTGAAGAGAGAACAGAGGCAGGATAGCGACGGCGACGGCGATGAACTCAATGCAGGACGGGGAAGGACGAAGCGCCGAGGCAGAGGGAAGGATTGCCCTAGAAGTCCTTCGCCGATCTTGTATGCCCGAAGGAGGAGCGCGGACAGCAGGTTATCGGAGATGAATGGAGTGTACCTGTCTGATGAAGACGTCAAAGCGCTGGATATGCGAGGTCGCCGTCGACCTGCGACCGCTGAGACGGAAAGTCTTGATCCTCCAACGCCGAGTCGTCACCCCGGTTCTATGTCATTCTCGAGCAAATCTGGGGTAGAAAGCGGGGTGGTAGCAGGGCTCGCTAGCGTCGTGGGGCTGGGGCAGCAACTTAAAGATAGGAAAGTAAAGGAAAAGGAAAAAGAGAAGGATGGTGAAAAGGATAAGTTCGCTTGGGGTAAGGACGGAGCTAGTAAAAAGGACAAAGATAAGGAAAAGGAAGCGAGAAGCAAGGACAAAGGCGCAAGAAAGAGGGAAAGGGCTGATCAGGGTAATAAAGACGGTGATAGTCGCAGAACACAGCATGAGCGGGAAAGCAATGAATTGAAGAACGTGAGCAACGTTTTATCAATACCGCCCGAACAAGGTTCTGGATCGCACGCTACACGACCTCCATCCAACTTAAGTACACAAAGCATTCTTGATATCTCATCCAGTGCCATCGTCTCCGCGGACGATCCCACCTCGGTTGAATACGTTTCTCAACCCGCCGCCGATGAACCCCTAACCCCCATTCCTAGATCCTCCACCAACTCGTCTGGAACCGCTGGTGCCCAGGAATCATCCACTCCCCGCTCTGGTAGACAACGCGTATCGCAGTACCAATTCCCGCCTCCTGAGGCTAGAATCCTACCATGTATGGCTTTGGACTTTGACTTGGGGGATGACGAGCACTTCTATGGACGACATCGCAATATTGGGGTAGGCGCTAATCAAAGATCCATTCGCACGGCTAGTACTGGTTTGTCTTCCAGGAAGTAGGGATCAATTTACTTAGACTTAGGGTAAGGTTCAAAATCCTCTGCGCTAATGAACCTTCTAACGTTGGTTGCATTGCAGGAAATGCTAAGCAGCCAGTTCAGGAACTTATCGAGGCGCAGGGCGCTAGAGTTGTTGACTTTTCTCTGGTGTAGCTAGTCTTGTTTGCGTGGCTGTCTTTCGTACCTTGGTTCTTGGTGTAACGACGCCTCGGTGCTTATTCCCCGAAAGGAGTCAGTACTGCTCATAATTGTGCATGAGGTTCATTGTGCGACCCGCCTACAGCACGGGTTGCGATGCAAGCAAAAAGAGGTGCTACCAGGGTTCGAACCTGGGTTTCAGGAATCCTGAGCGATCAAAATCCTGAGTGATAACCACTACACTATAGCACCTTGCATTTTAACTTCCGTCGGCCTACTCTCGTTCACGGGATGATCACCATCCAACTCCCAACAGGCAAGTATGCTGATAATCTCACGTACGATGCATTTGGCGAGGCCGTACGATAGTTCCCATCCCCTGACTAGCCTGCGCGCTGCCAATTACCCAAAGGAACGGTACAAAACCCAATGCAGCGCGCTCAGCTGACCACATCATGGACAGCCTTTTTCTCACTGGCAACTTCCAAGTCTTGATCAGGCTTGATCCATGTCACTGGTGCACCTTTGCGTTGCGTGGTTAGAGTTTGACTTACCAGTTAGGTGTCATTACCAAAGCTATGCGTGGCAGCCATCACGAAGGCTCCGGTATACCCGATAGTGAGCGGGGAAGTTGGGTTCTCTATGGTGGTACGAAGCATGTGAACCCAAGTTCGTTATCGTACTGGCACTGCGGGTCGGAGTTCATTGATTTTCATAGGTAACAGGCCCCATCATAAACATCGGACGACTCCCAAATGGGTCTATTTAATCTCTTCCAGTTGCTTCCAACTGGACCAGCTTTGCCTTCCGGAAGGCCTTTTCTTACTTTCCTTCGAACTCTTTGTAACATACAGTTTTCCTTTGTTCTTCTTCATCCTTCTATTTCTTTCTTTCTTTTTTTTCTTTTAATAATTCTCACTTCACTTTGCGATCATGGATGGCGATGACGGTAGTAAGTGTCGAGTATCTGTCATCGAGTAGTGTACAATGACGATTGCCCACAGGATCCTCTGCCCCTTCCTTTCCACACATCGTTAAGGCATTCGTTGCTCTTCAACTTACGGGCGGGGCCTGTATCCTCATCATCTGGCTTACTGCCGCTCTTCATCCTCGTGTCACGCGATATAAAACGTGGCATAGCTTTTGCTTGTCATGGATTATCTCGGCACTGGCGTATTCACTCTTGACATTTGCAAACCAACAATTTGGACCGCCTCCGAATTTCTCGTTATGCCTCATCCAGGGTGCTTTAGTATACTCAGCACCGATATTGTATGTCTGGCATTCGTGGAGGTGAAATTTGACACGAGTGAACGTCACATCACAGGAACAGCGCAACAACGCTCGCCTTGGCGATTCACGTACGTCAGCCCAATGTGTCGTCGACTTCAACTTCCTTACCGCTAAACGAAAGACATACCTGACCATGCGTTCATTGCTTGTTGACGCCCGTGCCTTCCTTCAAGTGGGCGTTATGATCCTCGTTTGTTGCCTTCTTGCCCCCTATTGCGAATTGATCTGAGCGTGAACCCCTTAGCTTCTTTTCCTTCCCTACCTAGCATGGATGCTTATGATCCTTGTAACGCTTACGGTATGTTCCTCGCCATCAACGCTGCGGTACAATGGACCTTACTCGAGTATCAGTGGGGCATTCATCATCCTGAAGCGGTCAGGAGGGGGAAAAACGGCACTTATTGCAACTACAGAGACTCAAACTTGTGAGTGCTGTGCTAGTTATCTGTCGTCCTTTGCTCTTACGCACGCGGGCAGTTCCACTGGCACCTCCATCTTCGTGATGATCCTGACTACAACTACGATAGTTATCCAGGGTATGTTAGCGCTGTAACCGTATGTCATAGGGATATTCTAAGGCTGAAAATTCTCCAGTCATGGTTGCGTATCACTTGTACAGCAAGCGCAAGGTCTTGGCCGGGTGTGGCCAGTCAATCACGATGGCTGTTCGGGTGATGGCATTCACCTTTTGCGGAGTTATCGCAGTTGGGTAGGTGGAATGCACTCGAGTAGTTTACCTATTCTCAGAGTACACCTTCAGGCTGGCAGTCGCATGGGTGGCAGCCTCACGACATGATCAGGCGTTCGAGCTTTTTATTGCCATCAGTAAGTTAAATTCTCTAGGTCGTTGAACGCCTCGTCTCACCTTGATTAGTGCCTGTCTGCGCAGCCATCATCTTTGGATCTCAGGGAGTAAGTTGGTTCTGTGCTTCATCTCCGACTAGGAAAGCAATTCACACCTCGCATTAGGACCTCACTCGAGCGTGGATGTTCTGGAAGCCATCAACGGTATCTCATAGTCGGAAACAGTCAACGAGTTCGTTGGCTCAGTTATTAAACAAGCCTATCGAGTCTAAGGTTTGAAGCCAGAGAGAATGGGCTCTTCGATGTAATGACTCATGAAAACGACGAGAACCATGTATCATGTTTTACATAAAGCAAGCAATTACTCCGATAAGAAAACTGACCTTGACGTCATTGTCAAGGGAATTGGCTTGCTTATACTCGCTCAGGCTTACCAATGTCACGAATACTCATTCATTTTTGACCTATAGGCGGTAACGATCTTTGATTCATAGAGTGCATACGTACACGTGATACAGAGCCCACAAAATTCATAGCCATAAAATCCATGAATAGTAGTAGTACAGCAAGTATTCTCGGGTTAACTGTTAGACGGAGGGATGGGTGGGTGATTGTCTTGGGTTTTTTCAGGTCCCTTGGGTTCAGTGGTTTCATCCACTAATGTCTTCGTACGTTTACGGGTAGCAATGGACACCAGTGTGTCCTTACGCTTCGCCAACGCGCCAACCCCCTTCTTTCCTAATCCAAAAATGTAACGCGCATTCCGGGATGTGATGGATATCTTCCAGTATACACTCCAGAACACCACCCATGACGCTATAAATGAGGCGACCAAAAGTAGGATGGGATACGTGTTGGATGAAAATAAGAAAAACATAATGATAGCCATAGATATCAGGAAGAATACTGTTCCTATGAACTGCAGCTGTTCGCAAATAACCAAGAACCGGTAGAAAAAGTCGAGATCGAGACGACGTGGGGTGTCATGGGCCTCTGGATCTGGATCAGCAATCTTTTGAGCAATTAAAGCAGCTCCACGAGCAGCGATAAGGATAACGCCGAAGTGGAACATCATGCCTAGGAAGGAAAGAAATATTCCGATTTCGAATGTGCGATTATTCTCGAGGAGGCTATACGCCAGGGATATGAATGAAATGACTAATCCGGCCATAAACGTTGACTAGGCGACTATAAGCTACATCAAAAATGCTGATTAAATGACCTACAATTACGACTAATCCATTGAATTGTTGACCAAGTGCTTCCAGCCGTGGTAGTGAATCCTCGCTATTTTTATCCTCCGTTTGAATCCCTAGCTTGCTTTCAGACCTCTCCTCAATCGCTTCATTTCGTTGTGGTATTGTCGTGCTTTTCATAGAAAGTACTGTAATGTGGCCTTCCAATAAGGTTTTCAGCTGTTTCCGGAACTCAATTTCTTCTCTGCTGAGCCCTGGGTACGGATAAGGTAAAGTGCATGAACATCATTGAAAAACAAGAGGGATTGAAATGGACACACCATATTCCTCGAGGTGTTCCTTGACAAGCCGTAGCATCCGCACATAAAACTCATCGTCGCCCATAGGCTCAGGAGAGGCTCTGACCGACCTGGGCTCTTCGACTGAGGGGTTACAGGGCTCTCAATACTCGCATCACAGCAATTTGAATGCGGTACATACCAATAGTCCTAGTGTCGCCCTGAGAGTCCATTGTATCTCTAAGCATGCTGTTCGCTGGGTGGAAGGGTTCGCAACTACCTTTATAAGTGTACTAGTGATCGTGAACGATTGTGAAGTAAAAAGGGGAATGCAGCATTCGGCTTTGGCAGGGGTCACGCCTATATTGGGGTTTAAATCGCAGCAACTCCGGTGCTTTAAATACTCCTATACACACGTATAATACCCTTGGATCTGTGAGTCACACCGCCGAGGCATGTCGCCGTTTAACCGGTAACGTATATCTGCACCAAAACTAGATTTCATCCGCCTGCGCTCCAGGAAGTAAACTAACAATGAATCTCATTAATATGGCTTTACAGAACACAGCGACACAGACGATAGCAACTTGCGAGGTTCCAACTTCAGTCTGGCTTTCGTTCTATCCCAATGTCTCTTAGATCGATCACACCACGCGCTCGATCCTGAGTTCATATCGCATTACACGTTTTGTTGCCACATGACTTCTATAAGAAGGATTTAACATCTAAAGTATGGTTGCTCTTGTGAACCATGAACCATGTGAGCACTTATAGTGACTTGTTTCATTAGAACCAACCAAATAGAACTGGCCGAGTCGCTTGGGGTGGGAGACCAATTATCTGTGGTAGGTGTTGACTCCCCCGGTGCGGGAACGGGACTGTCCCTAGACCCTGTACTTGAGGCATCCTCTGATTGATCCCCGATAGCTTGAGATGATGTTACGCACAGGATATCAGGCTCGGCTTCTCTGCAGGAAGGCAAATTCGTAATTCTTGTCTGAGAGAATTGGCAATGCAATCAGTTGATGGGTTTAATTCAAAGAACGACGACGACACGCTTACCTCGGTATTTTAATTAGTAGATAAGGGCTGGGAAGGCGTAGAGTCTATCTGGCTCCCGCCTCCACTGCTTGCTATGTTCCCGGGAGGTTTCACTGACATGATATAAGCTGCGTCAAGCGACATATGAGGCGGGAGCAGATGAAGACAAGAGTATCCTGGAGAGGG
>KB722746.1:101039-158392 GCA_000349905.1 Volvariella volvacea V23 | reverse complement strand
GGGGGGGAAGGGGTGCAAATGGACCGCTTTCCAAGGATGAAACGGGACGAGACAACTACTATTTAGCAGTGACGATGCCGTTCGGGATTCAGCTGGAGACGAAGGAGGCGTAAAGTAGGGGTGAATATGGGCGTACGCTGGCGTCGCGCATGGCTGCGGGAAATAATAAGGAAAAGGGTAGCAAAGATGAAGCGAATAAGGATATAGGGTAGACATAGCCCCAGGCCTAGGTAACGGTGTGCTTTTTTGGCTCGCATGCGTGGTTGACTCCGGCATTCGTCCAGCGATTAAGGCAGCGGTATTGGGTCATGGAGTAGACTACATAGATTCTATTTCCAACATTGCATCTGCCACGGTTCTTCGATGACTGGTTATATCTAGACGAGGCATTTGGGTCCGAGCACTGTTCGCGGACGATGCCTCAATTAAAGGGGCCTGGCTCGGAGGATCACTCTACAACTCGGATTAAAAAGCGAAAACGGGGGCCATTGATTTTAATCTTACCCTAGCTTCTCTGGATAGTTGCTCGAAGAAAGCGACAACTCGGGTATCCAGCCCATGTTTCTCTGGTAAAAACGAAGGTGGTACACTAGCAGGAGCGGAAATTGGTTGGTTATTGTTGAGTGAGATGAAGCCCGTATACTCAATTGATCCGCCTGAGCGCTCCGGTCGTCATTACTCCCATCTTTTACGCTCGCCTCTCCGGTCTGTGTAGTCCGCGCTTGTAATTGTCCTGGGTTCGCTTCGTGGCCCGAATCTGGACTGTCTTGCCGTTCCCTCCTACCCTTCATAACAAAAGGCCTCGATTCGTTCGGTCCAAGAAGCGTACATTCCTCAGACTGGTTCAAAATCGTCATTTCCTCCCCCCGCTTTCGGTCAGCCCGCAATTCAGCTCGACACCTCTCGCACGTTCTCCATCTTACTTTGACCATCCCATCAAATTACAGCATCCTTCCGCCACATAGACCCAAACAGGTTTCTGCTATAACGAAATGCGGTGAAACGAGGTGAGTGGGAGGTAATTTAACGGCATCAATATGCATACCTCACTAGCGCTTTGGCAAAAATTGTTTGATGGCGCTGGGCTCGTTTCAACAGGCTGACGACTAGTTTCAGTACCTTCCCGCAACGTCAAGGCAGCCCTACCAATATTCACGCGTGTATTCTCCTGCGATTCTTCCAGAGGCGTCCTAGGGACTCTTCACCATTGCCCGATCGGTTAGACTTTAACCTGCTCTTATTCACCCTAATCTCTGAGTTCTCAACCCTTTCACGATCAACTGGATGCTCCCGGACCCAATCCCTTCATCATCTTTTCTCTCACCCTCTTCAGTCTACTATGTCGTCGATTCTGCAACCTGTGCAGTTCACAACGCTTGTATTGATAGAACCCAGGTAGGACCGTGTGACAAGGAGAGACGGAGCACATCCGCGCTGGCAGCCGCACCGGCAACGCGCCTGCGGTACCTCTTGCACTGGGGTCTAGACTTGAGGTAGTGTCAAAAGGTAATGCAGCACCGAATCGCAGCACAGGAAACCAGTCGTCAATGAAGAAACGTTGGACCTCGAGTTAAGCGACAAACTCAGATATGCAAATACTCCTGGCAAGACACACTGCGGCTTGCCGTGTCTCAATTATACCCGTTGGATGCATGGCACGGATCGGGTTGCGATTCCCTGATCGTATCTGCAATCGAACTAGACTAGGCGGAGTCCCTGTGAACACAGCCTTAGGCGACAAACTACTACCCGGAGGCTTTGCACTTGATGTTTGCCTTGATAAGATACCGTTGCCTATCTCTTCACTTTCTTCAACTTGGATATTAAGTTGCCCGTTCTCCGTCAAAGAAGGTACGGAGTTGGACGTTTGCAGGTTAGCGGGGACTCGTTCATCGATGATTGACAATTCCCATTTGTATAGCTCTTCTGGGCATTCACTAACGGCTAGAAGGGTCATCATAAGTTACACTGGGTCCACACAAAGCCGGATATATGCGCGCATGTAGCTGGGCACTGCTTCACGGAAGGCTCGAATGCACGAGACCACCCTCGGAAATATGGATAGAGAACAACGGAGAATGCATCTCACCGGTAGACCTTCTCGTCCTCTTTCTTATGCAATTCCCTCGATTCGCGGTCAAAGGCGGCACGTTCTGCCTTCCACTTTGCACGTTTCTTCGTTCGTTCCATACTTGCGGTATCGATTCCGACAAGGTTCACACATTTTGTAAGAGTAATAGCCTAAGAATGCAGTGATGTGAGTCGAGAAGGAGGAGTGCGAACCATTGGCATGTGCATACCGGGCATAATGGCTTTGCATCCCTTCATGGAGCAGTAGCGACCTGGTCTTGTCGTGCTTGAGACGACTGCTCGCCTCCTGACGCTGCTCCAGCATCACAGGGCTCATCTGAAGTAGTTGATGCTATGAGGTCGACACCTGGAGTGTGAGTACTACGGGCGCGTGTTTCACCAGTGGCTCAAGTCGGGCTGGCATCACTCGGCGTGTACTGACGTCCATGCTCAGTCGTCTCCACTTCTGAAGCTTCAGGGGCTGAAAAACTGCCTGTGTGCCGGCTGTATCATTGGAAATGAACTGTCCCACTGCTTGGGCAGAGTGGGAAACGGATATTGTGTGAGAAGGGGCACCAGAAAGTAAGGACCCAGGATATCGCAGCGCTCCCGGCGTGTTGGTGGTCGTTGTCTACAAAAATGTGGGCTGCGTTTTCCTGCCAACTGCATGCCCTCCGGTCGTCGGTGGATTCGACGATGTTGCTCCCGATGGGTTGCCATACATCTACATTACCAAAAATCCAGAATCAAAAAAGTCGTTTATCAGCATCAGAAAACAAGCTCACGAACCTGAACCTGAGCGTTAACAACGTCATTCGCGTTCCCGTCTGCATTCCCACTCCCTGACAAATTCGTAACCTCAAAAGGGGCATATTTCCAGCCCGCGATGAATTGGTCCAACGCAGAAATCCCATGAGTGTTTTTCTCCATCTTCTGTTTCGCTCGTTTGACACTCGCGTAGATCCTATGTCGACCACAGCAGAGTTTACACATCTTGTTGCTTTCTTTGGGACCAAGGACGGCCGTACAGCGCACAGAACATTTCCGCGTCGGGTTAGTATCAGTTTGCTCGGATTGCGATTGTTGAGATGGTGAGGACGCTATGATGGGAGGGGATGGTGATGATGGTAAAGACTGAACCAGGTTTGTACCAGCCTCGTCCATGGTCTGAGCTCCGCCGGGCTCGTAGACAGTGGCGAAAGGGAGCGGCGGAGTTTAGACCCGGCGCGTCGGTGCTTGGCGCTCCGCGCTTCCGATCGTGACTGTCGTCGGTACAGTATGCGCGCCTTGCGACCTGATGACCAGGTTTCTCAACTGGATCCAAAGGGCTACAGGCTATCATTAATATAGATCAATAAGAGGCCGCTCCAGAAAGAAAAAAGTATTAATTTACTTGAAATTATCTACGTCCACGATATGCATATGACGGGCAGCAAGATATCTGCAATGTGAATGAGAAAATGCGAATGTCGACGAAGCAAAGCCAGAAAGAGAACAGAAGAAAAGCAATACACGAACTGCGACAGCATAGAGAAAGTGTCAGGAAGCAGAAGTAGACAAGTTATTATTCATGCATTGAAGACAACGAACGACCGCATTAATACCCTCCTCAACCATCGATACATCCTCCTCAACAACTCTAGCCAGAATCCCTCTCATCTTGTCAGGGTGCCAACGCAGCAGGGAATTCCTAATTCTCTCCCTCTTGGCCGTTTGACTCCCACTCCGTTTCAGAGTTCCCATCAAAAACTCCTCCACGTTTCCTAGCGTAAGGTCACTCAACGCGATTTGTCGCTGAATGTCCACAATCTCGACTGGCCAAGGAATATCAGCAAATCTAATATTCCTCTCGGGTGGACTGCCAGGAGTGAGGTCCGCAATCGACAGTGGCGCCCACGCAGGGGCTGAACCGGAGGAGAAAGGTGGTACTGGCGTAGAAACGGGAGACTGCTTCCTCGAGGGTCGAGGACAGAGTTTCGCCCAGCTAGCCTCATACCTCTCCCACCGTTCCAGCAAACGCTTTTCTTCCTCCCTGACTTCCAGTTCCTTGCGAAGTGCTTCGGTTCTTGCGTAGTCCCGGTTCCCGTGTGCATCCCGAAGTATTCCACCACTGCGAACCCATTCTTCCTCTCCCTTGCGCGCCTCTGAGGTCGTCGGATTTGGCCGTGCGTTATCTTGCTGCGCTTCAGGGTTCAGGGTTCCTAATCGCTCCGAATCACCACCTGGCAGAGCAGCTGCACCATCAGCACCGCCACTGGGAGTGGCAGACGTCGGTGATGTCGTCCTAGTCAACTGAGAGCTTGTGGGTGGGTGATGTGGCGGACGCGACGACGGGTCTGAACCATCATCTAGGAGAGCCGGAGGAGACGGGCGAAATAGCAGGTCTTGTCTGATGGAGTCCGTAGGGAAGACAAGGTACCCAAGCTTGGACTTGTCTATCGATGGGGATGATGAAGGCCGTTGCGTAGTCGATTCATCGATGGCGGTCCAATACTCCTTTTTGGGTTGAGGGTTGGCAAAGAGAACACGGAAGGAGGTGCTGAGGCTCTCCCATAGATTGGGTGGTACGGGGAGTGGCATGTCGATGGAACAGGGCCACGAGAGGGTCAGTGGGGAATACGTTGGATTTGTGTCTGGAGGAACATTTCGTCACGTCGTCCATGACGTCACGTGAGCTTTAGGGCAAGCCTTTTCGCGAAATACCCTCGCTCGCGGCGTGGAGTATACACTTGCCACTACAACTACTTTCTATGGTACAAATTCTAGAGATCTAGAGCACGAAAACAACGCATAAGACCCCTTATGCTGTTTAACCTTTCCGGCCCTCTTCTGCCACCGAGTCCCTCTGACCACCTTCACCCTTTGTCGATTTCTGTCCATAAAACCTCTCGTACAGTGCCACCAAATCATAGACCAACACTGAATCCTTCCAAAATGGCGTCCCCAAGAAAATCGCCAACACCCCCAATCCAGCGTACACATACACCCCATACGCAAACTCCTTGTGCGGAAACACCGAATTCAGGGCAACGAGCAAGCAGTTGATGAATAGTATAGTTGCCCAAAGGTGCAGCTGCTCGCAGATGTTGAAGTAGGTCATAAAGTGCTTGAATGCATCTTTCCGGTGACGCTCGCGGGCGGTGCGGAACGCCAAGGTGGCTGCGCGTCCGGCCATTATGATAACGAGGAAATGGGTCGCGGCTGCTAGGATTCCAAGGAACATGGCTATCTCAAAGTCAAGAGAGATATCGTCAAGTATGTCCCGGACGAGCGCTAAGACTGTTATTATCGCTGTAGCAGTGAACGTTGACTGGAGTTGGGTTTAGGGCTTGTCTCAAGGCTTATCATGCGAGGAATCACATACGGTCGCCACTATGATGCAAAATCTCTGTGCAAAGGCGTCATAGTCTAGTGACAGAAATTCACATCGTCAGAGCACAAGTGATAGGGCTTTGGAATGGGCTGTCACTGACCGTCTTTTGTTAGGATCGAAGGATCGTCTTGTTGTGCGCCATCAACGAACAAAGATCCACTGGCTTGGTGAGTCAAAGTAGCTTGAGAGATTTGATGAGTGGGACGATTGTGAAGCGTCGGAACTGGCATAGAGACCTGCTTGGTCGGTTTATGGCTCATCTCGAGAGGGATATATCACGACGAGGATTTAGAGATGGGTTGGTATGTATGGAGAACGCAGGAATGCGGGCAAAGCTCGAGCAACTGGGATGTTTATTTATATACCCAGCCTTTCCAGGTGCTAGGACCTAGGTATGACAGCGGAGCGTGTTTGCAACGTGCATTCGTGTAACGATATTGATTCAATGTTGTTCGGCTCTGCAGAATAGATGTGGCACAGGTAACGAAACCTGCCTCTAATTTTGGCGCTGGTACTTGGCAGCTTGAAACGTGATAAACACAACAAGCTGACGTACTGGATATGGTGGGAGTCGTGAGGTTCGTGAGATTTTGTCGTGGCGTCGACGTTTTCCTGGAGGGTATGAAGCAATGCCATCTTTTTCTGATGTCGGCTGAGCAGGGAAAGGAGATAGACGCGCGCTTAGCCATGGATGCAACAGCTTCATGAGCGATATAGAATGAAAGGCGCAGCAGCCATGCCCCCATCACGATTGACTGAAGGAAAACCCCTAGGGCTATTTAATTAGGAACCTTCCGGAATTTGACCGCCTCTAGGCGCTTTATTTGCGCGGGGAGTGTGTGCAAAGTGCCGTGTGCGCGGATTGTAGGTGTTGTATCATATAAGAAGGAATGTCTATTTTAATGATGAACATAGAACAGAGAGCAAATGGGGGTTCCAAGACGGACAAGCGCTACAATTTATAAATTCGCGAAACCAGTCGATGTTGCGCTTACCCATCGTTCCCCATGAGGTCACTGATCTTGCTGGTCCGCACACTCCTCCATATTATACACCCTGATGTCCCGTTTCCGGCACCTTTCAACGCTATGGCCATGAGGCGGATTCCGCATGCTGCGTTGTACTGTGAAGCGGGACGTGACAAAAGAGTGTCAGTAAGCTTCGATCTCCCTCAAGTCTTCACATCGTCCTGACAATCGCGTCCTTTTCCTTTGATTCATCGGCGTAGGATTTTCTTCTACGTCGAAGCACCCTCCTTCATACGCAAACTTCTGCTAACAGTCGTCTTGAGCGACTATCTTTGCTCTCCCGCCCCCTTGACATGCAAATAATCACCTACTACGGTACGCTAGCATTACTCACCACGGACGTCCTCCAGTTGTGCCAACGACCTCCTGTCGTATTCCTAGCGCCAGTGCTTCTCTTTCCATATCGGGTTGTTATCGTTCTTCTCGCTCAGATAGTCGACTCGCACATGCCTTCCACATGGAATCATGCACCTATAACGATGCATCCCGTAGAGTGCAACTACATGTTCATGCCTCCAGCACTACTGAAGAGGGGCCTTACGTGGAAACAAGGACGCTTTTCACGAGAAATGAGAAGAGCAGTAGTCGGTGAGCAATCACTATAGTTGTCTTATTGTCCTGATCGTCTTGGTTTGCGCAGGACGACAATGCTCCCACTGGATGGCCTTAGGAAAGTAGTGCGGAGGCGCAGGAAGCTTCACGTGAGCTCAAAGGACCCAAGTCCTCGCATTGCTTTTCTCTACATCTATCTCTTCCAATATGTGATCACCCCTGGGCGATTTCAGTGTTCAGCGCTTCAGGTGCGGCGCAATCAACCTGCGGTTCTAAAACCTTCTAGTTTTATTGGGACAAACCATCGTTAAAGAGCGAAAGGAGGAATTTCTATCCGCTAGCCTGCCAGTATACTATGCAATCGCATCAGGAGCGGTCATTATCAAGAGCTACTGTCGAGAAAGACGAGTCAGGCATTTTGAACGGTGTTCAAGATCACTACTATGTCTTCTATGCCCGTCAGTTCGTGTCAATTCTCCCAATTGACTCAATCTTATGATCAAAATGCTAGATCACTGCAACGGTACTGACCTGGATGATATCACGACCTATGGATCCGTATTCATAGTTGATATAATACATAGCCCTTAATCCAGCCACCGTGGTGATGGCCCTTTTTCTAATCGCGCAAACTAGGCATTTCGTGAGATAACATGTAAATCTACACCCTACATCGATCTCCAGAGGGGCCACATAACTTAGCGCCGTGGCCGCTATTTTCCGTATGTTCACGTGCGTGAACGTGAGGCAAAATGGAGCACAACATATCAAATCTCTTCTTCTGACTGTCATCTCATTTCCGTCCGTTACACTGTACTTGTTGGACGGACCGTCAATATGGACTGGACTTATGGTTATCCAGACTGAGTATGCAGACTGGTACTTGGAATGTACACATGTTACGGAGAAATATGTGGCTAGATACACATGGTAGATAGTCATAGGATACAGGTAGATAGATCACCAAAGTGACCCACATTGATTCCAATGTGGATACTATTATTTCCAAAATGATGGACAGCACTTGTCACTTGTCGGGGCTCGTAAGAGCCCTCGACATAAACGCCCGACATTCAGACGCCCACCAAGCGTCTACACCTCATCAACAAGCGCTCACCCAGCGTTTACACCCACATTGATGCCCACCAAGCGTCTCTATTATCTCATTTTCTTTCCCTTTCTTCTTTTTCTATATACTCCTTTTCATTATATCTTCGATACATAATACACATTACCCCATCTTCCTCTTTACTCATCATCACCACCTACATACATCCATTTATCCGTACTCTATACCCTCTCTTACATGACCCCATCTCACTTTCTTCATCTCCGTTTCCCCTTTATGGTATACCCTTTGTTCTCTACTACATCCGATGATCCGATCTTGTTCTAGATGAACATGTGTCGAGTCAGAAGATCGCTTATGACTTCATATGACTCCGTCCCCTCCCACATTGACTGCGCATGACACGGGCTTACGCGTACATGCCGACCCAGCTTACGCGTCCCCTGGTCTGTGTGCTACACTCTTCGCTCAGAACTCCCACTTTGCTACATTCTTTCTGACCCCCCCACTTCTCCTCACCCGGGAGATTATATCCCTTTATTTACCTTTATTTATCTTCGAGTAGTATATATACCGTACTGCTCTTGCCACCTATTCCCCAGCTTTAAAGATTCTTCGCTTGGGAATAGGTAAGCATATGAGCTAGCCTCTTCTTCACTCACACCTTTACTTACTATTCTTCGCTTGGGAATAGAATCTGAGTATTCACTTTTTCCCCAACATCACTCCTCTGTACAAATAGTTCCAGCATGTACCTACCAGCCCCCCAATCCTCTGATATACACAAAGTATCATTACTCTCTACTCCTAGGTGAGGTGACCTCTATAGCCTCTAGTGCCTGTAAGGCTGCTGTTCAACACCACCTGCTGATCCCTTAATCCCTCGCCACTCTTCTTCCATACCCAGATTCTCCCATCAGACAGAATACAATTGATCTTTGTCTCATCTGAGAAGACAACACATTTCCAATCATCCAGGGTGAAGTGCTCATATGCCTGAGCAAATTCTAATCAGGCCTTCTGGTGGCATGCTGTCAAGAGTGGCCTCTTCTTTTTGGCCACAGCTTGCATTCCTGCAGCCTTTAGGTAACAATGGACGGTTCTTGGGGAGACAGGATGCTCAAGCAAAGTTTTGTTGAGTAATTTGGCAATTTGCATTGTGTTCTCAACTCAGCCAGTTGTCAGAAGGTACACAGCATAGCGGACGTCGGCTGAGGAAAGACTGTGCTGTCGACGGCCACCAGTGAACCTGGGGAGGTGTGGGCGGTGTTGAGAGCGAATATGGGTGACAGTCCTAACATGTACACCCATATGCGAGGCAATTTCACTTGGGAGATGAAGAGAGTCAAGGTAGTAGAGGATTTGGCTGACTTGAATAGGGGTAAGTGAAGGCATGTCAAATAACTGATCTGCTGATGTGTCAAACACATCAAATTTGCTTTTATACACACCACGAAGGATACGGCTATCTATTCTACTCCGGTTGCTGACAAGTCCTTCGGTGGGTTGGAGGTCCAGTGCGATTCTATTGCACCCGGACACAACTCGGTCAGTAAGCAAACTACATCATCCCCACAGCTCTCGGTGGGATCTAAGTTTCATGCTTAGTGATGTGCATTGCTAATAACTCATATTCTAGGCTATGCACATGAATATTTACCAGATTATACAAACTGTATTTCGTGAGCTATCGACGCGACGAGCAAGACTCGCGTTTGTTTGTCCGAGTTTTGTCTGGCACTGTATAAGCTCTAGGTTGCTAGAATGGTACACATCAATGCCCAATTCCAAATCTAATAGCACTTTTTGTTTTGTCAAAACCACATTCAAAGCCTCCAATGGTCAAAAAAGTATTTGTGGGCATGCATAGCAGGTCTTGTATAGATGTTGAAGACCTTCAATTTATGTATCTTTGCCTATCTAGAATGCAGAAGATACCTCCTTGCACTAGCCCAGGCTTTCACACATATTCTGCCAGAGGGTGAGCATGACAATGCATACAGTCAGGTATAAGATATGAAATACTCCTCTTTAGTTGTTAATTATACAATGGTGAGTGGGTATATATACATACATGCTGAAACTACATCGCATACAGGTGAACCAAACTTTACTTAATCATCAGATATTGGTCCGTGTCAGGAGCTCATTCAGAGCCCTAACCACCGATCCGGCACCCTCCTGGACCCGCTCTCTGTCATCCTCAGCGACGCGGGGCAAGACCTTGGTGTTGAAACGATCCGGGTGCCATCGTCGGATGTGCTCTTTGATGCGATCCTTGATGCCCTTGGATTTATCCTTCTCTGGGTAATTCGGATTCGTGAGATAGGCGTTGATGAGAGACGCGCTGATGTCCTCTGCAGACTGCGGCCGTCGGAACATCGGCCAGGGGAAGCTCTCCCATCGGAGGTCGTCGTTGGTGGACAGTCGGTTCCACTGCCGTTCGTGGAGTTCGTACAGGTTCACTGCGTCTTCTTTGCTGAGATTTCTGCTGGCCCTTGCCTGTCTCTCGCTCTCTAAGCGCTCCTGCTCCTTGCGGAATTGCTCTTGCTGCTTTCGCGCCTGTTCTTCTTGACGGCGTTGCCATTCGCTCTCGGAAAGGGGCGTCGGTGGAGGGGCGGGAGCGGGAGTAGGGGCGGGGGCGGGAGCGGGACTGGGCGTCGGCATTGGACCGGCACCCGTAGAACCGGTTCGGGGTTTGTTGAAGGACGTCGAGGCAGAAGAAGCACTTGACATTGGTTTGGCAGAGGACCATGCAGAAGCCGAGGTGCCCCAGCTCGAGGGCCCAGCAGACGTGTTGGTCGTCGTATTGGGTCGCTGGGAGGTCCACGACGGGCCAGATGACATGGGCGACGTTGAAGTATAGGACCCGGCCCAGGGACTCTCCGTGCTGACACTGCCCTGCCTCTTTCTCCGCACCTCTTCTTCACGGCGACGATACTCTTCCTGCTGAGCACGATGTCGCTCCTCGTCTCGCTGCCGTCCCTCGGTATCGCTAGTGCGAGCTCTCGCGGCGTCCTCCCTCCGCTGTCTATCCACTTCGTATTTCTGGAGCTCAATCTCAGCCAGCTGCCTCTGCTGATTCGCGCGGTCTCTATCCTCGATTGCCTTTGATCGATCCGCTTCCAGTCGTTGCTTCTCCAACTCCAGCGCGCGATTTTGCACCTCAAGTTGTTGGAGACTCGCCTTGAGCGCCCGGATCTCCTCCTCTCTCGAGGCGGCCAGCCCGTCTCGCTCGCGGTATCGCCCCGCCTGCCGCGTCAGATCGTCATTCCAGCTGGTCAAAGACGCCTCGAGCTCGTTCAGATGGCCCGAACGCTCCCCAAGCTCGTCCTCTCGTCGCTTCAGCTCCTGCTCCTTTCGCGAGACCGCATCAAGCCGCTGTCGCAGCTCGAGCTCGCGCCGTCTCGCCTCCTCCTCCCGCTTGTTCGCCGCCTCTTCTGCCTGTCTCGCCTCCTCTTCCCGATTCCGAGCCTCCTCCTCTCGTTGCTTGGCCTCGCCTTCCTGTCGCCGCGCCTCCGCCTCCTTCTTGCGCGCTTCTTTCTCTTTCCGTCTGGCCTCCTCTTCCTGTTTCTTGGCATCTGCGAGTTTCTTCTTCGCCGCCTCTTCTCTCTCGCGCGCATCAGCCTCCCGCTCCTCGACGTCCCCCCGCCTGCGCTCCAGCTTCTCCTCCCACCGCCGAATGTCGTCCTCCTGGCTCTGCAGCTGCATCGACCTCACATTCAAGTCCGCCTCCCTGCCCCTCAGCTCATCCTCCCGCTTGCTCATCTCCTCCTCCCTCGCCCCAACCTGCCCCTCTCTCTCGCCAACATCCACCTCCCGACGCGCCAGCGCCTCCTCCCTCTCCGCCAGCGCCCCCTCCCTTTCCCTCACCCCGTCCTCCCTCCGAGCGAGCTCCACCACCGCCTTCTCCCGCCTCTCCACCTCGCACTCCCTTCTCAGCAGCTCCTCCGCCCTGCGCACCGCGCCCTCCTCGCGCCCGAGGACGGCAAACTCCCTGTTCGCGAGGTGGCTCGCCCGGCCCACTGCCTCCTCCATCTGGCGCATCGCCTCGCGCTCCTTCTCGAGCGCCTCCGTCTCCCGCCGGACGACGTCCTCGCGCCGCTGCCGCAGCTCGTGCTCGCGCTTGAGCAGGGTGTGCTCCCGCCTGCGCAGCTGCTCCGTTTTGGAGGAGGAGGTGGTGCTGGGGGCGGGCGAGTCGCGCTCGTCGTCGTCGTCGATGTCGGAGAGGTCGGTAAAGTCGCGAGCGCCAGTGCCGAAGCGGGGTGGGTATGCGTCCTTGTAGCTTCCCTGAGATGGGCCTCGGTAGGGCTGTTGCCAGGAATAACTACCGCCAACGGGACGACCGCCGTAGTGCGCCTCGATGCGCGATTCGCTCGGTGGTGTAGTGGTCGGAGGCCAGCCGAGACGGTCGCCGTCGTCGTGGTAATACGACTGCTTCGGGACGTTTATCGGCGCAGTGGCGGTGGCAGTTGCAGGCTGATACCCTCTGTTGTAGTCCATCACTGTTGGACATTACGGTGGTCAGAACTGACTTGTTAAAGACACCAAAGTAAAGAGAACATACAATCAGCATCACTCCCTCTGCGATCACGCCTGTACGATGGATCTCGAACGAGACCGGGACGACTGACTTCCGGAGGCCGGGGGTAATGCAGCGGCGGCGGCACGGCGTCGACATAAAAGTCGCGATTCCTGGGACCGTACGCGTCGAACCGCCCGTCGAACGACTCGGGAGTCGGCGGCGGACGGTCGCGGGTGCTTCTGGATGCCGGCAGGGGCGTGGTGGCATATCGCTCCGAGCGCTCGAGGGCGCGCGAGGGCGTTGCGTCGGCTGGCAGGCGGTGGTCTTGGGGGTGCTCGCGGGCGTCTGAGGAGGGGACGGGCTTGATGTTGATGGGCTTGACGGACGTCTGGGGGTAGTCGGTTTCTCCTCCCCGAGGTGCGTGGGATTTGGAGAGCGGCGGGTCGTCCTCGGAAAGGCGGGCAGAGGACGCGGGTTTGCGGGTGGGCTCTGTAGGGACGATCTGGCGTCCTTCGATGCCTCCAGCGCCATTCTCTTTCTCTTTCTCTCTTTCTTTTTCCTTTTCCCTCTCCTTCTCACCCGCAGGCCTACCCTGCCCCACCTCGCGGCGCTTCCCCACCGCCCCAGCACCACCAGGTCCACCTGCATCGACGCCCTCGCCCTCGGGAATCGTCTGCGTCGCCGGCAGCCGCGCGCCACCCGCATTGGCGGACCGCATGCTCGCCGTGCTCGTCCTCCGCGCAATCGCAATCTGGGCCGTCTTGGACTCCTCGGGGGACACGGACACCGCCGGCCTCCAAAACTCGGGGATCCCCTGCGGCGGCGAGTGCGCGGCCGCCCGATCCGACATCGACCGCTGGCGGCTCTCCCTGTCTCTGTCCGTATTCGAACGTTCAAGAGAGGAGCGCGAGCGCTCGGGCACGCGGGGCGGAGCCTCCTCGTGCTCGTCGACGAGGGCGACTTGGACCTGGCTGGCCCAGGATTCCCAGCCTGCTGGTGCTTGTGGACGCTCGGGGCGCTCCGTGGTTGATGATCCGTAGGTTGGACGACGAGTGAGGCCAGTGGTGCCGGTGATGAACGTGTCTGACCCGCGCCGTGTGGGTCCTGGCCGGTCGTCGCGTGCTGTGGTTTGCGTCTGGGGAGAGGGCGTGGGGGAGGGGTATATCTGGTGCGCGGTGGACGGTGCGGAGGATGAGCTCGGGGCAGGTGGTTGCGAAGACTGGGAGTAGGAGGAGCTCAGAGGCGGGGGCTTTGGCTGTAGGGACGAGGACGATAGGGAGGAAGGCACGGAGGTCCTACCGCGATTGCTGGCGCTTCCTGCTGTCTGCGCCGCCGCCTCCCTCGCTCCCTCTGTCCTCCCGCTTTCATGCCTAATCTGGTTCATGATGGCCTGCTGCTCCTGCTTTACGGCGCCGGACCATTCGGGGTTGATGATGGCATTGATAGCCTGGCGGCGCTGCTTGCGCTCTCGATCGAGCTCGACCTGGAAGGAGTGGGTGGCGGTAGCTCGGAGGGCGGCGAGGATCTCGTTGTACTCCTTGATGAAGCGCTCCTTGTCCGCCGGTGCGGCTCTGAGCTGGCTCTCGAGGTTGTCTTTGGCGTCTTGGACCATGGATTTCATGTTGTTGTCGATCCTGTTTCTGAGATCCGCCTTCCATTCCGTGTCTGGTTCCAGATCCAGCGGAGGTGGAGCGGACGATGATGATGGTTGGGCGACCGCCGGGGTCGCAAGGGTCGCCATGATGCGGGTGTCGAACTAGAAGAAACCGAATAGAATACAAAAAGTGGCGATGAGGGGAGGAAGATTGCAGCGCGGGGATCGCAAATCAGCGGTCGGTATGGGGCAGTGACGCCCGGCAAGGAAGAGCACGGGGAAGGCCCTGAATGCCTCGTGTTGAGCACACGCGCAGACAGATTTTGGACGTACTTGGGATTGTCTCCAGCCAGGAGCGCAGCGGCTTCGGGCGGTCACAAAATGGCTGATCTTATCTTTGCCTACGTAAGACATACACTACAGGCGTACAGAAAGCCCAAATCGGGGCAATCGAGCGCTGGAGGCGTAGCTGCACGCTTCTGGAAGGCGTCCTCGCGGTCCCACCAAACTACGCAACCAGGGCGCAGTATTTGCGTGCACAGCTGTGGCCACGTGATGATAAAACTTTACAGTCGCACCGTACTATGAACGACTGCTGCATTTACCACCAGAAACCCGCCAACACCATCACACTGCGGATCCTTTGCGGACAAGAACCGGTCTCGGTCCAATCCACGGATTAAATCAGCCTCGGCAGCCCGATACAAACACGAGGCACCCGTCTAATTCCACCCTCGTACAATAACTCAATTTTCTCGCCCGCCCGTCATCGTCGAACACGCCCAACGATGCCCTACACCCGCGCTGCCCCCTCGCGCTCCACCCGGGCCAGACAGGTCTGGCGCCAATTCGAGCAGTGGCTCTCGTCGCCCCGTGCCACCATGGAGCACGAGCGCACCCAGATGCTCACGCAGATGGACCTCGGCTGGCGCACGCTGCCCCTCAAATCGCGCCCAAAGAAGCACGAGCACGAGGCCGCCAAGCTCGCCGCCTGCAGGAGACTCGAGAAGGACTTTTACGTCGCCGCCAGAGAGGAGTGGGTGCGCCGGCTCGAGGAGGTCGGTCTCGTCCCCGAGGACTGGGACGACATCACTGCGCAGGAGACTGCAGCTGTCGAGAAGGCACTCGGGACGGATGCGTACGACGACGACGTTGTCGAGGACACTTCCAAGGCTGTCCAGCTCTTCTCCCCGCCCTCACAGCCTCCTGCCACCCTGGACCACGCTGCGCCCGCCTTGACCGTTGCCACCCGCTCAGCCAACAGCTCTGGCACCTACGAGTTTGTCAATCCCAAAGATTTTGGCCGAGACGACGACCCATCGGCCGAGGACGACTTTCCGTTCGTCATCGTGAGTGTCTCTCCACCTCTGTCCTTTCCTTTTTTGCTGATTCCCGGGTGTCCCTTTTCAGCCCGGAATGGAGACTATCGCATCGACCAGCCGTCCCGTCTCGACGAGCTCGGGCTTGTCCACAGCCTTGCGATGGGGCAGCCAAATCAATCCACAGCTAGCCGCTCGACGCCCAGATATCCCCACACTCGCCAGCCTCCCGCCCTTAGCGACAGAACCAATCGACCAGCGCACCCCAAAGACATACACCTTTGACCACGCACCTCCCGCCGTAGACTTTCCACTCCTCGCACAACCCAGCCGATCTCCCCCCAAACGCCCGCCGGACGTCCACACCCACCGCCTGCCTAGCGACCGAGGCTCGCCCATCGCCCACCCGGCGTGCGTCGGGCCGGTGCTCATCGACCCAGAAGAGACCCTCGATGAGGATGGTGACGACGAGGACTTTGAGCAGTTCAAGCTCGAGACGCGCAAGACCAAGATTGTCGAGTTCCACCGCGCCGCGGCGGAGGCGGGCGTTGTCCTCGTCACCGCCCTCCACCATGCGCGTAGGTCGAAGAATAGTTTCCGGGAGCAGGCTGCTCTTGCTGTGCGGCAGCACGAGAAGCGGTTGTGGGAGCTCCGGGAGGAGAAGGAGAAGGAGAGGCGGGATCTTGTTGACCAGGAACGCGAGCGACGGCGGGAGCAGGCCCGACAGAGGTCCATGACCATCGACGGACTGCCCTCCTCATTCAGCGAGGCTTGGGCCTTTGACACGACTCGCCCGCCATCGGGTGGCGATCAAGACCAAGACGCGCTGGAGGAGCAGATCGCCGACGACCTGGCCCGCGAGATGAGCTTCGCGCTGCACGGGTCCTCTTCGGCGTGGGACCGGGACTCGGAGCTCGGGAGCTTTTATGCACAGTTGGAAAAGAGGGAGCGCAGGCCGTCGCCGCAGATGCAGTCTCATTCTTATACTCTGCCCGCTGCTGCTGCACCGCCCCATCCAGAAGAGCCCGCACAGGCGGGTGCGTTTGACTCGATGTTTGGCGGGCTCAAGCAGATCCGGAGCCTTTTTGGCAGTGGCGGGCACGCACCGGAGCCGTCTCCACCGTCCCACGTCTACGGAGCGTCTATGCCCACTGCTGGGACCATCAGGGCGAAGCCTGCGTCCGCTGCCACTGCCACCGCCAACACCAACACCACCAAGACTCTGCCCGGGTTTGGATTCGGCGGCCCGGGGTCTCAGTCTGCCATTGACGGCCTTCCGCCGCCTTTGCTGGCTTCGGCTTCTGCTTTTGCCGCCATGTTCACCGTGTCGTCTGGAGAGGGAACGACGGCGCCTGCGACCGCTACCGACACGATGTGGAGACAACCGCAGCCGCCTGTGCATCGGCATCATCATCGACTCGAAGCCGAGGGCGTTCAGACGCCTGTTGCTGCGCTCCAGGTGGCGGCCAAGACTAGCCCCGTTGACGCCCCCGCTACGGAGAAAGCACCCTCGTCGAAGAAGCAGCGGAGCAAGGCGAGGAAGGGCCAGCCACCGGCGGCCGCAGCGGCGTTTGAAGAGGCCCACCGAGCGTTGGATGCACATCCTCCCCTGTCGGCCACGAAACTTTCTACGACACTCCCCCCGTTTCTGAACCGCAATTCGACGAGTTCGGCCAGGCACCGCCGGCCTTTGCGGACCATCGGGTTGGCAGCATACATCAGCAACTGCACCACCAGCACCAGCACCACCAGCAACACAGCGGAGCCCAGCCCGCGAAACTGATGACCAAGGCAGAGACGATGAAAGCCGGCCTGAGCAAGATCCAGACGCTCGACCCGCCGCCGGCCGTGTCCCTGTCCTTGTCCACCTCCACCCCGCGCCCGAGCCTCCAGGCCCCCCCTGCTGGTGTCCAGAACTCGCCCATTGCGATTGCGCCTGCTACTAAAGCTGGGTGGAGGACGGTCGGACACGCTGCTGCCAGCAAGCCGCCGGCGTCTCAGCCACAGCCCCCCGTCGGCGCCAACGCCAACGTGTGGGCGCAGCGCCAGGTCTCGCCGATCGAGGGTGGGGATAGTTCTAGCCCGTGGGCGACAGTTCCGCCGCCGCCGCCGCTTGCAAAGACGATATCGCTGCCGAGTCAGAGTCAGCCTTCTGCGCCGCCCCAGTTTTGGAACGCGAGTCGCGCCCGGACGTCGTCGAGTCCCGAGTACGGCATGGGCATGGGCATGGGCGTAGCTGCGACACAGCCCCAGTCCCAGTCTCGGCGAGCGCTTCCCCAGAGTCAGGCCAGATCTCACCTCGGACCGTCGGTTTCGTCGTCTACCAGCGCTTGGAGCTCGTCTTCGTCCTCGTCCTCGTCCCTGTCGTCGTCGTCGTCTAATATGAAGAAGGCCAGGACGAAGACGGCGGGCAAGGCCAAAGCCGCAGCAGTAACCATCGAAGAAGTCTCGGACGAAGAAGGGCCCAACGGAGCGCGATACGAAGAGCCTCTGCCTTCCAACTCGCGCGTCATCCTCGAGCCGCGGCCGAGCAAACCGCCTGCTGCGTTCTCGTCGATTTATTCGTACAGCGAGGACGATGAGGACGATGAGGATACGGGGCTGAGCTCGTTCGCGGCGACGCCGTCTACGGCACCGACGTCGCCGGATGGGCTGGCGCCGTGGAGCGACGAGTGGATTGCGGCGACGTTGAGCGCTGGAAATGTGGAGTGGTCAAAGAAGTTTGGGGTTGGCGCTGAGCCTCTGGTGAAGGGCGCGAAAGTGTCTCCCAACCGTCCTCCGCCTGTGCAAGCTGTCCCTCAACTGAATCTTGAGCAGCCCCCGCTTCTATCGGCACCTCCTCTTGAATCGAGAAGTAGCAGCCTCAGTAGCAATGGGAATGGGAAACACGTCCACTGGGCGTCTAGTGCTCAGTCGATCGCGTTTTCCTCTGCAACTTCAACGCAACCGGTGAATATCTCCAAGTCTGCTGCGCACAAGGGGGCCCACTCTTCGTTTGCACCGTCGTCGTTATCTTCCTCCTTTGCACCTGGAATCGGCTCTCAGCCAGTGGTGGGCTCGTTCATCCCTCCACCATCTCTCTCGACCTCCACCTCTGGTCGTGGATACTCTGATCTGGATGTGGCTATGACCATGGACGAGTCGATGCCCGGTGCTTTCCCGCCTTTCTCTGGATTCAACAACACCCACCCGGCTTCATCTCAACACCACCACAAGACGCCATCGACCTCGACGGCAGCAGCAGCAGGGAATGTATTATTTCTGTCGGCTACCAAGCCCTCACCGCCATCAAAAGCCCTGGCTGTCACGAATGAGGGGAAGGACAGACCAAAAGCGTCTGCACCTGCACCCGCGCCTGTGTCTAAACTACAACCAGCACCAGCACCAGCACCAGCACCAGCAGAACCGCCGGTGCCCGTCGAGAAACCGGCGCAAAAGGGAAAGGTGGGCAAGGTTAACGGTCGCAAGGGCAATATGCGCAACAAATCTGCCGTATAGAGTGGATATATGGTATTTATCTGAAAGATATGGTTTACTTTTTTTGTTTTTACGATGCTGGACATTCCTATGTCACTTACTCTTGTCCTTGTCTCTCGTCTCTCGTGTCATTGTTATTTGATTCCCTTGTCGTATATGTCTTCATCTCCATCTCTCCATCTGTTCATCTTGTTTTCCTTTGCTATCTGCTATGCACTCCGAGTTAGATATCTAGATACCATAGACTTTTTGGTTTCGTTTGACGCTTACCTTATCACCTATGTGACCCTATGATTCCCTCCATTTGTTGTTTGTCTTGCACTTGCTTTTTGGGTTCCTCGCGTCGTCTTTGCTTGCAATTGTGTACTGTGTGCATTACGATATGTAGCCCTACGGTATGGATTAGACTCAAAATATGACTTTCATTCTCGCGCGTTCAATCTGTTGAGGCCTCAGCGTCTATTTGATATTCGATGATCACGCACCACAAATGTGGTTGATCACCCTGTGGCCTAGCTAAGGAGCTGATAGACAAAAGCTCGTAGGAAATCGTAGCGAGGTGCACTATCATGATTAGCCACTCAATGCATGATCCATTGAGCTATGTCGTGGCTCGAGAGGGGCGTTGGTATCGCACCGAGAACGGAATCAGGGTTTTTAACAAAGTGAAGGGCAAAGTTTGGTTCATACAACGTGTGAGAGGCGTGGACCTCCCGGGCCAAATCCACCTCGTCGAATGCTTGTGCTTGGGTAAATCAACTCCAATTTTTTTCTCAGGAGGCGAAAGTTCATACTACTGGACTAGCCGTGTATACAGCATCAAGATCGTCTGTATCTCAACTTGGTCAAAAAAAAAAACTTATCGGGAGTGGAAAGCTGTACATTATATTCAGGTGACGGTGTACGAAATATGAACGAATTCTGAGTGTCATTTGACCAATGATCCCAAGCTGGGACGCTTGATAATTCACAACAGGGAAATTCTTCGCGGATCAGACAACGCGGTAGCCACAAGTCCAAGTTTGTTGTCAGCACTGACAACAAGGGTCCGCATTACATGACTCGGGAGCAATGACGTCAAACCCCCAAGTCAGGTAGTGGACCCCAAAGGGGTATGCATTATTGCGCCAGGGTGTGTCACTGGACGTTTGAACCCTTGACGGTGATTAGCCCAATGCAGGATGTGATAACAGGGACGGTTGAAATAGAGTTGGGCCGGTTGGGTGGCATGATTAGTGCCGTTTTCTGGTCGAATCCCAGGTTACGCCGCACGTAACTTTAATTGTGAGTCTGGCGAGAATGAGGGGAGGAAGGCAAAAAAAAACAAGGGGATACTGTAGTCGCGAACCGTAGGGTATGTATATTTCTTCCATGCGGGTGAGGCCAACCTCACGCGTATCGTATAATACTGTACATGTTAATGAGAGGTATATGCATGCTAGTGTGAAACGTTCTGTTAGAAATTTCATCATATTAGTCCCGCACTTGTCCAGTCTAGGCCATGGGCAGCGGAAAGGGGTATAAACAGCCATCGTTCAACCCACTAGCTGAGCTCCAATGATCGCGCTGAGCAATAAAACGGCGTTCGGAATGAGGATCTCAGCGTTGTTCGTGGGTTCAGAGTCTGGCACGAATTCGACTGAAGGGGCAATAAATGTAGCGGTCTTGGAAGGATCGGATCCAGGAGGGGTGACGAAGGCGGGTGTTGATTCGGAGGGTGGGGGAGTAGATTGAGAAGAGGTGGGTGGACGGGTAGGAGCGACAGTGGACAGATTATCCTGGATGTCAAGACTTGGTACGGGATAACCGACAGATTCACAAGTACTGCTAAAGGCTGAAGAGGAATAAATAATGAGGAATTCCAACTATGCACAAAGTAGGGTATGACGCACTATCATACAGTTGCTGCGCGTAAGCTGGTGTCATAGCGGATGTTCCGAGAGAGGCACCGCATATCAGACAGTCCCCCATCGCGGAGAGGATGTAGGACGAGCACATGCAATCAAGTTGAGAGCAGGACTTTAGTAGAGCGACATTAGTGAATGGAAAACGTCGAAAAGCCAAAGGCACCAACGCCGAATAAGGTGAAGAGAGCATTGCATGCCACTTCGCATTGTGGAGGGACGGCAGTAGGATCAACCGGCAGTTGACGAGCGATGAGCGATGCGCTGGGCAACCCCCCTGCGTTAGCTGGATAAACTTCGGTCAGTATCTTGGCGGCGTCCGACCAAGAAACAATCGACAATGTACTTGCCTCCCCAAGGCGTGAAGATGACAGAGTACGTGAGTAAAAACACGAAAGAGGATTTGAGCATGATGGCTTGTTTGTGAGGTGAGATGCAGGGCCGTGAGGTTGGGCGTCAATCAGGCACGAATGCATTGCGGATTATCAATTCAGGCAACGTGCGAGAGGCATGCCACAGGCATCGCTTTCCAGAATTGTAAACCGCCGCAAATCCAGCAAGGTCAGCCGCCAACGAGCAATTAATATGCACGGGTGTGCTGGCAGATATTATCGTACGCCCGTGATGCCTTCCAGTGGCGCTCGCTGATAACATCGGACTGTTAACCAGGTGCGATGTAAATAATCGAGCAGCAATTCTCTCAAGTGAACGAGGCGAACAGTACCGAGAGCGTGCTTGAGCAACGGCTGGGGAGCGATACCAGGTCGTGAAAGTTGACGTTAAGGAGCAGAAGTTGAAACACCGTGCATACCCGCTTCATGGCTTGGCGAGGCACGTGAAGCTTGCCTTCTTTACTGTCACCAAAAATCAAGAGAACATCCGAGCAGGTCTCACAAGACAACTGAGTACAGTTGACTGTTAATGGAGCCTTTAATCTTGCGACATAGAGTATGAGAACCCATACACCGGCAATGATATTTGAGAGCATTTATCAATCGCAGCGGTGAGTTTCAAGTTCCAGAATAGCATTCCTTATAGTTAAATATTCCAATAGGCGTGCTTTCATAGCAAACGAAGGTGCATAAAATTAGGTATAACTCCACTACGCTACATATGTGATTGGCAGGGTATAATGAGCACTATTTAAGCCAAAAGGTAAGCGCCAACAACAGCTGCACCAATCATTCCTAGTCCGCTCTTCGCAACAGAGGAGGCTGAGTTGCCGCTGTCTTCTTGGTTCTCAGAGTTATTATCAGAGTCAGAGTTTGAGTCGGATGATCCTGAGGATCCCGATCCGCCGTTGTTACCAGAGCTGCTGCCGGAACCATTTCCACTGCTACTTCCACCATTGCTGCCGCTGTTGCCAGAGGCATCATCAGAGTCGGCATCGTCATTGGTATCATCGCTTTCGGTATCAGTTCCAGCATCGGAATCGGAGCCAGAACCTGCACCATCAGCGAAGTCGAAAGGCGGAACAGTAGCACCAGCGGCTGTGCAGCTCTCAGCGAAAGCTATACGGGTGTTACCAAGTCGGTGAGTTACTAGTTTTCGAGGCAAAAGGGGGAAACGAGCACTCACAGTCGTAAACTTCTTGGGCACCTTCAGCGGTCAAGCCTTCAGAGTTCAAAGCGACACCACAGGCCAAGCAGTCCGCCATTCCCGAGGCAACCTCAGCGGAGCAAAGACAGTCCAATGCAGCGCACCCCTATTGTATAAGAATGAAGCACGTGAGTCAAGGTCCGGGATGGAGAATTGAGAGGACGAACGGTGGTGAGTGTGGCAAGGCCGTTGCATTGTTCCGCGCATTGCTCAGGAGCAAGGGTGGGGTCGATGGGGAGTTGACGGGCGAATAAACTAGCACGGGCAGTGTTGCCGGCGGCGACTGGACGTCACACCAATCAGTCAAGAGAAATGTGGTATGAAACGTGGGTACATACCTCGGGAAGCCAAGACGGCCAAAGTGACAGAGGTAGCAAAGGAAAGGAATTTCATGATGACTGCTTTATGGAGTGTTGGTGGAGTTGATAATAAGCTCGCAAGTGAAGGACAGGAAGTGGGTTGGGAGGTAATTCCGAGAAGAAAGAACTGAAGAGGGATTTCAACCCGTCCAAAAGGGATTTTATACGAGCCCTCGGTTAGTCATGTTTTATTCCGACACCCACTAAATGTGCAGAGTGATCAGGGACTCGAACCTAGCTTACCCTTGAATCGCATTTCTTGGCATTGCTGGATGCAGTGACACCTGAGATGCCGAGCACGATCGGGGGATTACCCTATCGGTAAGCACCCAATTTCGAGCTCTTATTCGTTCAACCTCTTGAACTGCGGAGAGGGCCAGCGGCTCATAGTACAGCAATGAAGCGGGATGAGCCTGTAGCGTTACCAATGCCAAGAACAAAAGCCAGGTTCGTTTCGTTTGAGGTGGCAAGCGCGATGGATTGTTGAGTCATGTATTGTGCGCTGAAGACGCTAGAACTCCCGAGTTTTGTGGCCCCAATGGTCGTTGCATGTTGGAAGAGGGTAGGTCGGATCGACCTTGGTGATACTCCACAAACTTGACGTCATTAATATTCGACTCTACTTAGTGGTGTGTAGATAGCTATCAGTCGACGGGGTGGCATAATGTCTGAGCAATACGACGGTGCTACAATAACTAGAGGAGGGATGCCTCTTCGAATATTATTCACCTCCCATCTGTATCATAATAGGACAATTAATCTCTGCAGCTCCAAGTTGTGCACCTTACGATGGTCTCAAACAACTCTCACCCGAACCGATGGGACAAGGTCTCTGCCAAGCACATGAAGAATCCGACGAGAAGTACTGGAATGGTTACTGGTGTCCTTGGGAGCACGAAATGATACCACCGGGCCAACGCATCTAAAGGTGAGTTACTCCAAGCAACGACACAGATCTCAAAAGCGACCACTACCTTATGATGTTAACAATCATTTTCACCAATCTAGGACTGGGATACGTGTGTACACAACGGCTTTCTCTCCCCGCCATGAGCTCTTAAGGAAGTAGAAACAAATAGCAAAACATATGTCCAGTCACAGCGTTTCGCAAATACTTCGATTTTCATGCTTCATGCAGTGGCACGCTGTGCAGTATGGGTCTTTAATCTCACCTGCCAAATCCAATGGCTGCCATAAACACAAACTTCGATATTATTGAGCAATCGAATAGGAACACTATAGGAACTGGCGCTCACCGCGAGGGTAGGCATCCTTGCCAATTAATTTTGAAAGGGCGGGACCGACGGCTGCCATACTTGAGGGCTATGCAATGCGCTGCAGGTGTCGGTTCCTGAAAGGGCCTTGACCTGAAGGCCCCTAGTGTCAACTGCTGCCACACGACCGTAACTCGAAGCTATGCGCCTCTTTAACCAACACCAACATATCCTGCCAGGGTTGTCTGAATACTTAATTAACAACCCACATGCTGATAAGATCGCCTTCCTGTGTTTCTGAGAGATGCAGTGTACGGCCGTGGGCGCTCAAGACTTGGACGTCGGTCAACTGTTCTGTATAGAAGACAAAATGTGCAGCGACGGACGCACGAAAGATGTCCAGGTTCGACGTCATTAACTAATGGTGCTCATATCGTTCGTTTTCATAAATTGACCGCCCTGGTCCTTGTTGTTCGGCGTGTTATACACTGTGGTAGTTAGGGGCATTGTTTCGGGCCTTAACACGATACGAGTCCTTTCTAGGTGCCCCGATGCAAGAAAGACCACGGGCCCAACTCGATGAATTACCTCTATCGCGAGACCTTGAACTTGAGTATTGCTAGTAACGACCAAATTACGTCGCGACTCACAAAATGCAGCAAATTTAGCTGCCACAATCGATACATTCAAACCTAACCCATTTACACAGCAAAATCACAGAGCTATACAATCCAAACGAGCAAAGTCAAAAAAAAGCACATAAACCCCCCAAAAGAAACCCAAAACCCCCTCACGCCCCTCACGGCCCATTCGTAAACGTCGCAACACCAAAGTCCAAGTCCAAACCCTCCAAGCACATCGCAACCCTCCACGGCGCCACTGCCGGGAACTGCACCCCATCTCCCAACTTGCCGCCATCCATCTCCGCGCTCACGCTCGCGAAATAGGACCAGCCCTTCATCACCGGTACCAACGCGGCCCACTCGGTCGTGCCGACTTCTTCTGGGTTGGGCCCAGCGGGGAGAGGGGGCTGCTTGAGGCCGTAGTATTTGCCCAGGATGGTGGTGGTGAAGGGAATTTTGAGGGAGGAGACGAGGGGGATGGGGGAGACGGTTGCTTTGAAGAAGGGGGTTGAGGAGCCTGGGAGGCTTACGGTGAGGCGGGTGATGCCGTCTGAGCCTGTTTTGAAATCGAAATCGGCTACTTGTTCTGTAGTTTAGAGCGTATGAAGATTTTTTGTGAGTTGGTGGCTCTAGGCTCGGACGAGTGGCTTACTTGGTATGTTCCAATTCTTTCGCCCTTGAAGAGTAATTTATTTCAGGATATGATACGAGTGAAAGAGAGTGATACTCACCGTTATATGTAGACTCCTTCGTGGACACAAAGATGCGCGTAATCCGAAAGCTCGACGACCCATCGGGGTATTGCCAACGTCCAGGAAGATAAATCAATTCATTATCTACAAACGCAAATTAGTGAGCCTAACAAAGCGTGTTGCATGCATCACCACGGCCCTTCTCTTCTTGAGAAGTTCAAGGGGCAAAACGAAGATACTCACATGGACCTGTGAGTGATCATAGGATCCGCAATCAATGGACCAAAAGACACAGCCCCCTCTCAGCGACAGTGCGAACCTTGCGACCTGCGTTGACGACGTACCGACTGGGCTTTCGGTGTAAGAAACCAACTGGAGATTTAAAAAACACCGCCAGAGATTGTCAGCACATATCACAAGAGCAGGCGCATCAGCGCCCAAGCCAAAAGCGATCAAGATCGGCAGATGACACGAACCTGCACTGAACTAGGCCCTCCAACGAATGTTCCCCCTGACGATAACGCCTCCGCCTCATAGGGAGCGGAAAAGCCGGCTGGAAAACTCGAGGTTGGGGATAGACCTGATAGTGTGAATATCCAACTTTTTCCTTTGAGCTTCCATGGACTGGCGAGGGCAGTGCCAGTAGCGGTGGTCAATGCGGCGGCGTTGAAATCGAGGAGCGGCATGTGCCGTATAGGGATGCAAGCGTGGAGGTGAGCTTCTTGCGCAGAAACAAAGTAAAGCGCTCGCTTTGGACACGATAACTTACGCTGGTGCAACCTGAATATCCGACATCACCACAAGGATAGATAGGTGTTCTTGGGAGGAGGAGGGAAGGGAAAGAAAGATCGCTCCGTTTCACTCCACCCTATCCTTAAGTACTCCCCTCACAACGTCACGATATGCACGCACTCCACCCCAAACGGCCAACTGAATACAGCACGATACCGTAACTCCGAGTTGCGTTGCACTCGTAAACCTGATTCTCAGACACTAGCGCTTCGGGGCGATACTAGTATATATATATAATACTAGCAGGTTTGACGTTGTCGCATGATTCGAGTTTTTAGGGCATCACCCACGGGCGTGCAGGGTCATTGTCAATTCTGTCACTCCTGATAGTAGAGGAGGATATGAGCGCAAAGAGGCGGTACGATGCCCTTTTTCTTATTTGGGCGCTGTACTCGATCTGCCCACCTGGACATACTGGGGAAGTCTTGGGTACGGTCTTCACTGGAGCGCTCAAGCTGTCATGGCCCGTCATAGGCAAAGAAACTTGAATTTAACTAGGACTTCACTGACGCACATCCGTCAATTATGGATCATTGATAGGAATCAATCAACAAACTCACAAATTGAAGCCTTTGAGTATACCTGGGAGCATCTTCCCAAGTTTGACAGGTATCAATTACACTTGTTAGCGCTCAATGCCTAAACGTCGCGGCGACCTAAACCTGGGTTTCGATATGATTACGATGGCTTCAATTACAAGTACAGTCCGCACCAGGTCTTAGCCCGAAGCTTGAAGGCCAGACAATCCAGCAGCCTGAAAGCGATAAGCAACAATGTTGAGCGGGACTGCGACAACACCGGCGTCCCGATCATCCCGGCCCGGGCCCCCGCCTGCCAACCTACACCCACAAACACCCTTATCTCAGTAGACAAAGAACCAAGTTTTCAAAGTGCAGTATTAACCACATACAATAGATATGACATATGCATATGTATAGCTATGGTCGTGTATGTAAGTAAGGGTACCAGTACGCGAGGACAGGAAATAGATAAGGATGAACGAATTCCAGAAAGACGGACATTGTCAAAGAGAGGAAAAAGAGAAACAGGGCGGGTTGAGCATCAGAAAAAGCGGGGGCGTCGTGCTGATCCGGGTGGTGGATGATAGAACTACATGATGTCGTGGACAGAGGGTGGTGGGTGACAATACGGCATGTGTGTAATGCAACAAGACGATAAGATCCAAAAGAGGTACAAATGCACAAAGGAACGAGGAAAAGAAGGCGGGGACAGACAGTATATGATGAAGCGAGCGGGATGAGGCAACAAAAGATCACTGGTCCACCTTCTTCCCCTCCTCGCCTTGGGCCTGAGCTGCAGGTTTCTTCCTCTCCAAAACCTGTACCCACTTCTTCGGGAACCATCCCTCTCGTCCGTCTCTCGTCCTTCCTTTCCACCACTCTCCTTCAACCTCCAGTCTAGGATCGACCTCTTGTCCGGTTCTAGGATCCAGTTTGCCCATGATCGCCACAATCTCGTTCTCCTTGAGGGCCAACTCAGATGTATTTGAAGGCGTGAACGGGTAGATCGCCCGAGCAAACGTGAGCATCGACGGTTCAAGCGGCGGTAGCCCATTCGGCGCCTGCACAAGCCCAACACCCCCCGCCGCTTGCTGAGCCTGAGCCCTCTCTTGCAAAATCTTGATCAACTTTGTCATCGCATACGGAATGCCAAAGATCGCCAGCAAAAACACCACTAGCGGCTTCTTGCTCGGTCTCGGCTGACCCGGCACACCAGACGTCGACGACGATAGCGGCTGAACCGGTCTCCCATTTACAAAGTCCGTAAATTCATTCCTCATCCCCCCAACCGTCTGCGCACCCGTAATCGTCCTCCTCCCTATCAACACCTCCTTCATCCACCGCATCAGCCCAAACAGGCCCAACACGCTCCCCAACGCATTCCTCAGCTGCCCAAACTGCTCAATCACGCCGACCATCGCAAAAAAGCTCGAATGCGTCGCCATAAACGTCGACTCGAGCATCTGCGCCACGCCCGTGAACGTCTGCACGATCGAGTGCAGCAGCGCAAACGTGTGCTGCGTCGTCGACTCGAGCGTCTGCGTCAGCGACGGCACCGGGTTGCCGTTCGCGTCCAGCTGCGGCTGCTGCTGCATGAACATCCCGTTCGGCCCCATCATCCCGTATCCTCCGCCCATCATGCCCATCCCGCCATATCCACCATATCCACCCATCCCGCCGTAGCCTCCGTAGCCTCCATAGGAGCCGTACCCGCCGTACCCGCCATATCCGCCGTAAGTCCCCAGCCCACCGTAGGTGGACCCGAATCTGGAGTACGGGGATGCTCCGAAACTTGAGTAGGGGGCCAGGGCACTCGATGTGGCCGTTGTGGCTGTTGCTGCTGCGGGTCCGGCAAAGGACGCTGGACGCTCGGGTACGGTGGGTATCTGTGATGTCGTTGAAGATGCCATTGTGGTGGTTGGTGCGGAGGCAGTAGTCGTTGTAGCAGCAGCAAGTGTCGGTGCAGAAGAAGCAGCGGCAGCGATAGCACCAGGTCTTTCCCAAGGCTTCAACGGGGAGCCCATATTTTTGATATCGGACAAGAGCAAGAAAGTCGGAGAAAAAAGAGAAGGAGGCAATCAAAGAGAAAAATGGGTGGGCTTAGATGGTGGTGCTCAGCATAAAGTCCGGTCGACAGCCGTCTCTTTACCACCGCCTCTGCCGCAACGGAAACAAGCGTGTGAATCATTTTGTCCCCCCTTTGGGATCTCCGCCGGCAATTTCGGCTATCCGGTATCCGGAACGGTTCATCTGGTCATGCATTTGACTTGCTGCAATAGCGCAATGACGTTCTATGGTGTACATGATACACAGGATGCTTCGTAGTACAGGATCGCGTATGCGTGTAGACTAACAGGACTACACCTCTGAACAGCGCGGTGAACACAGCTGTCACACATCGTCCTCCCAATCATCAGGGACATCAGCAACATCCACCGAGGCGACAGGAGGAGTAGCAGGAGCTACAGCACTCGTATGATGTATCCCACTCCCTCTCGTAACTGGCGTACTAGCCCTCGCCGCAGCCAAATTAACCGACGACGATGACGGCAATGAGGACGATCCACCACCCAATCCCGATCCCAAGCTCAACCCACCCCCACTAAACGGTCCAAGCGTAGCCGTACTCCCCAACCGAGGTGTCGATGTCGCAGATGCCGTCGTCGAAGCAGGTGGCGTCAATGAGCTACTCGAGGCAGCAGCAGCAGCCGTAGCAGCCCACCCACGAGGTGTAACAGATGCAGATTTGCCACTCCCTGCAGAACTAGCAGTGCTCATATTCCCAAACACCGCCGAAGGTGTCGAACCCGTCGTGCGCCAGGACAGCCCTGAGCCTGCAGTCGAAGCCGCAGCCGCAGCACCACCAGCACCAGGATTACGCAAATCTGCCAATTTGCCCAGGTTCGGTGTTGGGTTCAACGAAGCGAGATGGGCCGATAAGAGTGGAGATGGTATTCGGGTGTCGATTCGACGAACGAGTTGGACGCTTCTGTAGGGTTCTTGATCGACCATTTGGGCATCCATTCTATACACTGCTGCGAGCTAGATAAGAGAGTTTAGGATATAGGAGCAAGTAAGATGAGAGATAGAACATACATCATGGACAAATTTCCTTCTTTCTGGAGGCATATGTGGCAGAACTTGAATCCTCTTATCTGAATTGACGAACCTAAACCATCCATGTCAGTAAATCGAAAAAGCATTCAATCTCAACAACAACACCTACTCCGTAAACGCCTTCTCCACAATACCCAAAAACTTGCCATTAACCCTCGCAAACGACACCAAGTCATCACTATACGTCACTCCTCCAGCCCCCGCAGCTCCTCCCACACCACCACTCTTCCGCGCCTCCGGATTAATCCCCAACGCGTCAGCCAACCTCGCATTCCTCTTCGCGATCCCACACTCATTCGTGCATTTTGGCTGGGCATACTCTCTCCCCTTTGGATTCGCACTCGATTTGCCACAGTGGACAGATTGCCTGATGCGGCCACATGGACAGGAGATTGTGATGAGAGATTGACACGGGTCGTCTTCAGGACAGGAAGCTGGGGCGTGGCAGGGGTGTTGACATGGGTGGTTGGATGGGAGACTGCAGTCGAAATAGATAAGAACGAGATATGCACAGCAACGAAAAGAGAACCTACCATAGCTTACGAGATTTCCCACAAACGAGTGTACAGTCTCCGCAATCATCTGCATGACAGTGCCTCTCGCAATGGTGGAATCCACACTTCATCAACCTTCAAAGAAAAAGAGCACGGTTAGCACAAAACCCTGTTAACGATATTGCTCATACCCACTTTCCACAAACGGTGCCACAAGATACCTTCACGGTCTCCAACGAACACTTTACGTTCGGCACCATCTTCTTCCCACACGCGCACGACTTGGTCGTGAGTACCACACAAGGAGGACAAGGACTCGGGTCTTCGTGGCATGTATGCGGCGTACGTGGATGTCCACAGGACGGTGGTGGACGAGGACAGGGGTATTTGCAAACCATCACTGTCCCACAAGGAATCGGAGGTTCGAGGACCGTTCTTCCACAAAAACATATCATCTAGAAAAAAGAAACGAAGCAAGTCAACATCACATAAACGACAACGAGAGCAAGGGAGAACAACACCCACCTCCTCAAACGAGCTCCTCAGACACCTCCCACAAGGCCCCTTATGGTCCTTCTCCTCACACGTATGATTTCCACAACTCAACATCTTCCCACAGACCAAATCGCACTCATGCAGTCCCCCCCTCTCCTCCCCAACTCCGGTCATCCCCTCCACGCTCGCATTGGCTTCAAGTCCCTTCTTCTTCCCCTTCTTCCCGCCCCCGCCGAACCCACCCGCGAGAGAAGCAAGGGGACAGCATATACGTCGGCACTGATGCCGTCCACAGGCGCGCAGAGCCATACACGGTCTTTCGCATAAAATCTCTTGCTCAACCGCTGCTGGTTCCTCTTCCTCGTTCCCGCCAAAGGTAGGAAGGAGAAACTCGGAACACGCGATGGACTTTGTCGACGCACCGCATCGACATGGACGCGTGAGGATGACGGAACACGGTGGACAAGGCCCCGTGTGGCAGTTTGCATTGCATGGGTGCCCGCATAGGGGGTGTGGTTTGGAACAGGGCGATTGGCAGGTTGGTATTGGGTCTGTGCAGGCTTGACGGGCTGGGAAGGGGGTTGTGGTAGGGATGCTAAGAATATTAGCGGTTGGGAGGGTGTGAGGAGAGATGGGCGTTTTGCCACATGGACAGGATATGACCAGGGAGGGTGAGAATGGACATGGTGCGGGTTTGGAAGACGGGACGTGGCATGACTTTTGGCATTTGTGGACTCCACAATCGAATAGCCTATGGTGACGGTGAGTATATGCGCGGCGTGGAAGGGGGTAGAGAGCACTAACCTTAAGCATTTCTGCGTACACGCGTATCTTCCAATCCATCTTTCTGCATTCTCGCCCTCAACAATACATTCTCTCTCTTCTCCTTCTCCACAAACCATTTCCTTCTCTTCCTTCCCGCAATAACACCTAACGCTCTCCCTAACTTCACAAGCTCCACAGTCCCCTTCGTGACAAACCCTCTCACATTCGTGTTTGCCACAATTCAACAACCTCCCACACGGTTCTCCGCAAGACAAGCTTCTAGCCTTAAGCTTGCCTGTGTTTTTATCCTTGTCTGCGCCACAGCGGAAGGCGAGGACTTTCTTGCGAGGGCAGTAGCACTCGTGTTGAGTTGTAACTTGACAGGGCGGGCAGGGTCCTGGATGGCATAGGAGTGGGCACGGATGACCACACCCACTTTCTCGAACGCGGGCGCACGGGTTTCCACATGAGTGGGGCGTGGCGAGTCTAGTTAATGCCGGGTCTTGTATTGAATTACAGAAGCACCTGTATAGATAGAGGAATCACCGCACACGTCAAACTCTTGTGAGATAGATTAGGATGTAGATTGAACGTACCAATACCCAGTAGGAACGACTTCGCGTTTGACTTGACAGCCTGGACATCTCCAATCTCCCTGTCTCTCTTCACCTCTCGCTCTCCATGCTTCTGAGACCTCCTTAACGCTCTTGCTCGCCCATGATCTGATACATTTGACATGGAAGATCGTCCAACAATACTGCACCTCTTCACCCTGTGCGGTGTTGACTACAATAGGGGTTGAAGGCGAGCAAGACCACGTAGGCTGAGCAGGATGGATAGAGTTGAAACAGATAGGACAATCGGGGAACGGAGGGGTATTGAGCGAACGTATCAGCGTAGAGGTCAAGTCATCTCCTTCCGGTAGCTGACTCTCACTCCTGGGTTTATACCGCTCGGAGGGCGGCTTCCGAGGCGCAGGCGAATCATGTCCCGAGGCAGAAGGCGACTCCGTACCTCCACCTGGCTCAGTCAGAGCAGCGCCAAACTTGGCGCGCCGATTACGTTGGTTATGACGTGGTCGGGGTTGTGCCTCAGCACCCGAACCAGGCGCGGACTCATTCCCGACCGCTCCGTGTGTGGCGGTACCTCCTCTCGCTATTGGGGTGGTGGCCGGGGCAGTGGTAGAGAGCATAATAATGTCGCTTGCACCATCGTTTTCTGGCCCGAGGCGATTTCTAGGGCGTTGATTCCTACGTCTTTGGTTCGCATTGGATCCAGATGAACCAGGCGTTCCTAACGACGACGACGACGAGGCACCGGCCTGAGGATCAGCCGATCCTGAAGCTCGGGGCCTCTCCTGAGGACCTGCGCCTACCGGTGGAGGCTGTCCCGATTTCCTCTGATTGCTCTGAGGCTGTTGGTCTGGCCTGCGTGGAGGCCGTGGGCGTCTTGGATGATCATTCGATTCATTTCCGCGAGACGACGACGGTTGCTGCTGGCGTTGATGTTGCTGGTGAGAAGCAGTTGGGGTGCCCGTGAAAGAACCTCCTCCTCCTTCGGTGTTTGTATTTCGAGTCGAACGATTGTTTCGCTGAAATCGATTACTAGGGTTATGACGTCGATTGGTACGACTGTGTAGATTATCGTCAGGTGGGCGATTGGTTTCTGGCGAGACCTCTGCTTCCATGCAACTGTTGGCGATGGCGGTGAAGACGGTTTTGAGTGAGAGGAAAGCTTTGGGTTGGTAGTAGTTGAGAACGGCGTAGTGCCCTGTGGCGAGTTAAAAGCGAGGTCGATCTGCTGAGTCAGCATATCAAGCGGGCGAAAGTGACTCGACGCGGTCACGAAGATTCGAGGCGGCAGGCGATGACTCGTTCATTCGCTACGACCTGCACTGGATTGTAAAATGGTACTAGATCCTGCCATGTCAGCATTCAGTGGTGCCGGAATTGATCGACCTTCCACCACAATTTCAGGGAACCGTCACGTCAATGGGATCATGGACCGCGTTGAAGAGTAACTCTGACTCAAGAGATCGAGGAGAAAGGCGTTAGTCGATGAAAATAGCTCCCGAAATTGGATGCATAAATTCACGATTATGAACGTGTATGCACTCTGCGATGTCAACCCATCGGACCGCTTCACACAAGGCGGGGAATCGCGGAACGTTTGGAATGAGTAGGTGAGTCATAAGCAAACAAATGATTATGTTCAAGGATAAGAGGGATGTGGCTGAAGAGTTGACGATAGGCGCCAAGGAAAGCACCGGCGCTACTCGTAATCAACCACGCCAAGCAACTACAATCGCAACATCCAAGTTCATCATTGTTCGGAGTTGTCGTCGATGACATCCTCAGATTCAGCTGAGCTCATCTCCCATCAAACCAACACCATGATGAATCGTATGGATTTTATTACAGTTTAGAATTTAATGCACGCCCATGACCATGATCATGATTATCATCCTCGTCATGACGAGTCTCTATCGCACCAAGGCTACACTCAAAATTTCACCTTGGAGACGATGTTCCAGAACGCCTTTCCTTGGGTGGTTGCGAGACGGAGTTCGAGCTCAGAGGGTTGACGAGAACCATCGGGAGCAGCAAGGGTACCAGCGCCCCATGGAGATCCTGTTGGAGTAGGGAAGGTTAATTAGCATCAGAATCAAGCATAGAAGAAGCCACGGGAAGAAGGCGTGAATAAACAATCAGAAAATCAAAGGGAAAGAGGGAAATGACATGAGGGATGGCGACATGTGGGTGACGCATGGATTAAGGCGAGCGAATATCGGAGGGGAAGACGCAGATGACTTTGAGCTGCCATCTCAGTGACGGTGGAGGCATGAGAAGCACGATATTGCAGGGATGGGGGTGATGACCAAGGCACGAATAGGCTTCCATCGGAGGCCGAAGCGTGCAGAGTCGAGACCGAGGCACGGACGCCATACCAAAGAGGGTAAAGGGAACAGGTCCAAAAAAAGCAAGAGACGAGAGACACAGAACGCAAGCCGTGGAAGATTAGATTAATTGCGATACTTACCACCATGGACCTCGCTGACATTGGTGAGGTCGCCGAAGGCATGCGAATAGCCGAATGGAACGAAGATGATGCCGTGGTGGGTGAAGGTGGAGAGGGTATTGATGATGGTGGCTTCTTGACCACCACCGAGACCGGCGGTGGAGACGAAGACACCAGCGTATTTGCCGGCGAGGGCACCCTTGCCCCACAGTTGGCCAGTGGCGTCCCAGAAGGCCTAAAATAGCGTGTTAATTTTGGATACAGCCACAGGATGGGACGGTTTACGTACCTTCCATTGGGCGGGCATGTTACCGTAACGGGTGGGGATACCGAGGAGGAATGCGTCGTGTTGGGTGAGGGTATCTGGGGTTGCGATGGGGTAGTCGCCCTTTGGAGGAGCGTGCATCTTGGTCAAGATCTCCGTGGAAAGCGTCTCGGGTACTCTACACTTGACAGTAAGAAACGCGAACGTTATGAGCTTGAGAATACGTACTGGAAGATGTTGGCAGTACCACCTGCGGATTCCACGCCAGCCTTGACGGACTCGGCCACTATTCAAGGACGCGTCAGATGATGAGCACGATGGAGGGAATAGTGATCACTCACTCTTGGCGATGTGGCCGTACATGGAGTAGATGAGGATGGCAACACGAGGAGAAGACATTGTTGTTAGAGTAGAGTTGGTTGTAGTAGTGGGCAGTTGAGGAGGTTGTGATGAGGAAGTGGGAGGATTGGTCGAAGGAGCCTCGGCTTTTGTAGTTTTCGAGGATGTGCCATTCCGGGTTGGCTTGTCATTATCCGTGAAGTTATCTCTCTGACGTTTGCTCGGGAAGCACATGATCTAATCCGGAAATTCTGGCAAATCAAATAACAAAAGGGGGCCGGATTTCAGTTTTGCCCATTTTTCTGATAGCAAACGAAAATTATCTTACCAAGAAGGGGGCTAGTGGGTTGAGGCTTTGAGGGAATAAATTCCTCAAATTGGTCGATGGGATGACCGAGATTGTTGAGAAAAGGGAAAAGGGAAATTGGATGTTGACCCCGAAACGAGCACCATCGTAAGCCTTTTATCGTGGCAAATCAGCAAAGAAAAACGCAAGAAAAATTCGCCACTTAGCCAACGATCTGACGCACCCTTGTGTTTCTTACGCGGTACGCATGAGTACGATCTTCCAAATCCAAAATGATTCCAAACCCAAACGCACCACGTTGACGATCACCCTTTGGGTTCGTGGGATCCCGTGGGAGATAGCCCATTCAATGTGGAAACATTGTCATACGCGCCGGCGGATATGATGTCCACATCACCGAGATTACACTCGCGCTCTTGTCTTTTTTGGAAGTTTCTTCTTGCACACCCCTTCGTCATTCTCCGCGTCCGTCACCGCGAAATGGGTCTTACAAATGCTCGTGCAATATTGATTGCCAAAACCCGCTTCCCTTCACCTTGACCACCGCCAATGCCTCCAAATGGCAGTTGTCCAGTCCGAGCATCGTCAGCATAGTCAAACTTGAGTAAGGCTTTCCCATGCATAGACACCCTTTGTCAGATTCCTCCCCTATATGGGCAAACCCAAACCGCGGCCTCGACCACCACTTTTCATATGAATCAGAATTCATTTCTTACCTCGAAACTCGGCGGGAGGCCGTCCACCTCTTAAGGCATGGACAATGAAGAACCCTGCCAGATAAGAGGTCAACTAATGAATTTGCCGTGTCAAGTGATCCTTGAGGGTGGTCAGTGGCTTGCGTGATGGGCGTAGAGGGCTTCAGTCTGAATGGAAGGGCGTGGTGAAAATGTACCCTAACTGAGCTATCATCTTGGTCATCGATTCGTCTACCACGATCGCCATCGATGGTATCGGTGTGGACCATTCATCGCTAGGTTCCGGAACCGCAGATGCAGTACCTTGAAGAGCTAACCCTTGGCTTCTAGCAAGCACTTTTAGAACCTTTTCACCCCCGTTTATGTGGGTGCGGAGGGGAAATTGGACATCTACAGAAATAGATCAGCGCGGTAATTGAACATCTACCCTTCCTACATCACGCCGTACGCCAGCGGTACATACATATGCAGTGCCCAGACACCAATGACTATCGCGAAACGCGATTGCGATTACGCTGTCGAGCGAGCTGGTTTATCAGCCAAGGCATCCTTGGGGTAATGCGTTCGCACAAACCCCTCCATGCGCGAATTAGTCATCTCTTCTGCGGGACTAGGCCGGAATAGGAGTAGAATGACGTCTTTTCAGCGTTATTGAAATCATCTATCCAAGAATCGAACTGCAGTACGGGAGCAACTGAACATCGATGACAAGCGTCACTGTCAGGCTCTATCAAGCTTGGTATTAATTTACCAGCTGATACTTCCGCAGACACTCCTCGTGTACTGATCTGTCAACTGAGGGTACTCTTGATGCCACGTGCACGGCACCGGAGCGGGGTAGCAATAATGGGGGTATGTGTTAATTTATACAGCACGGCAGAGGAGGTGGTGTATCGTCTATAAGATGCAGAGAGGATATACTATTTGCGGTTCTGTGAGTTGTGCCCTTGCTTGGTGCCACCAGCGTATTTTGAGTCTTGTGGCCATTTCCAACTGCAATGCCTGACGCTTTACAATTTCAGGGTGTCACATTCCTAGTTCACTCCCATCCCCATTTGATATCCGAGTTTTCTGGAAAGGTGATGAGCGACTCCGTTTGTAAGACAAGACCTAATTTTTGAGCATCGAGGATCACCACACCCGCGGAGTGAGGTGTTTAGTTAATTGAACGGACCGCATCATTGAGAAGGTGAAGAAGGTCAAACGTTGCTCACCTCCTAGGTTGACAAGAAAACCCAAGAAGATTTGCTATGCACAATATACGAGCACCATCAGGGTCACGAGCTCGTCATGAATTTCAGGGTGCTGGTGGAGACTGCGAAGGCTCCAGCTCCACCTATACACAAAGGAGCTGATTACTGTCAAGTTTATGGAGACTTCGTTGCTTCCGTTGCATTTTACCGCTGTCTGATGTCCAGCAGGACACGTGTTTTGATCTACACAGAGTGTCGGCATCACTTAGTTGACTAAAGCCAATGCATTGTGGCGCCTGGTTACATTCATCGTGCGGCCAATTCTACTCGGTCCGACCATGGCGGAGCGCGGGCGTTACTCAGAACTTCGTACCGTAATTATTGGGGCATTTGCAATGTGTAAACTCGATGCACCTGGACTTTGGAGGAAACCAATAGGGTCCAATTTTCCCGGTATCACTCACTACTGCTCCTTCTTCTAGTTCTTCCTCAGGCTCAAAGCTCGGGGTTCTCTCCTTCGTGGACACAACTTCCTCCAATACCCCACCCTGAATGCTAGAGTAATCAAAACGTGGTCGGGTCGAGTTGGGACAGAAGATCAAATATACGCGGGAGGTTTTGGTATCCTAGGGTCGTTGGCCACTTGGCAAAGGTTTAGGTGCGCTCATGTCTCATCCGAGCTCAACTCCATCCAGACTTCAGTGCTTCAGCGTCGCATGGCGAAGATAGCACAGATAGGCAGTAGGGGGGACTTTGATATTGGGTTTTAGTTGAGGGGTGAAAGACCATACATCGACGAGTGACAACTTGACGTGTAGGAGGGACCCGCGAATTGCACCCGAAATTAGGGCAAGTCTGCATTGCTATCGTAGTATGAGCCAGGCAAGGCAGCTTGATTGCAGTATTCGGAGGCTATATGTAATTATGGCAGCTACAAACACCCAACCCACGTTTGTCATCGTCCAGACAAAGTACGCTGCAGGGTTGGAGTTTTGAGCGCTATAGGCAGTTGCCGATGAAGCGCTCGATTGATCCCAACCTTCCCCGCCCACATATCGTACGCCTATCTCGGCCACACCGGAAACACATCGAGAAGCACACCAACACGCTGCAGCTTTTGGTAGCCACTTTGGGGCCTGGAGCCTTCAAGTATTTCGGATCGGAGGCTGAGATAGAGACGAGTGATGACCAGGATAGAATGGTGAGCATTCCCTTATGATAGGGTGTCCTAAAATGTATAGTCTGTAGAAGGTGATGAAGAGAAGTTGGGGCGATTGATACATGGCTTATCACGAAGCAAGTAGGATAGTAAGGTGCTCTATATTCCCGGTTGACGGAATACTTCGTTGTCGATGTTCACTCACAAGACCTCCCATTGACGGAATGGAAGCACCTAGCAAAAAGGCCTTTAGTGAGAAGTTGACCTGGTAGCGCCTGGAAAGCTGATAACTGTACTTGAATTGCTTATGGACGCGCGGTAAGTCCTTCGGGTATTTTTAACGCATTCTTAGCCACTTTGAACTCGGGGCCGACGCATTGGAGCGAATTTTACGATGATACGGATGCGAAAACCGCAAAATATACTCAGCGCGCCCTGGAGCCACTTTGGACGATATCACGAGTCTCTCGTATGAATGCAATCTCACATATTTGATTCCGTTCCCTTTCATTGCCGCTCATTGTTCTATTTCATTCCTTTGACACCTATGACTTACGGCTCGTATTTCTTGAACTTTGAATCAACATTTATGAAAGTGGTCAATTCATTCGCTGAACCAACTACGCTACAAAGTAGCGTCAAAAGTAGCTTCATCGGTGACTGAGCCGCTCCAGGAGGCAGCCATGGACTACACCAGCAACGGTTCAATTGAGTAGCCGGGATACAAATGTTCGCCGGAACAATTACGTCATGCTTGCCCATATCGTGCACCGCGCGTTATACAGTACTTGACCACACTCAGATTGATGGAGGAATATTAGCACAACCATGAGATTCCTCGACTTCCCAGTTGAACTCATTCTCCGCATCCTAACCTTCTTGCCGATCTCTTCTATCGTCTCTTTTCGCCTCGTTTGCCGAGCCTTGAAGCGTACAATCGACTTGAAACAGAACGAGCAATGGATCTTCCATCAAGTCGCGTACAGGAATGGGTGGATAGATAAGTTGGAAGAGGGATATGAAGAGGTCAAGGAGAGGTACTCTAGGAAAGCCTTGGATGGCACGAAGAGGAAGAGGTGGAAGAGTTTTTGTAAGTCTCCTTATCGTTGGCTATGCTCATGGAATTGGGCGTCTGGTCATCCTATTCGTTCACATTCTTGTTTGGGCCAAGATTGAGAGTATTGGCCTTTTATGCTTCGTCTGCTTGCGTATCGTACCGCATATTAGTTGTTCCTCCTCTATCCGTTTTATGTTCCTTGTCTCTTCACCACTAACGCCTACCGCTAGGCAAAAGGCGGTTCCAAATCGACAACGCCTGGAAAGGTACACCGAAATCCAGGTGTAGACTCCGACAGTACCATGCAACAGAAGATTCCGTCCACAGAATCAAGGTGGATGAAGAAAGGGGATTCATAATTAACACGAGCGGCAACGGCGGATTGCTTGTGACCGGGCTTGATTTCTGTAATCCCTTATGGTCCCTATCCGAAGTGCGTACATACCAGGAGCCGTGGGTTTCACGGCCTGGGCCCATAACCGCTGTACTTGACTCAGTATTGACTCTCAACGGATTTAGGATTACGTCCGCGGCTTTGCACACTGTGAATACTCGAATGGCTATCTCATTTTTGACCGCTTTTCGGGTGAAAAAGAGGTCTGGCGTCTCAAAGACGACATCGTAGACGAACACCTTGCCACCCTTCCTCAGCCTGTGCTAACGCCCTCTGGAGAGCGAGTCAGAGCAGCCTTGTTTCCGTCCTCGATGTGGCATCTCTATCCGTTCAAAGATCCGATCAACTGGGTTCCTAAGGGGGTCGTAGAGGAATCATTGCCGGATGGTGCGCAAATACGTGAGTTGATCAGCGCAGAAGAGGAGCTCAAGAAGCTTGTATTCGGGGGTGATGAAAGTGACAATGCCGATGACGCTGAAAGTGACGACGAAGATGGCGATGAGGACCAGGAAGCTCAAGGTCCACATATGGCTATGCCCGCCGCTGGCCCACCTTCAGATGAAGATGCAGATCCCGACGCAGGTCTCTCCTTTCCTAGAGTCTTCTTTCCACAGATAAAGCGTCCTCCTTTCCTACCCATCTCAGATCAGTTTGCACCGTGGGCTCTGCTCCGCATGGAAGAACCAACTCTAGCTTTCCGTTTTGTCTACCCACACCTCCTTGCATCGTCTACCGATACGGCCTATTTCTGGGATGTGAGGACCGGAAAATTGGTTCAGAAAATCTCTGGGTTGCAGTCTTTGCCTGCTCAGCCACCTTGGATTGGCGGTGGTGATTCTGCCGCAGCAACGACTGCGACGAGTCAGGGACAGAACTTGAACGGGAACGGAAACGGTAATCCTGTCACGGCTTTAGCGCCTGCTACAGCCACCGCTGTAGCTCCACCATTGGCACTAGCACCTGTACCAGGCACCCCCGCGGCTGCAGCTACTCCTGGTACAGCACCCAATCGCAGACTAGGTATTCTACGCTATGTCGACTTTAGCGAACGACACGCGTTCGTATGTGGCGCGAATGTTTTGAGAGTATTCTCAAGAGAGACTGGAAGAGTTACTATGGATATCTTAGGCGGGAAGAAGGGGTGGTGGGAGAGTGGTGCTCAGGGAGGGAGAGACAAACCGCTGAGAAGGGTTATTCGGTATGATCGGGAGTATAGAGATGAAGATGGGATGGAGGGGGAGAAGACGTGGTATTACGTTTTGGGGAAATCAGACTTTAGCGAGCGTCCTGTAAGTGGACATGAGGATCCCGCTTCCGCTTCGGAGGAAGTTGTGGATGAGGGGAAGGTTGAAAAGGAAAAGGAGATTGAGGCTGATACTGGGACAAAAACTGAGGCTGACATTGCAGCGCATGTGTGGAATTATGGTCCACCTGGGGATGACTGGGCAGAGCATTATGCCAATTTGCCTGGCAGCGACGATGACATTTATGATATGGACGTCGATCAAGACTGGAATGGGGATAATATGAAGGAATGGGAGAAGAATAATCACATAGCTAGTGGTGATTATAGGAGAGGCTTCGATTGGAGAGAGATAGTCAGACATGAGGTGGGATTGAGAGATAAGGAGTTGAATATCGAGCACAAGGAGAGGGAGTCTGAATTCGTTGCGGGTGAGTGGTCCAGCGGTTGTTGCTATTTATCATGTCATGGTTGGCTCATTGCGGGCTCTTATCATCATAGTTCACGTGTCGCAATGCGGAAAGCACCTCGTTGCGCTTTTATCTGGCTCAAAGTTGCTTATAATTTACAACTTCGAGACAATATTCAAGAGCGGACGAGATTTGGATTCGGCTCTCGTCGCGGTTCAGTTGGGCGCTCCGAATCGTGGTTCCGAGTACCTCGCATTTGAGAATGGTAGAATTGCTGCTGCTACGGTAGGTCGTGGCCTTTTCCTGCACATATTTGCGTATTAAAGTGCTCTCGTGCTATTTCTTTCCAGGGCAACGGAATATTCATCGTCCACCCCGATTGGTCGACCCCTCCTACCCGCACGCGTGCTCCTGAACTTCAAATTTCGCGTGTCAGGTCCCTCTCGGATCCGACGTGTCTAGTTAACGTTTCGTGTTTGCAGATCTCAGATACGGGATTGTATGTAAATTGGGATCCAGACATGCTAATGAGTGAGGAGAGGTTAAAGGAGGTCGAAGAGATGATGGACGAGGCTTGGGATGGGATGATAAAATATGGTGAGTGCTGTATACGGCATCTTGGTAGACTGTGGTATCGATGCGAACGGTCGCAGGGGATGATAAAGAAAACCTTACGACATTGTTGAATGGTTTACCAAGTAAGTACAATGACCATACCCTAGGATGCAGATCGACTGAATGCTCTCTTTCCTTCTAACTCATCTTCAGTCCCGTTGCGAGGTGATGTATTCTCAACCGTCCACGTAGTCGACATTCCGCGCACAAGACTTCCGATTGACGGGGAGGAAGCGCTTGATAATGGAACTTGGCAAATAGGCAGTTAGCCCAGTAAGCATAATTGGCCACGGGTAACTCAAAGTTCGAGACGGAAAAAGCTGGACTTGGTCTTGTGGTTTTCGGTGTAGGATTCTTGACCGGACGACTTGTGTGAAGATCTATTTATATTAAGAGTTTTATTTTGAGTGGTTCATTGCTGATATGAGACCGAGGGCAAACCCCTAGACCGGGCCGAGACGATTTGTCCTTATTTCCCAGGCGCTTGCTTAAGGCAATCGTGTTCTGATAGCTCGAGGGTTCTGACCACCACCATGAGATTTCTCGAGCTTCCAGTCGAGCTGATCCTCCGTATCATAACCTTCCTACCAATCCCTTCTGTCTTGTCTCTCCGTGTCGTGTGTCAAACCTTGAGAGACACTATTGACTTGAAGCAAAACGAGCAATGGATCTTCCATCAAATCGCATACAGAAATGGGTGGATTGATAAGTTGGAGAAGGGATATGAAGAAGGCGTCACCAAAAGGTATTCCACCAAGGCATTGCATGGTACGGATGGAAAGAGGTGGAAGAGTTTCTGTAAGTATTTGAATCGTTAGAGCCTTCTGCACATCACCACCTGGGCATTGAGAATCTCGTTCTTCTCTGTTCTGCATCGGTTTGGATTGGGTACTGTACCGTAAGGAGGATTGGGGCAACTGCATACGTTTCCCTATGTATTGGTTTCATCAGCATCATCGTCTCCGACAATTAATGCTCATCTCCCCATCAGGCAAAAGACGTTTCAAAATCGACAACGCTTGGAGGGGCACGCCCAAGTCTCGGTGTAGACTCAGGCAATATCCCGCGACGGGCGATTCCGTCCACAGAATCAAGGTAGATGAAGAAGAGGGATTCATGATCAACACCAATAGTACCGGCGGATTATTCGTCACTTCGATAGACTATGGCTTCTCAATGTGGTCCCTACCCAATGTGAGTGTCCACCTCGAGAAGTCCTGGTCAAAGTCTAATGGTTCGGTTTCATGCACCCTATGCTCGCATCTCAATCGACTGTACATTCGTGAATGGATGGATACAGGCGTATGTCCGTGGTTACGCACACTGCGAATACTCCAAGGGTTACCTCATCTTTGATCGTACAACGGGCGAGAAAGAGGTCTGGCGCCTCAAACGCCCCATTATCGATGAACACCTCGCAGGCTCCTCCCAGGCAATCGAAATGCCTTCTGGCGCATCACTCAGTTCAGCCTCCTTCCCAGCCTCAATGTGGCATTTATATCCGTTCAGGGATCCACACAAGTGGATTCCAGAAGGAGTTGTGGAGGAATCTAGACCAGATGGGAGACAAATCAGGGAGCTAGTCAGAATTGAGGCTGAACTAAAGAAGCTAGTCTTTGGAGACAGAGAAGCAGGTGAAGAGAACGAGGAACAAGAAGAGAGCGAAGAAGAACCTCAGGATCAACAAGTCCAAGACCCTCTATTATCCACATCTTCAACTCCCGCTGCGAATGTGAACACAGAAGAAAATTCATCCCTCCCTCAAGCAACGGTCCCAATCGCGGGTCAATTTGTACCATGGGCTTTGCTCCGCGTGGATGAGCCAACTGTGGCGTTCCGCTTCGTCTACCCACACCTCCTAGTTTCTTCGATCGACACGGCCTTCTTATGGGACGTGAGAACGGGACAACTGGCTCAGAAGATCGAGGGATTGCAGAGCCTTCCAGCCAGACCGCCTTGGATTCAGGCAGACAATTCAGCGCAGACGACAGCGAACAGCCAGTGTCAGAGCGGGAATGGGGGCGGAGGCCAGAATTCGGCGCTGGGTTTCGCTTTAGTCAGCGCTATAGCTCCGTCAATGGCCGTAGTGCCTTTTACTGGTATTGGCGCTGCCGGGATGTTACCAACTCCCAGACTAGGTCGGCTACGCTACGTTGAGTTCAGCAAGCGGCACGTATTCGTGTGCGGAACAAAGGTCTTGAGAGTGTTCTCTAGGGAGACGAGGAGACCTGTTATGGATATTTTGGGCGGGAAGAAGGGATGGTGGGAGAGCAGTTGGGGGAACGCAATGTTAAATGGACAGGAGGGAGAAAAGCCCATGAGGAGGATAGTCCGGTATGATCGGGAGTATAGCCAGGAAGACAGGAAGGAAGGGGAGAAGACGTGGTACTACATTCTGGGCAAATCGGACTCGAGCGAGCGCCCGCCTCCTTTCTCTGAGGTTGAGGGACCTGCTGCTTCTGAGGTTGTAGACGAGGGTAAGGCTGAGATGGAAGGAGCTGTGGACAAGGGGAAGGCTAAGGAGGAGGAAGCGAAATCAGTAACGGAAAGCTTTTCTGAAGAAGCTTTAACTGAGGATTGTTGGGACACAGCAGACAATGGTAATGGTCATCCAGATAGCGAGGATGACAACAATTGGAACGCAGGAGGGGATTGGGATGAGGGCGATTACGATATGACTAGTGGTGATTTTAGGAGGGGATATGATTGGAGAGAAGTTGTTGGGCATGAAGTCGGAGTGAGAGAGACGGAGCTGAAGATTGAGAACGGAGCGAGGGGGTCAGAATTTATAGCGGGTCAGTGACCTGAGCGCTGGTGTCAGCTATCTCACTAATCTTGGGTTATTTCTGCAGTACATGTCTCGGAATGTGGAAAACACCTTGTTGCACTGTTGTGGGGTTCAAGGTTGCTTATCGTCTACAACTTTGAGACGATATTCAAAGAGGGAAATGGCTTGGACGCTGCGCTTGTGGAAATTCAGTTAGGCGCCCCAAATCGGGGTGCTAAGTATCTTGCATTCGAGAACGGAAGAATTGCGGCTGCTACGGTAAGTGAGGATTCATGCTTCAAGGGAGCCATACGATGAGCAGTGGTTACCGAACTCGAGCTTGTATCACTGGAAATACAGATGTGCTGGCAGGGTGTGCATGTAACCACTTCTCGCACATTCATCTCTGTATCACCAAGTCGCCTTCTAGACCGAATTTCTCACTCATAATTCACAGGGTAACGGTGTATTCATAATTCATCCTGACTGGTCAACCCCTCCCACCAGTACGAGTGCACCAGAAATCCAGATATCGCGTGTCAGATCCCTGTCGGATGCGTCATGTCTACTGGGTATCTCATGTTTGCAAATGTCCGATACCGGACTGTACATGAACTGGGATTCGGAGAGACTGATGAACAAGGATAGATTAAAGGAAGTTGAAAAGGAGATGAACGATGTTTGGGATGGGATGGTGAAGCATGGTGAGCGTTTCTACTGCCTGTACTTTTGCAGAGCTGATTCCTCCTAGGGGATAATCCGGAGAAGTTGAAGGTTGTGGTCACTAGTCTATCGGGAAGTAAGTATGATTTTGATATTATTACTATTCCCTCTTCTTTTTCTAGCTTGTTCTGAATCATTTACTAAGTGTTCCCTTGGTTTACAGTCGAATTGCGAGGCAACCTATTCTCAACCGTCCACGTCGTGGATATTCCACGCACGAGACTCCCAATCGATACATTCGAAGCAATGCAAAATGAGAGTTTCCAGCGACCAAGAAGAAGCAGGTGACTTTCGTCTCGCATGTTGGGCTTGAACTTGGGGACCTGAGTTTGAGGCGCAGACGAGTATGTTCCATGCTGCTTCTGGACTGAATTACGGATATTTGATTGCTTTGCTCTATGGACTGTGTCATGTAAGATATCTGTATGCCAAAGTGCACAACGCGTCTGTTACCCCTTTAACGCAAACGCGATTTGCCGTGGGCTGTCTCAAACATATAAGACACTTGTACTTCCACCGCCGGGTCTCAACGCTTACCTTCCTACCACACATACGCTCAAAATATCTCTAGGAATTCCTACTTTCCTGTGTTCTTGAAATAGCAATGTCTTCTCCCCGCGTCGCAATTGTCATTTATAGCCTGTACGGCCATATCGCCAAGAGTGAGTCCATTCTGCTTCAGTAGGCGGATTCTCCAACGAGAACCCGGTCAACTCCTAGTGCCTTTCTGTCTGCATGCATGCTAGGGTTTTGAACTGATACTGATGTCGATTCTCCATTTTTCGACATCTGTACCATATCCCCTTTCGTCCCTCGCTCTCAATTGCAACCTCAATTACGCCATCAATCATACATGCTACAATTCTCCTCGTTTCTGCATCCACAGTGGCTGAATCTGTCAAGACTGGAATTGAATCTGCAGGCGGTAAAGCCACTATCTACCAGTAAGCGCACTGCCCGTTATGTTTCATTTTCGTGCCCCTCTCAGCTGCTGCTGGACTGGATTGCCTTTCACCATGGTGAGATGCGTAATCGCGCGTTCCTCACAGAATGCTCGGGCGCAGTACTGAATGAGCCAAAACTCGACACTATCGAAATGATGTTATGACATCATGAGACATATCCCAATTGAGTCATTGTCCGATGTTGATTTCAAAACGATTTTGGGTTTTGCTTCCGCCCATGGCTCACTCCCCCTTCAAACAGGGTCACCGAGACGCTCTCGGATGAAATTTTGACCAAGATGCACGCTCCAAAGAAGCCCGATTATCCTATTGCGAATCCGACGACTCTTACGGAGTACGATGCTTTTTTGTTTGGTATCCCGACTAGGTACGGCAATATGCCTGCTCAATGGAAGGTTAGCGCTACCGGTTTCTCATCAGTATCAGCACGATCTCATTCGGTCTGCGTAGGTGCTCTGGGACGCAACTGGAAAGCTGTGGGCCAATGGTTCACTTGCTGGAAAGTATGTTGGTATATTCTCCTCCACTTCGACGATGGGAGGCGGACAGGAGACTACCGCTATGAATACTCTCTCGACCTTGGTCCATCATGGCATGATTTATGTTCCACTTGGGTATTCTCATGCGTTCCCGTTGATGTCTAAGCTCGATGAACCTCGTGGCGGTGAGTTCTTGTCCACAAGTTGCGGGGTGTCTAATTGCTTTGTGCTTACGTGGTTGCATAGGTTCTGCTTGGGGTGCAGGGACACTCGCCGCAGGTGATAACTCTCGTCAACCCTCTGCTCGTGAGTTGGAGTTGGCGGAAATTCAAGGGCGCGCGTTCTGGAATACAGTATCCAAGGTCAAGTTTCAGTAATTTGATGGAGTTGGATGTGAAGAGAAGCGGGGGCGTTGAGCACAAGCTATAATCATTCGTATCTGTGTGCATCATCTGGTCTACCTTGTCCTCAATGAGAAGAAACTATACTGCTACAGTATACAACCTGTCACCTGTATCTTGCTCTGTAAATAATAAAACTGGCTCTGCTAAACCTTAGAGATGACAGTATACAACCTGTCACCTGTATCTTGCTCTGTGGACCCATTTTTGCTTTTTGGTCGACCTAGATCTCATAAGCGTGTCAGATTGATATGCTTTCTACGCCACCTTCGCGAAAAGGAGACGGACAGGAAGAATGTGATATTTATAAAACCTGTACTGATTGGATGAGCTTAGATTGTTGCAAGACCAACTTGGTGGCAAGATCTTCTATTACGTCGGCACGATAGTATACGTACTGTCTCCGCCTATCCGTCGAGGCCTGCCCCGTAGTGACGTATTCGCAGGGGTGGGGGCTAGTCGTGACGCTGGGTCCCTCATAACGACACCCATTCCCCCCTACCTTCCCCTTTCCTCCATTTCACGCCCCCAGAGCCTGGTTTACTTCTTAGTTATTTGTTACCGTAGTCAGTCTCGCCATGTACTTAGGTAGCACGGTCCGCCCCCCCGGGCAATCGTTAACAGATTAAAAAAAAAAAAAAAAAAAAAAAAAAAAAAACTTGGTGGCAAGCGCGATGTGAAGGAAACTCGCGAGATCGTGGGAAACGTATTCCTCCACTTTTCGAGCAACCCTTCGTTCATTTTCTACACAAACGACTTGCACTCTTACCTCAATCACACGGTGCGATTTAGACGTCACAATTTCTCAGCACCGCAGTCGAAGTTGCACACATATTCTCTGCACTGTCAGCCGTTCATTTGACAGCTGCCTCTGTACTCAAATGCGGAAGTCGTCTGAACAGACAAGTGAGTCCTTTCCCCTGCTTGTGACCTTTCTCATCGCCTTACCCCGTAATCCGTGATTTAGATACCTAGCTCTAGGATATCCTGTCACTATAGGCACCCCCATAACGCGATTTCATGGTGGGTACCATGTTTAAATCTTATGCTTCGGATGGCCATGGTATATCGCCTTGCTCATTCCTCGCGTCGCTCAGGGCCAGCAATCATACCCATCGCACTTTTTGTGGTACTCCATTGTTAACTCATCCTCAAACATACCCACTCTGCAATGGCGTCATCTCCAATGACGATTACACCTCAAGTGTCATACTCGCTTTCCATCGTAGTATCATCGCTATTGAAAGGAACAAGCCCACAAGATGATAACTGCGCAGTGCTTCCAGTTGCATTCAAGCTCAAGATGGCCACCCCTAGATCCTGCTTGGTTCATTCACTTCGCCCACTTTCACCCACCTTCACCCACCTATTTGACCTCGTCCGTAGGTCTGCCTGCATCTCACATCTGCATCAAACCACATCCAATGACATCTAACCGAATTTTTAGACAAGACGGATCATCCTTCGATTCTGCATACAAGAATCTATCCGATGGTCGTACGAGGTGGGTGTTGTTGTACATGCTTTTGTGCGGGTAGCTCAATCTATCTAGGTTTTAAATCCTCATACTCCAAAACTGAATACGATGGGTTCATCGTATTGGACATCGATCACCACTGAGACGAAAGGAGGTCCAAAATTTACCCTCAGTTCATCCTACGACGTCGTGGTATCTGCCAGGTTGCACCTAAAGCCGATCCAACCGCCAAGTGACTCGGGATGTGATAGGAGTCTGTCCAAGGATTTGAGCAAAGTCATACAGGGTAAGTCGGGCTTTCCTTTGTTATCTCATTGTGGAGTTGTGACTTCTGTGTTCTGCGGCTTCATAGGGCCTGCTACGAGTGGCAGACTTCTCATCCTATCTATATCAAGCATATCCTGGAATGTATCTATACAACCTCTCCACCATCGTATATCATATTCCAAGCCAAACGCTTAGAACTCAGCATCACGCATCAAATACGCGTCAGGCTGTCCCAACCTTTTGTGAGACGGGTTCGTTGCTCGTACGTGTATGCTCTGATATATCGACTGAAACTCGTAGGCGTACTGCGATGTATTATTTGTGTACTAAGTCAACCAGTGCTCTCAAATTTCGTGTCGATGATCAGTAAGAAGCACGAGATCGCTGCACGCTCCTCTTTTTCCCCGTGTATCATCCAAATCACTTTGCGCTGCTCGCCCATCGATCAAGCCCAATCCGGCGATGCCAACCCATCAGTGCACGCATCCCTCTCTGACAAAACCGCCATTGACGGGTAGTATGAGCTACAAGCATTGGTCCTGCGAAAAAGAAACTTAAAGATCAAAATCGACAAGAAGGCGAGAAAGGAATGGGAGTGGTAGAGAGGGTATGTCGACGTCGAGCATGGTTTTATATGAACAGTCGATAAGCTCAGACGAGATAACTGCGCTTACCTATATGCTGAACGTTCTCATCGCGTGCTATAACCCGTCGTCTGTGTGATCAGATTGAATTCGTACTTCTAGTATTCGCTTTGAACCCAGATCGGTGTCCGTGTTGACTTATTATTTTTAGATCGTTGGTTGCGAGAGCCCCAGTACTAGACCCATGCGTCCTAAGGGAGTACGGGACGAGTGATAGTAAGCCAGCGAGCAATCTATCGGAAATGGTGCACGCAGACTACGGGGGCCTGTTCCGGTCCTGAGCACACCTTAGAGACATTTACATTACCGAAAATGCGAGAAACGCACCGCGGGAATCAAGTTGACAGCGTATTCCCTTCCATAATTTGATCTCGTATGAATGTCCCAACACCTCTCTGGATCCCCAAGCGTATGCGAACTGTATCCGTACGAGCATCCATTGAGGTGATCGGGAGAAGGATGCAGGGTGTAGTGGTGGCGCCTTTGCTGGTGATACGAAGGTCGAACGGATGGACCGATGATAGTCTCCCTTGAATCTCGAACGCGAGGGACTGAATAAACTGTGGAATCCATCAATGCCAACAAGTGGACTACCCACTGGATCCCCCACGAATGCGTGCGGTAATACCCAATGGACACATTGGATGACCAAACGCTCAACTCATTGTCCGGCCGATATGGGCAATGTGGGCGCAAAATCAAAAGTGCCTATAAGTGGAAGGTTTGCAACAGCTCTTGCTCGGAAGACTCTCACGCAACCGCCTCGTGTACCATCTTGAACTCGTACTCTCATCTCGAGCGTTTACCCACTGCAACCTTTGCTTTCTACCACTCCAATGGGGAATTCACAGTCTACTAACACCCGAGAACGCCGTCGTGGTAGAGCTCGCAACCCAGCTCATACATCTGATGATCAGTTGCCTGTCCAAACTCAGACTCGACCATCCGGGCATGAACGCCATGACAAGGGCGTCGGGGGCGAAGGAGCTGGCGAAGAAAATCCAAGTGCGTCTGATCCTCGTGGCTATACACGACATAGTGATTCTCATGTAATCCAAGCCATGAAAGAGGGGATGCCGGCAGCTAAGTGGGCCAAAGGGTGGGTCCCGAAGCGCATGCGAACACCACACCAGCAGGGTGGTGGCCTGTCCCAGTTGCCTCCATCCATAGAGCTGCTCTCTGGTGCAAATGTAAACAACAGTGGTACAATGATCAATAACATTGGCAATATAAACACCATCCACATGCATGGTGATCAAGGTGAATTTTTTCTGTTTTTTCTTTCTATTAGATGCTCACTTACACAACATGTGTTTGTCTCTAGCAATAACCATCAATGTTGAATCTACCAAGCAAATTGTTCTTAGCACTAATCGACAACAGGCCCTACAAGATTTACTAAAGCCAGTTGATTTCACAGATAGATATCATGCTTCTTGCATGAAAGACACCAGAGTGTCTGTTATGCAACAGGTGGATGAGTGGATGTTTAATCCCAACACCTCCAATGTGATTTGGCTGCTTGGAGCCCCAGGAGCTGGCAAATCTGCTATTGCAGAGTCAATTAGATCAAAACTGGTAGATAGTAACCAATGCCATCTGGCATTTTTTGCATTCAGAAGAACAGATGCTGCTACAAGCAATCCTACAGCATTGTGGAGGACTTTAGCATTTCAGCTGGCTAAGCATTATTCAGGATATGCATCTCAGCTTGGCAAATACACCCAGCTACCTACTTTTTCAGATCAATTTAAGAGGCTTATTATGCAACCTTTGCAGCAATGTGCTGATCTAGCTGAAACAAGTGAATGGGTTGTTGTTATTATTGATGCATTGGATGAGGGAATTGTTGCATATAACACAGCTCAGACTCAGTTTGTGCTTGAAGCAATTCAGCAATGGACAAATCTCCCAAAGAATTGCAGGCTGTTTATAACATCCAGAGATGAAGGAGATATTCAACTTGCCATTAATGGTTCTCACCAATTTATTTATCTTCAATCAGGTCAAGATTGTGATGATAAAGCACATAAAGATATAAAGCATTACTTTGTTGTACAATTCAACAACATCAAAAGCAGATATAAATACCTTGGGTCCAACTGGCCTGGTCAAACCACTATTGATGATTTAACAATAAAAGCAAGTGGATTATTTATCTGGGCAGCAACAGCAATTCAGTTTATAAGCAAAGGTGATATAGAAGATAACTTGAATATTTTACAAACAAGTGGTCTCTCACTGAATCAGCTTTACAAAACATTATTGGAGAAAAACCTTGAACAATTATCAGTGGCAAGATATCATGCAATAATAGGAATGATCTTATTATCACAAGAAAGATTGCATATGAATATACTAAAGCAATTTGCACATTGTCTGAAATATGGAAAAAATACAGTGGAACAAATATGTGATGCACTAAAGCCAGTTTTAACCATTAATAATCAATGTGTATCTATCAGTCATGAGAGTTTTGCTGACTTTATTAGAAATTCTGAGTTAGCAGACAACTATGCAGTCAATATTGAGTTGCAACAAGAGAACTTAACTCTTGCCTGTCTAAGAATTATGATAGAACAACTTCATTTTGATATGTATCAGTTTCCAGACTCATTTATAAACAATAGTAAAGTAAAAGAGCAGTTAAAACCCAAGATATCAGGAGAGTTGAGATATGCATGTTTACATTGGTCACATCATTTGTTAAGCTCTAAGCTAAACAATAAAAACATACAGAATTTAATACAAAAGCTATTGCATGAATTAGTACCATTTTGGTTAGAAGTAATAAGTATGGAAAATGAACTAGAAACAGGTATAAGATCTATGACAAACTGCTACATTTGGTGCAAGGTAAGAATTTGAAAACAATTATCATAATACCAAGATACTTATAGTATAAACATGTAGAATATCAACTCAAAGCTTGCAGAAATGTGCTTAGAATGGCAGCAATGCATTCATATGTGCAGTGAAGCAATATCAACCAGCTTACCTCAAATTTATCTATCTTGCATGCCTTATATTCCTGAACAAAGCAACATTTACAAGTATTATACAAAATACTGTGCAAGATCATGGATAAAGAAAAGTATTAATTATAGATTTCCAAGACAAGCAATACAAATACAGCTACAGTATTCATGTAAGCAGGCTGTGTGGTCACCTAATGGAGTAGATGTTGCAGTATTGGAAAATGATGTGCATGGAAATAGAATATCAATCTGGAATGTTTATACCATGCAATTAAAAATAATAATCAAAGAAAAAAGCAGTTCTTTAGTCTATTCACCAGATGGAAAATATCTTGTATCTGGCTTAGGTGATAACAGTATCAGGATCTGGAATAGTGAAACAGGTCAAGCTGTTGGCCAACCACTACAAGGGCATAATTCACAAGTTACATCACTTATATATCTACCAGGAGGAAAATATATTGTATCTGGATCTTATGATAAAACTATCAGAATTTGGAACAGTGAAACTGGTCAAGCTGTTGGTCAACCATTACAAGGTCACACTAAGAGAATAACATCAATTGGCTGCTCACCAGATGGAAAATACATTGTATCTGGATCATATGATAAAACTATCAGAATCTGGAGTAGCCAAACAGGTCAAATTATTGGTCAGCCATTGAAAGGTCATACTGACCTTGTAACATCAGTTCAATATCTACCAAATGGGAAATATATTGTATCAGGCTCATGGGATAAAACCATCAGAATTTGGAATGGTGAAACAGGTCAAGCTGTTGGTCAACCCTTGCAAGGTCATACTGACAGAGTAACATCAATTAGTTACTCACCAGATGGAAAATACATTTTTTCTGGCTCATGGGATAAAACAGTTGGAATATGGAATAGTGAAACAGGTCAAGCTGTTGATCAGCTACTGCAAGGTCATACTGATCTCATAGTATCAGTTGGATGCTCACTAGATGGGAAATATATCATGTCTGGCTCATGGGATAAAACTATTAAAATTTGGAATAATCAAACAGAACATGTTGTCAATAAATCACTATTGGGATATGCTAATAGAATAGTATTAGTCAAGTGTTCACAAGATGGAAGATATATTGCATCTGCCTCAGAAGATTCCACTATCATAATTTGGAATAGTAAAACAGGTCAAGTTGTTGGTCAACCATTGAGAGGTCATACTCTCTCTATAACATCAATTGGATATTCACCAGATGGAAAATATATTGTATCTGGTTCATATGATAGAACTGTTAGGATTTGGAATAGTGAAACAGGTCAAGCTATTGGTGAACCATTACAAGGTCATACTAATATCATAACATTTGTTGGATATTCACCAAATGGAAAATATATTGTATCTGGCTCATATGATTGCACTATTAGAATTTGGAATAGTGAAACAGGTCAACATATTGGTCAACCATTCCAAGGTCATACTCAATATATAACATCAGGTGGATATTCACCAGATGGACAATATATTGTATCTGGCTCAACTGATTGCACTATTATAATTTGGAACAGTAAAACAGGTGAAATTATTGGTGAACCATTGCGAGGCCATACTTCTTCTATAGCATCAGTTGAATATTCACCAAATGGAAAATATATTGTATCTGGCTCACAGGATAAGACTATTAGAATTTGGGATAGTAAAACAGGGCAAGCAGTTGGTCAGCCATCTCAGGGTCACACTTTAGATATAGCATCAGTTAGATATTCACCAGATGGAAAATATATCATATCTGGCTCATATGATGGTACAATCAGAATCTGGAGCAGTGAAACAGGTCAAGTTATTGGTCAACCATTGTATGGTCATACTGATCTTATAACATCAGTTGATTGTTCACCAGATGGAAAATATATTATATCTAGCTCATATGATGGTACCATTAGAGTATGGAACTTCAATTTACTAGATATATTAGATGAGCATATATCATATAAAATCACAAAAGATGCATTAATCAATGTTATTTCTGAGAACTCATGGGTTATTAGCTCTACACAAGAGCTAAAATTATTTTGGCTACCTCCAGTTATTAATTTTAACATGTGCTCCTTTTTATTGAAGTACACAATATCTTGTGATTCAATGATTAATATCTCAAATGTTATTCCCAATAATTTTGGTCACAATTGGAAAGTTTTTTAAAGTCATTATAGCTCTTTAGCTAATATTTTTCTTATTATACATGCCTTTTATGTGCTTTTTTTACTTGATATAAAATTTGAATATATTGGATTTACCTATTACCTATGTGCTATAACACTTGTAGCTATGCCCTAATAAGCTATATATTGCTTTATGAGTTTTGGTTACTCAAAATATGTTTCATACTTTGTATATATTAAGGTGCATATCATGTATACTAAGTTCTATGTATATTTGGTTCTTTAATACAACATGCCTCTGAAGTTTTAGTATTTTATGTGGATAAATACAGAGAAATACAGATGTAACCTCACTTTGTTATTATATTATTCCAAATATTTATTGCAAACTGAAAGTTTGAGTTGCACCAGCAATCACACCTAAATTCTAAGGTTATAGAATGATCATAGCTTGGACCATGAGCCTAATGTGTTCTGTGTGTCTGCTAATTAACAATTTGGAAAAATAATAGCTCTATATCTAAGTAAACTAGTATTTGTTTGTTTCTTGTTAACAATGTATTTACACACTTTAGTGCTTATAGTATATTAAGTCTGATGCATTTACCCAACTTATGTACTACATCAAAATATAAATGATATTAGGATGGTTTGATAGGCCTTCAAAAATTTAAACAGGCATAAAGCAAGTGCTTATTTTTTGATTCAACTATGTTAGGTGAGACCTTTTGTTACGACGACGTTACCTTAACGCGTTGTTCTTAGTTTAGTTGTACCGAAGTACGTTGATTAAAAACAAGTAAGATGACGAGAATGATTGAGGCCAACAATCGTTGAGTCGATTATCCGTCAAAGGCGTTAATGAGGTAAGTCGAGATATGATTTGCACAGCGAAGTACGAGGATTTTATAGAAAAGGGAACAAGAGGTCAAGCTGAAGTTTTATGCTAAAGAGGAGAGGTATTTATACTGTTTAGGTTCTTGACTAAGAAGGAAATGCGATGTTCGAGTCATATGTACGCGTAAGCTATAGACGCATAATCTTGTGAACGCGTAAGCTGTACACGCATATATTACTACATGGAGGAAAGCTTTTGTAGTTACTGAAAGCAGTTGTAACTACTCGAAATGAAACTGAGTCCTGATAGAGTGTTCGAGAGCGAGACGATAGTCCGAGAATACACAAGCTGATTTGACGGATTCTAACCGTCGTAACACTACCCTCCCACTAGACTCGCTAGAGCGCTGCTCTAGCTTCAAAATCTCCTAGCCCTGCGGTTGCTGAAGAGTCGGGGTGTGTGAGGTAGTCCTTGAGGGCAGGTATCCCATTCATCTGCTGCTCCGTTGCCCCACCATGTGGTTTGGTCGTCGTTGATGTCGATGCAGGGTATATTGCTGGGGGTTTCCCACTGGGAATCCGCGAATGAGGATGGTCTGGGTGACATCGTGGCTGGCCATTGCTGAGGGAGGGGTCGTTGTCGACGAATGATTCGTTGTTTGTGATAAGGGTGGATTCGCCGTCTGTTGACAAAATATAGACACTCTCGGTTGCACCGGAAGCACAGGTTGACGACTGTGATAAATTCTGTGTTGGGTCTCTCATCCATTCCGTACGTCTCAACCTGTGAGTACGTCTGTTTGTTCCTTGAGTGGCAGTTCCATCGTTGACAAAAGTACGATGGTGGTGATGAGGAACGTGTCTGGGTGATCTGTTCTATCCCTTGGGAGTCTATAGACAGATGGGGTGACGTTCGGTGATGTGGGGGAATGGTGTTGGTGAATTCGGGTCTGGGTGTCGTCGGAGGTGACGTGGGTGGTGTTCCTTGTGGTTGGTATAGGGGTGAGTCGGGGGTCGTAGTTACCGTCTGGGTGACTAGAATTACGGCTGGGGCCGTTGCTGTGAATGGGGGGTCCTGAGGTGGATTCCCTGAATCCGTTGCTGCATTGTTGTCGTCTATTGACGACATTGCTGTAGCTACCGCCTGTGGTAGTGAAGATGGTGGTGGTGGTGACCGTGGAGGGTCGGGTCTGGGGCCTGTCGCTGGTAAGTGTGGTTGGTCGTGAAGGGGACATACTAGACAGTCATTGTTGATATAGATGCCGCTCCTTGCCAGTGGATACGTGAGAAGGGTCATTGTTGCAAGGTTGTCTTCGGCTGCCTGGTTCAAGTACTGCACCGCTTGGTGCATAGATTCTACCGCCCTAGTGCAAGGTTGTCTTCGGCTGCCTGGTTCAAGTACTGCACC
>KB722746.1:51982-100939 GCA_000349905.1 Volvariella volvacea V23 | reverse complement strand
ATTTGATGATGTTTTCCACTTTCCACTCTTCTTCGTTGTTGATGATATCGGATGGTGGCATTAAGAAGTTTGGTCCATGTATGTTGTTTTCCTTATACAGGGTTAGTAAGGAGGCATGGAATACGTTATGGATCTTCCATTGTTCGGGTAGTTCCAATTGGAAGGTCACCAGTCCTAGTACTTTCGTGATCTTAAATGGTCCTTCTCGTTTTGGTGCTAGTTTCTTAGCAATCCTATGGGTTTTAAGGTTCTTTGCTTCTAGCCATACTTGTTTCCCTATTTTGAAGGGTGTATAAGTTGTGGGGTTCCATTTTGTCATTTTGATTCTTGCCAGTTCATAGGCTGCGAGGGCTTCCTTTCTTGCTTTGGTGAGGATGCGTAATCGCTTGTTGACGTCAGGAATGTATGAGGGTTCAGGGTGTTCAGGTATAGCTTTTGGGTGATACCCCATCATGAGGTAGAAGGATGATTTGTTCCTGGCATTCGGGGTTCGGAAATTGTGGGAAAACTCTAGGTTTGTGATGTGATGTGGGGTTGCCCATTCCTTGGGGAAATTGCCGCAATATATCCTTAGATAGGTTTCGATTTCCTGGTTCATTTGTTCAGTTTCTCCATCCATTTGTGGATGATACACGGTGCTAAGGGCCGTCTTCGTGTCCATTAGTTTCTGCCATTCTTGGAATATTTGTGCCGCAAATTGTGTTTCCCTGTCGGATATAATTTTTCATGGTAGCCCGAATCTTTGGTATATGGAATTGTGTATTAACTCCGCCGTTTCTTCTGCGGTGATGTCCTTTCTGCAAGGGTTAATGATCATCCCTTTAGTTCCTCCGTGATCTATGATGACGAGGAAGGCGTTGAACCCTTGTGATTCAGGTAAGTCGGTGATAAAGTCCATTGTGATGGTTGCGAATGGTTGATCGTCCGCTAGTGGTTGGACTGGTATTAGGGGGGGTTTTGTTGGATGCATATTGATTTTCATTTGTTGGCATGGGGCACATCCCTCAATGTACTTTTTTACCATCGTGTACATTCCTGGCCACCAATAGTACCTTCGAAGAATGACGAGGGTCTGTAATAGTCCTGGATGTGCTATGGTGGAAGTATCATGTGTGGCTTTGATAATAGTTTGTCTTAGGGTTTGATGATCAGGTACGTAACAGCGTCCCTGGTAATACAATAGCCCTTCGTTTGTTGTCCAATCTTCCCTCCTGACATGTTGGGGTAGCGGCAATTTTCCTATTAGCCCTTTGATGATTTGGCGTATTTTGTCATCTTGAATTGGGGCTTTTTTTATCTCTGCTGCTGTACTGGTGTCTATTTTACTGATGAAGACGGATGGTGGCAATACTGTTGTTTTTTCAGTGGATTTGGGTGTGTTTAGGTCGGACCGTCTAGATAGTGCGTCTGCTATTATTAGCGTTTTGCCTGGTTTATGTATCAGCCGCACATCGAATTGTGAGAGTTCTAACTGCCAGCGGGCCTGTCGGGGCATTAATCTTTGCAGTTCTCTATAATATGTAAGATTCCGATAGTCACAATATACTGTTGTGGTGTGTTGATTTCCTAACAGATATTGTCTCCATGCCTGTAGGGCGCATATAATGGCTAGGAGTTCTCGGTCATAGATTTGGTAGTTGCTTTGTGCCGGATCTAATGATTGTGAGAGGTATGCGATTGGATGCCAATCTCCGTTGGAGTCTTGTTGTTTGAGTACCCCTCCAGTTGCTACTTTAGATGCGTCCGTCTCGACTAGGAATGGTTTGCTGGTGTCAGGGGCTAGTAAAATGGGTTTACTTAGGAATAGGTTTTTAAGGGTCTCGAAGGCTTTCTGTTGTTCGATCCCCCATTGGAAGGATATGTCTTTCTTCGTGAGGTCATGGAGTGGTTTGGCTACTTCAGCATAGTGTGTTATGAATCTTCGATAGAAGTTGCAGAACCCTAGAAACGCGCGTACTTCTTTCACGTTTTTTGGTTTTGGCCATTGTTGGATTCCCTCAAGTTTACGTGGGTCCATTTCTACTTGTCCTTCCTTGATGATCATTCCCAAGAACTTGATCTCCTCTTGTTCGAAGCTACATTTTTTGGGTTTAAGGAATAGATCATGTTTGATAAGCCTTTTGAGAAGGCGTATGGTGTTTTCTCGGAGGGTCGTTTTATCTTTTGCGAATAGTAGTATGTCGTCCATGTATACTACGAGTATTCCTTTGTCAATCATATCCTTCAGGATGTTGTTCATCATTTGTTGGAATGTAGCTGGGGCGTTGCACAGGCCGAAGAAGAGGACAGTTGGTTTGAATAATCCTTTGTTGGTTTTGAATGCAGCCTTCCATTTGTCTCCTTCTTTAATTCAAACGTTATTATAACCCCATCGTAGGTCGAGTTTTGTGAAATATTTGGCTCCTTTCAATTTATCGACTAATTCGGATATAAGTGGTAGTGGGTAGCGATTCTTGATTGTCCCTTCGTTGAGCTTTCTATAGTCTTGGCAAGGTCTCAGTCCCCCGTCTTTCTTTCCGATGAAGAAAAATGGGGAGGCCATTGGGGATTGACTTGGTCATATATATCCTTTTTGTAAATTTTCTGTGAGGAAGGCATCTAGTTCATTTTGGTGTAGTGGAGGTAACGGATATATTTTACAATCCTTTGGTATGAAGTCGGGTTTGAGATCTATGGGATGATCCCACCTTCGTCATTCAGGTAGCCTTTCGGATGCTTTTTTTTCAAATCATTCTGAGAATGGTTGACAATATGCGGGCAGCGTGTTCGTTTCTATTTTCTTTATAGCTGCAGTAGTCGTCATTTCTTGTACGAACCTGTTTGTTTCGAAGTTGATAGTTCCTTCTTCCCAATCTATTTGTGGTTTGGTTTGACGTAGCCATGGATATCCTAAGATAACCTCTTCTTTCCCTAAGGCTGTTTCCCATAGTCTGGTGGTTCCTATGTTGGTTCCATTGGGTGAACATATTTGTGTGTTTATCCCTTTTACTATGCTTCCGGTTTTGTTGGCTGACCCGTCAGCGTTATATACTTTGATTTCGCTGCTATTTCTGTTTGTTTGGATATTCCGTAGATTACAAAATCTTGAATTTATAAAGTTTCCTGTCGCTCCTGAATCGATTAGAGCTTGTGCCTCGATCTCTCGCCCGTGTTTGTCTTTTAGTAAGATGGGAATTCGTATTGCTTTGTCTGACGTAGTGGTGATTACAGGGGCTATGTACTGGGATGATGCTGGGACCGATTCAGTCATCCTTGTTAAAAATCCATTTTTTCTAAGATCTGATTTATGAACGTGGCTCTCTCCTCTTCCGTTCCTTCGTCGAGGATGGCTTTGATTTTCTGGTTCCAGGGTTGATTGTTCCTATTGGATCCTCCTTCTTGTCGATTATAGCTTGTTCATGGTTTACTTCTGCATTCTCGCACAAAGTGACCATATTTTCCACATTTGTAACATTCTCCTTTCTTGCACTGAGGTCTCCCTGTGGATATGGCGTCTACATCCATGGCGTTAGAATCGTTGGGTATAGAGTGGTTCCCAATAGGGTTAGACAAATCGGACGGAATTCTTCCACTGCTAAAATATGCTCGAGCACGTTCTAGTCCTGCAAAGTCTTGTCTCACCGCGTTGATGGCTTTGTCTAGTGTGGCTAGCGTATTTCTTTGTGCGAACTTGACTCCTAACATCGGCCAGAGTCCTCTGGTGAATAATTCTACTTGTGTTGCGGCCGGTATGTTTCCTATCCTAAGGAGGATCATGCGAAACTCATTAATGTATTCCGTTAATTGCCAGGGTTTCATTCGTAAGGCTTCTAATCTTCTTTGGAGATTAATGACGAAGTCTTCAGGGATGAATGCGGCTCGGAAGGCCGTCCATAACTCGTCTTTTGTTCCTAATGCTAGTTGTTGTTGTGCATTTATATGCGACCTGATAAAGTTGTTTTTCCATGATTCCGCGGCTCCTCCCTGCATGTGGGATAGAATCCACGCGATCTTTTTCCCCTCGGTATCGTATGTGTCTTCGTTAGCGGTTAGGTATAATTCGCATGCTAGTATGAACGTTTCAGCTTGATTGAAGTCCCCTGTGAATGGTTTTGGGGCTGCTAACCACAGTTCTTTCGCTCCTTGGGCTTGTGCCATTTGTTGTTGCAGTGGTGGAGATGGTGTTCGTTGAGGAGACGGTTCTCTGGTTTGGGCATCTGCTATCTGGTCCTGGGTTACTGGTGTGTTTGGTCGGGTGACTCGCGGGGTGGGACTGGGTTGTTGCAATCAGAGGAGTCCTGCTTCAATCTGTTCTTGAGTTAAAGTGTTATCATCCAGATCTAGATCTACTGGTGATGCTAGTTCGCGGTGGGTGTTATTTCCTAGGGCTATGCGATCTCCTTCTTGTGTGCGCTTTACTTGTTGGAATCTTTCTCGAGGTACTGGTTGTCCTGAAGTCACGAATCGCCACCTTCGTGATATGGTTTCGAAGTAGATGGGCCTGTTCTCTAGGTGATATATTCTGTTTGGTTCAAATTGGTGGGCTTCTTGTGGAACTACTGTGTGGCTTCAATATGCCGGTACTCTTCGTGACAGTCCTTGTTCCAGTTTGATAGATTTCACCTTGGTGGGTGTCTAGTTTGTGAGCTTGACCTAATGTTACGACGACGTTACCTTAACGCATCATTCTTAGTTTAGTTGTACCGAAGTACGTTGATTAAAAACAAGTAAGATGACGAGAATGATTGAGGCCAACAATCGTTGAGTCGATTATCCGTCAAAGGCGTTAATGAGGTAAGTCGAGATATGATTTGCACAGCGAAGTACGAGGATTTTATAGAAAAGGGAACAAGAGGTCAAGCTGAAGTTTTATGCTAAAGAGGAGAGGTATTTATACTGTTTAGGTTCTTGACTAAAAGGAAATGCGATGTTCGAGTCATATGTACGCGTAAGCTATAGACGCATAATCTTGTGAACGCGTAAGCTGTACATGCATATATTACTACATGGAGGAAAGCTTTTGTAGTTACTGAAAGCGGTTGTAACTACTCGAAATGAAACTGAGTCCTGATAGAGTGTTCGAGAGCGAGACGATAGTCCGAGAATACACAAGCTGATTTGACGGATTCTAACTGTCGTAACACCTTTTTTTGTTTTTATCCTCAATGTTATACCTTGATATTTTCTTAGTGATGAGAGATAGTTATATAATTTAACATTCTAAATGCATATATTATGCTTAGGACAAATAAAATGTATATATATGTGTGTTCTAAATATCTTCATTCAGTATTTCAATTATACAGGTGTAGATAATATCTTTTTAGGCAGTAACACTGATTTGCACAACATTTGACAGCACTCTGTCTGTGCTTGTGTGGAAAACAAAATAGTGAAAAGAAAGTGCAAACACACCAACCACAACACAGATCCAGTATCGTTTGTAAGTTGACCATCTATCTTTTTTACCGAGCATCTCAAGGCTTCTGTCCTTCTTTGAGCAGCATTCTCCTGCCTTCCAGTGGTCCCAAATATCCTGATGTTCAGAAGGAGCAAAATTAATCTAAAAGGAGGGGAGAAGGTTAAGACCATTGACAATGAGCTACGGTTGAGTGGGCCTACATCAAGCCATGCAAGGAGGTTATCGCCATTGAGGGTGTGATTATGATATTCCTTCGGGAGCTGCCTCAATAAGGGTATCAAGGTATCAGGAGGAGTGTCTCGAGGGCGCTGAGGAAACATCCCAGTTTGTACACTGCTGTGTACACCTATCCAGTTTTTATTGAGTGCCGGGCGATTTCTACGATAGGAAGTTGGTTACGATGAAGCTCATTCAATGAGAATGAACTTACGGATACGAAAGCCACGCCCTGCTCCAAGTGCTCAGGTAGAGGAGGTCGGCGTCAGATCTTCATCCTTCTTATCAGATGAAAGTAATAGTAAAGAGAAACACACTTACAGCATTCGTATCAAGTCCTCACTGCACAGGAGTTTAAGAGAAAGTTGAACGAACTTGTCTCTAGTGAGCACGTCAAAGGACGAACCGCGCTGCAGCCCCCATAAATTCCTATATGCTTTGGCGAGTGCTATTAACGCCGGCCACGAGAGCGGACAGGTACCAACATGAGCGTTGGCATACTCATGAATGTCGCTGCGGTCCCACTTCTTCCCACTTGTCCAGGTCCCGTCTTCATTTCTTTCTCCGAAGCAACTTTGACAGTTTTGCCACAAGCAGAGGAAGTGCAACTTCAACCAGTGAGCGGTCTTCACGATCTTGTCCGTGTCGCCTTCGTATTTATTTCTCAAGGACAGGATGCCCTAGTTTCGCAGATCAGGTTGTTGCTGATTGGATGACATAGAAGGACTGGAAGACGTACCCAACGTCTACACACTTTAACAAAGGTATTATATGCGGCCTTCTGGAAGTGACCCAAGCGCATCGTCTCCAGAGGTCCGTATAGATCGAATTTCTCCATGCTCTTTAAGAGACTATCTGGTAGTTCCGCTCTCGGCAACAGATCAGAGCAGGCCCACCAGATAACCATGAGAGACACGAAGTCCTCTTCTCTACATTTCCCCTCTGCCAGCGTCGAAAGACATCTTCCTACTATTCGAATTGCATGGTCCATTTGGTTGATATAATAGTCTCCGCTGCGTCGGGGATCCAACAAAAAGTCGGAAAAGGATCTGTGATGGCAGCTGATCCATGAATCCACGGCGTCGTGGGTAGGAACGCTGAGGACCGAGTGGAGCTTTCTCAATCGCAATCGAAGTTGTGGACTTTCGATCCCAATAAGTACGACCATCGTTGGAACCGTAATACCGGGATTGAAATCCAAGCCGGATGAGATGATGAATAAGAGGTCTTGCATTTGCTCATCGTCGTGGCTATGCGAAGCCCGGAGGACCTGCATGTATAGGCGGTCAAGAGGAGAAAAGGTCCCGGGTTCTTCCTGAAGAAATTCTTGAAGACGTTCGTGAGGATTGATGCCATCTTCGTTGATGTACTTGAATAGGGTAACGGGATAGATGTACTGCCCCTGGGCGTTGTCGATAATATCGCAGATGACATCGGGAGATGGCCAGGCGCTTTCGGAGGAGTAGCACTCTATGATGTCGCGGTGTTGATTGTAGATGGCAGAGAAGCTCGAACGTATAAAAATTTGCATCTCGTCGTCATTTCTGCATTCGGATAGATTGATAGGATCCCTGCAGAGAGCCGATAGTGTCTGTGATTTGAACGCGTTCTGAAGGTGGGTTTCTGGGCGGCCTGTAACGAGAAATGCAAAGGGGAAGTCGGGGCCACACGATGAGATGAGGTCCAACACCTTCCTCTGGTCCTTCTCGTCCCCACATTCGTCCAAACCATCGAGGATTATTGCTGCAGGCGGGACATTGAACACAGCTTTGACTGGCTCAACAATCAATTTCCTCCACTGAACCCCTATCTCTGTGCTTAACACCAGCGGATGGTTGTCAATAACCCTGTCAATCTCCACTCCAACCCTCTCGTCGAAAACTGTTAGCTGATACGCAAGAGTGGGAACGAAGTGGTGGAGGCTATTACGACTTGGGTCCCCCCTCCAAAAGAAGAACGAGCCCGCGACTTTGGCAATGGAGCCCTTCTCGTCGAGCCTATCTGCTGTAGACTTGGCGATGGCCGATTTCCCTATTCCGGCGGGCCCAAATAACCACAAGATATTCTTCTCCCGTTGTGCGAGTTCAATCCAAGAGACAATGTCAGATATGATTGCTTGACAAGTTTCTGGATGACATCCCAGAGGATCTGCGCGTACATTGCCACCGTGTGTCGCGTCAATGGCGATCACAGGCTGTAACTTGTCTCTACCTAAAGTGAAAGGTAGAGCTAAGGGAGAAAATCCTGGTCGACGTGTAGCAATCATACCTCGTGAGTCGCTTTGCACGATGGTGCTGTAATAATAAACTGCGTTTGCGACGGTTGTATTGATGTTACCCCCGTCATTGAGGATATGGGCGCCATTGAATAGGTCTGCTTTCAAAGGGGCGGGGTTCTCGATGAGAGCCGGTGGAGTCGGGAGGGGCTGTGTTTGCATACAGTGCAGGTTCCTGGGGCAAACTTGGTATTAGGCCAGTATGTTGACCTGCTGCGTCGCTGGTACTGAGCTGTGTAAAGGACGAGGATGGAGGATCAATGCCTTGTAGTTACTCAAAGCAGGAACTTGCTGTGAAATGTGACCAAAGTTGGTAGCCTGAGCATCCATTGTCGTTGTCCCGCCTCGTGGTTGAAAGCTGTTAAAACTGAACAAAGGACTATGACGTAACATTGCAGCTTCCCTGCTAAGTTCGAATACAAAGTCCTGAAGTGTTGAAGGCCACCTTGCGTCGGTCACCTACACGCCCACAGCTTGAACATTGTAAGGGTATACGTAGCAGCTCCATGACGATGGGCGTAAAAGCACGCGTAAGCGGCGGAGCAGGATCGGACAACGAATGGTGGAACCGGCATCCGGCACCCGCCTCCGATCCGAAGACGGACAAGCGGAACCATCGGCTCAGGGTTGGGAATCCCCATTTCCTTGATGTGGATGGAACTCGATTCATTGAAGTCGCGTTGTTCTTCCCCCGTAACGTGTCCTAATTGGAACTTTTTTGCATAGGAAGGTCCAATACTTAATCTCAACGTCTATATTCAAATTTGATTGGCTTAGATCATTTGTTTCGTCCCATAATGGTAGGAAATGGAAAATACCACGAATGCACAATGGTCAGAGACGAGGCGTTGGTAGAGAGAACAACGGAATTTTTTTTTGACCATTCCCAATATCGGAGAGGGAAGGATAATCAATCTTCTAACCCGTGTGGCCCTCGTGGTTAATCTGTAAGGCTCTAGTTGGTGGTACAGTTGCCAGCTCGGCCGGGTACAGCTGATGGTCAACCAGTTCCAGGGTTGATAGGTTGGTGTAAGCCAATACACCTGGGTCATTCTTACGAATTTGCAGGGTGTATTAGTTCTCGCAGGTATTACACACGGCATCACCACCAAACCTTAAGATGGACATGTGATATGTCCCAAGCAAAATTAGTATAGCAAGGGTTCAGCATTGAACCACAAGGTAACTGGGAGTAGAATCGAAAAAGACGTAGGCCCACGATTGAAGAAGCCAATTGCGATTCTCGTGCGTTCAGTAGGTAGCACAATTGTAAAATCAGTATCAGAAAATTTCGAGGGTCAGATTTACGGTTCGGAGCGATTACAACTAAAAAAATATTTGCAAAACGCCCATCATAACGAAATATGAAAAGCTCCCCGAGCCTCTTCAGTGCTGTTGTGCCGGCTAAAATGCGCTTCCGCATAGTAGAGCGTACCATATATTTGGCAGATGCTCTGGGCGCGAATTTCATATCACATCGTAAATGTTTCGGCGGGGGGAGGAGGCAGTGGACATAGGGTGGAAAGTATGTGAACATGCGTGGTAGCCTCATTTAGTACCCATAGCTCATTAGCTAATTTGAACCGTTTGATGAGGCATGGACAACAAAATGTGAGATCTAGATGTGAGAAGCGATGTGGCATAAACGCATGATCATTGGTAATTACCTCCATTCCGAACGTTCTATATGACTCGGGGAACATGAGCATACCCTGTTTCTATAATCCCTCTAATTCGGGCTTGAGAAGCGAGCCAATCCAGGCTGTAGACCGAACTGAGTGAGGTCTAGAAATCGCCTTTGATCATCAAAGATTCGTCCGAAGCCATTGCAGATGGGGTGACTTGAGACGCATTGTAATCGCGACCATGCGGTCGGGTGGTGGCCGGAGTAGGTGGCGGTTCACGAGCCAAGTCCACGAAATTATGCAGGGGTAAACGCACTTATTCAAATTTGATTCCGGGGACCGCACACTGCTCCACAATGCTGCTGCTGTTGTCATTGACCGGAGTTACATCGAAACCGAGAGCTATAGGACTTGTATTGGCGTCGGCGGCTCGTTGCATCTCACAATATCACGGTAATCTCCTGGTGGTGATTCATGAGCCAAGTTCACGAAATTAACACAGGGTACACGTGCTTTCTAGGTTTGATTCTGGGAACCGCACACGCTCCACACCGCTGCTATTTCTGCCATTGATCGTAGTTGCATCGAAGCTGATAGTTATAGATTTAGTATTGGCGTCGGCGGCTATGCATTCTCGCTTGGTGCTTCATTCAATCTCCCTGCATGATTTTTGTTGACCTGAGCACATTGTCTAACTTGAACACCTCACACCTCGTGGATTTCTTGTGACATTTTAGTTTCAAAGCATTGAACAGTGTGCAAATTTTTCCTAGCGTAAAATGTAGGTTACTCGCTGTCGTCGCACCCCCCACACGCCAATAGCCCCTAAATTGTTTATAATAGGTGATATCCATAGATGTTGAGCTAGCACAGTAGGCTATTTTGATAGCATTCAGTCGTAATACATAGATTATTAAGGCATACTGATAATATAGCCTCAAACTCAGTTCCACAACGCGTCATACACTTAGGGAGCATATTCCAATGCACCTGACAGATGCCATCATTGGTGTCTAATTGCTTTGTGGCATTCTGAATTGCCTGGCCTGGCTATGCGACCGCCTCTCAGGTATTTAAGACCACTCCTATGGAAATGACTCCAGAGTGATTCCACCCCTACATCTTCTTTAAACATCCAACTAGTCATTCGCAAACTTTCCATCGAATGCCTCCTGCTAATACACTGCCCAGGAGCGAGCAGCGGCAAGCAGGTGTGTACCTTGGTACACATGTTGCCAATCATGGTGACATCATCAGCACAATTGTCTCAAAAGCTGCCTACAATTACACTGATCAAAAAGCTGAAACGCGCGGTGAGTGCACTCCCTTCGTTTTAATACAACATCACAATGGCTCATTACTTATATAGGAAGGGCCCGGTTGCAACCTTTCTTCGTTATGGATGCAACCCATAACGGTAACATGCGTGCAGATCCTTTGGGGTGCCACCCAGAGACATGCGTGGAAATCATTGCAGAAATGATCGAGTGGATTCAGCTTCGTGAACGCGTCAAAAACGTGCTTTGGATTTATGGCCCTGCCGGTATCGGAAAGTCAGCGATCGCAAAAACAATTGCAGAGAAACTTGACGACAAAGATTCAGTTGCAAAACTGGCTGCATCGTTCTTCTTCTGGGGCACTGACCAGAGCCGCAATCATCTCCTCTACTTCACCTTGACACTGGCATACCAATTGACCATCTTTTCCGAGGCTTTAAGAAAGGAGGTCGATACCGTTCTTGACGTCAACCCGATGTTGCTACATGCAGGTGTTGGTGTCCAATGGAAGAGACTTATTGTTGATACTGTTACAGCGGTTCCACATCTCCCACCTGCTGCTATTATCCTCGATGGATTAGACGAATGCGTTTGCGAAGGAGACCAAAAGGCCATTCTCGAGCTTATTGCATCTTGTGGACCAAATTTCCCCTTGGCCTTTGTCGTTGCCAGCAGGCCAGAGCGTCACTTAGTACATGCTTTTCAAGGCCCTCTCGCAACATTTTGTCGGGACCCTATTAACCTCTCGAAATCGCAAAATGATCGCGAAATGGAAATCTTCATCAAATCACGCTTCGCCGGCATCTACAATCAACATCGTGACATCCTGCAGGACTACACTTCTAATGGTGTCTGGCCTGCGCAGTCAGTAGTTACGGAAATTCTCAAAAGAGCCGATGGACAGTACATTTATCCCGTTACCCTATTTAAGTATATTGACGAGGAAGGAATCGACCCACACGAACGCCTTGAAGAATTGCTTCAACAGTCGGGTTCCTTATCGCAGCTCGACAACCTCTACACACAGATTATGCGCACGTCACACTCAGACACAGACAACCGGATGCAAGATATCATGTTCCTTACTTCCTCCGGCCTGGATTTGAATGCCTGTGCACCCGGCCTCAAGATCACAGCATTAGCCAAGCTTGCTGGACTCAATTTCAACAAGGTTCTCCAAGATTTAAGGAAGCTTCGTTCGGTTTTACATGTCCCTGGTGGTGCTGGTGCTGGTGCTTGGGTTGGTTGTCATCATAGGTCCTTCACCGACTTTTTATGTGATTCGTCGCGCAGCCTCGGTTATTACATAGACAAGAAGACTTATGCAATTACAACAATAGAAAGATGTCTGATGGTCCTCAACGCTTTGGATTTCGAGGATAAGGATGTCATGCCTATTGTGATCGTCTGGTGGACTTGTGCTTCTCTATTGTCCGCAGCAGACCTCCCGGATACCCTCGTACATAAATTGAAGAACTTTGATTTGTACGGACTTCTGGAACGCATACCATGGGGTCGCTCCAGAGTGGATTCATATCTTACCTTTAGCCAAAGGTACAACTTTTGGGTAAGTGATCAGTATTTCCTATATTGTCTATTGCTGAATATGAGTCCTCTTTGATCTTGAAGTCACTGTGCCCAATGCCCACAATGTTGGGGAAAAAGCGAATACTCAGATTCTATTCCCAAGCGAAGAATAGCAAGTAAGGGTGTGTAAAGAAGAGACTAGCTCGTAGTTGCTTACCTATTCCCAAGTGAAGAATCTTTAAAGCTGGGGAATAGGTGGCGAGAGCAGTACGGTATATATACTACTCGAAGATAAATAAAGGTAAATAAAGGGATATAATCTCCTGGGTGAGGAGGAGTGGGGGGTAAGAATGAAAGTAACAAAGTGGGAGTCCTGAGCGAAAGAGTGTAGCGCACAGACCAGGGGACACGTAAGCTGGGTCGGCATGTACGCGTAAGCCCGTGTCATGTGCAGTCAATGTGGGAGGGGACGGAGTCATATGAAATCATAATCGATCTTCTGACTCGACACATGTTCATCTAGAACAAGATCGAATCATCAGATGCAGTAGAGAACAAAAGGTGTACCATAAAAGGGAAGTGGGGATGGGTAGAGTAGGAACGGGTATCATAGATGAGGGTGTAGGGTACAGATAAGCGGATGTATGTAGGTAAGGGTGATGTGTAAGAGAGGAAATGGGGTAATGTGTATTATGTGTCAACGATATAATGAAAGGGTGTATCGGAAAAGAAAGAAGAAAGAAAAGGGAAATGAGATAAGAGAGACACTTGGTGGGCATCAAGGTAGGTGTAAGCGCTTGGTGAGCGCTTGTTGATGAGATGTAGATGCTTGGTGGGCGTCAAGGTGTCGGGCGTTTATGTCGAGGGCTCTTACGAGCCCTGACACACAATCTAAACTCTTTGGGGCATTCAATGGGCATCTTTGGCAGTGTAAGTCATTGTTACGCACTAAGAGTAGAAAATGGAAAGAAGTACACAGTATTTCAGTGAGGGGACGATAGATAGAACAAAGAACGAAAAGGTGGATAATTTCTGATGTCAGAGAGTAAACAGTGAAAAATTCCCTGATCTGTGTTGCCTTCCGGGTTCAGTCTGTCTGCAACATGAAGATCAAGAGCTGAAGCCGTGTATGTTCTCAAAGACAAGAGACATTGTGGTAATCCCTTCAATATATGTAGGATAGTCTAGACTGAACGTCAATTGGCCTTGCTTTGTTGTTGAACCGAACAAAGACCCGGTTATTTATGCCCAGCTCCCGCGTCTCGAATAACATAAAGATAGGGATTTAGGCACACATATCTGAAGCATTCGTCCTCTGACCGCATTCGTCAGTCAATCATAACTTGCACATAGTAAAGGGATGAGGTTAACATCAGTGCTCAATTACCGGGTGTGTTGATTGCTAGTCGTACCAAGCCATTCCGATTCTTGGTGTTATTGCGGTGGATGATGATGGTCTGATGCATTGGGGACCGGGCCTGATACCAGGACGTCAGACCACTGCCATAGAGTAAGAATTCAAAAACGCTCGTGGTGTCAGGAGTCGCGGTTGTGCCTTAATGAGCTTCATGGATGAATATGCATACTGAGATGTTAATTTTGGTGACAACAAGGCAGGGCGAACCGCCGAACGGTGGAGTGATGTGGTTTCGTGTGGAAGGAAAATAAGCCAACTGCGCCGGATAGGGAAGTGATGGTACCAATGCAGTCACGGTGCTCAAAGACGTAGGCCTGACAGGCTATCCTTGGGTTGGAGGTGAAGATCAAGCACTATACTCTGCATTTGGATACATTGATTTCAGAACATTTACATGGCATGTAAGCTTTGCATATATCAGCACGCTATTCGAGCAACTCATGCCCTTCTCAAGGGGTTGTTAAAGCTTTAGATATACTCATAACCACGAATAGGAATGTTGGGTTGGGTTGACCTTCGTCTGAATCGCCTCCGAAGCTCTGCCCTACTTTCTTCTTTTGCTTTCCGGTGGCCCATCATTATCTTTGCCTTTATCCAAAACGACTGCCTCAACGCTCTCGTTCTTCCTTTTCAGCAGCTCCCCTGCTTGGCCTTGATTTCCCGAGTCAGAGAAGCACTCCCCACCATTCCAGTGGTCGCGAAGGTCCCGATATTCGGAAGGACTGAAGTTGCTCTAGTGGGTAGGTTGAGTAAATATATCGTAGGCTGGTATTAGTAGGACTTACATCAAGCCAGGCAAGGAATTTGTCGCCATTAAGAGAGTGGTTATGATATTCTTTTGGAAGTTGCCTCACTAAGGTGACAAGGACTTCGGTGGAAGGTGTCTCTAAAGAGCGCTGCTGAAGCATTCCGCTCTGTACGCTGTTATGCACACGGATCCATAACTTGTCGAGCTTTGGATGGGGCCTTGAGCAGGAATATGAGCAAAGTACTTCCTCGCATAGAAAAGACTTACGGATATGCATCCCAAGCCCTGCTCCAAGTACTCAGGAATTGACGATCGTCGTCATATCTGCGCCCCTGTCATCAGACCGATAAGGACACAACAAGCGAGATCTCACTTACAGCATTCGTGTCAGGTCTTCGCTACACAAAACCTTCAGAGAAAGCTGAACGAATTTGTCCCTTGTGAGCACCACAAAGGAACCGCGTTTCAGTCCCCAGAGATCCCTAAAAGCTTTTGCAAGCGCTATCAATGCTAGCCAAGAGAGTGGAGAGGTCCCAATATGAGCATTAGAATACTCATGAATGTCGCTGCGGTCCAATTGCTTTCCATCAGGCCATGAGCTGTCTTTGTTCCTGCTTCCAAAGCAGCTTTGACACCCTTTCCACAGGCACAAAAAATGTAGTTTCAACCATTGGGCGACCTTTACAATCTTATCCATGTCACCGTCGAATTTGTTCATCAGCAAGGGAATACTCTATTTCATAGGTTAATATTTCACACATGCGACAAAAGGGGAAGAGCGAATTACGTACCCAGTTTTTGCACGTCCTAGCAAAAGTACTGTATGCGGCCTTCTGGAAGTGGCCAAGACGCACTGTCTCTAGAGGCCCATAGACATTAAACCCCCCCATGCGTTCAATAAGTTCATCTGGTACATCTACTCTCGATAATAACTCAGAGCAGGCCCACCATATGACCATAAGGGATACGAAGGTTTCATCGTTGCAATTTCCCTCTCCCAGTACCAAAAGACATCTCTTTATAACGCGGATCGCATGAGATTTCTTTTCGATATAATAGTCTCCGCTGCGTAGAGGGTCAAACAAAAAGTCGGAAAAGGTCCTGTGGTAGCAACCAACCCATGCTTCCGGGTTGCGATTTATTGGCAAGTCAAGGACTGAGTAGAGCTTCCTCAATCGTAGGTTAATTTGCGGGACGCTAAACCCAAGTAGCGCGGCAAGTGTGGGAATGGTGACACCAGGATTAAAATCCAAGCCGGAGGCAACCACAAATAGGAGATCTTGCATCTGCTCGTCCGCAGAGCTGTGCGACGCCCGTAGGATCTGCGTATAGAGGTGATCAAGAGGAGCTGATGTTCCTGGTGCTTTCCCAATGAATTCTTGGAGGCGCTCGTGCTGGTCGATATCCTCTTGCTCGAGATATTTAAATAATGTAACGGGGTAGAGGTACTGCCCCTGGGCCTTATCGATAATATCCTGTATAACATCAGGGGACGGCCAGGCGTCTTTGGTTGAGTACTCCTCTAAGACGTCGCGATATTGATCGTAGATAACAGAGAAACGCGAGCGGATGAAGGTTTGCATCTCGTTGTCGTCTCTGCACTGAGCGAGATTGATAGACTGCCTGCAGAGAGGAAACAGAGGCTCCGATTTGAAGGCATTCATGATGTGGGGTTCTGGGCGACATGCGACAAGAAATGCGAGGGGAAAATTAGATCCACATGCGGCAATGAGCTCCAACAGCTTCCTCTGGTCCTTCGGAGTCCCACATTCGTCCAGTCCGTCAATAATTACTAACGCGGGTGGGAGATCGGAAATAGCCCGTACGGGTTGAATGAATAATTTCCGCCACTGGACCTCGATTTCTGCGTTCAACACGCTTGGGTCCTTCTCGATAATTTCGTCAATCTGCTTTCGCAATTCCTTGTTGAAGAGTGTTAGCTGATACAAAAGGGTAGGTGCCACATAGCTGAGGTCACTGCGGGTCGGGTCTCCTTTCCAAAAGAAGAATGAGGCAGCCACTTTAGCCTTGGAGTCTGTCTCGTCTAATTTATTTGCTGTAGACTTTGCTATAGCCGACTTGCCAATGCCTGCAGGCCCATAGAGTAACAAAAGATTTCTCTCCCGTTCTGTGTGCTCTACCCACGAAACTATGTCGAGTATAATTGCTTGACATGTTTCCGGATGGCATCCAAGTGCATCTACGCGGATATGACCATTGTGCGTCGCATCCATGATGAATAAAGGCCGTAACTTCTCTCTACCTGTACCCAATTATAAGGCCCCCGTTATGAACAGCATGGCGTGATGGCACTTACCCGTAAGCTCGCTGTGTGCAGCATTGTCGTAATAATAAACTGCGTTTGCAATAGTTGTGTTGATAACGCCACCGTGATTACGGACATGAGCACGGTGGAATAAGTCTGCTTGTCGATTGCTAGAGTTGTCATCGGGAGTCTGAATCGATGGTACCGGTGGCATGGCTTATAGTCAAAAAGAAGAGATACTTGTAGAGAGTTTGAGAATATGCTGAGATGCGAAAGTACAAGGTTGAGGTAAGGATATTATGAGGCAGGGATGTGTCGAAGATTTATAGCTTTCGTGGGCGGCCTGCAATCACTTTGACTTGTGATTGTACCCACAATAAATCATTTATTTCATTCTTTTAAAGGATCCAATGCGTTGATCAACTCATATCCAACGATCCGGTACGCCTCTTTGTTCCAAATGGCGCATTGGAAATGGCGCGAGTCATGGGCGGTGCTGGAAAACCCTACCATGTGTTCATGAGTTGCAAATAGGTTCAAATTTGATCGATCAAATGCGAAGATTCTGGCGTTGGAGATCCCTACACATTGTTTTTGCATTGCAAATGACGCCAGCCACATGTACAATTCCCGAGTCAACTCTGCTTCACCGGAAACGCTCCATTTCCAGCCATGGCTTACCCAACACTCCGACTAACCCATTCAAGAGGTGATAAAGAATGGGTGAAACGAGGGGCCAGGGGGGCATGAAGGGGGAGGGGCTATAATGATAGAGGCAATGCACACAACGAAACAAGTAATAAAATACGATGCCACGAATAATGCCTTGCGCATTTTCCCGTGTTTTTTTTATAATGTACACGTTAGGGGGCTAGCGGGACAACCACTAACAGAATAGCGACAGCAAAGGCAGGTATGATCCTGATTGATTTCACTCTTCTACACGTGTTGTGCAAATTTGAAATAAAATCTAGACCCCGGTTGACCACTTCACTATGCTTGCTGTGGCGGTTTGTGTAAACCCAAAAATCTCAGGTATCACGCACAGAGGATGCGTACGATGCACTACTATTATTCCAGGCTAGATCATTACCCCCGTAAGTACTGCCACAAATATTGTTACATATTGGTGGTCTTTGCTTGGCGGAGGAGGGTAAGAACAAGCATCATTGCACCCTTGATCTAGAAGTTGCTGGACAGAGTACTATATTCATTAGCTATGGGCTTAGGACATCTGTTCTCTGCTGTGGGAACTTGATTTTGGGATGCAACAATGGCACAACTATTCAGCCACGTTGTTGGTCGCAGCTCTGCTACACGCTGGCATACAAACTTTGACCGAGATCGGGCATACTCAAGAAAAGGTAGATACACAACACTACATGCTTTCCAATTTGGGAGGAATCATTTCTGGGCATTGCCTATTGAGATAACGGGTGCAGTGCGTGAACTTCGCTCACTTGGTTGGTTACTTTTTTTTTGAGAGGGGGGGGGGAGTGAGGGGAGCAGTGCTACTAGTACCGCAATGCCACTAGTATTACAACAGGGGATATCAACTTCCATTCCAATGCGTATGTGAACCAGATTAGTTGTATTAGTGCCAAACTACTGGCGCTTTCAATAGAAATTTGGTTGATTGCCGTCTCCGCCACCCTGATTGTTCCAGATATTTCCACAGCGGGGATATTCAGAATTTCTTGGGCTATGCATTCTGGCCGCCACGACTGTGCAATTTCTCAACCCCACATTTCCTAACTGTTAATAGGCACCAACAAATTTGGCTTGCAGGGTTGTTCGTGGGCCTCGTGTTGGCGTCATGACAGTTCGGCAATCTCCACTAGACATTGTTTGGTTCGCAAGGGTGTTTATTTGCCCTATCTAGTGAGCATTGTTTTAAAAGAAAGTCTGCATTTTCCCTTGGCTTCTAACGAATAAGTGCGCGTCTAGGTGGTAACACGATGTCGTCATTCAAGTCGCGTTTTCGTAGCTGGTTTCAAGCCACAAAACGCAGCATTTTCAAGCATCACACGACAAATACTGATACACACCCGCATAGCACATATAAGGGAGATGGTAATCGTGTTGACCCAACAGAATACTCCAGCGAGAACATGAGTGGTAGTAAGTGGCATTTACTAGCCATGGCTCGAAGCTAACATTCTCCATAGCTTCCAACAATTCCGAGAACGCAATGAACGGGCGCGGCGATACACCTGAGCGTCTGCATAACGCCCCGTCCAAGAATCCACTCATCATGGACACTGTAGACTCCAAGGAAGCTGTAAGGCAGAGTTTTATCTCTCGGTGGGCGCGATGCTGATTTAAACCAGATTAAGCGAAGAGCTCGTGAGCAATCCCAGCCATTAGTCGAGGTGGACCCGACTCCCGGTCCTGAGGCACAAGGTGCCACCAGGGAGGATGGTGGACACGAGGAAAATCAACTAACTCAGCAGGTAAGAATATCCACCGCACACGAAATGCAGGAGTTGCAATCTGACTATGGGGATTCGTTGAAGGGAGATTCTGTGGACGAAGAGATGGTAAGCAACGTGTATCTTAAGTCTTTCTTCATGACATTGACTAAGGCTTACAGCGCGAGCTAATGAATCAGCTGACTGCCCTAGCTAACGAGCTTCGGGATGTCGAAGGCGATGCTAAACAGGTCACCAATGCTGATATCCTTGATTTGGAGAAAGAAATCGCAGGTGTGGAGAACAATCTCGCCCAACTCCTGACAGAGCAAGAAGTCATGACGATGCAAATTCAAACACGGGGGTGGGACACCAAAGTTTTTGAAAACTTTTTCATGTCCAAATGTCGCTTGGATGTTAACAAAGTGAAATTTGTCATCCACCGACTCAATGGATCCACTACTCAAGCTTCCCGCAAAATCTCAAACGCCCTCTTCTCCGTCTCCCCGACGACATTGACTAGGATCAAGGCCAACCCCAATGCCACATTCAAGGATGGCGAAGTTCTTCCTCCAGGTTTGCTCGCGTACCTTCGATCTTCGCACGAACACCAAGAATATCGTGACTGGATGGCAATTGCATTGAACGCTGTTTTAACTTGGTGTATAAGTGTTCATATTCAGGCTTGGTCCGTCACGGACAAAGACACCAATGAATGCCTTAGCTCCACCTTTGAAAGCTTCCGCGAGTCAGGTACGTATCACATTAATTTCCTCTCTCAAGATAGTGCCAACTGACGGGAACAACAGATGCCACCAGTGCCTTTGTATGGAAGAGAGTCACCTTCCCCACTTTCCGCGATGCCCACGAAAGTAGCGACAACGAACAACTCGTGGAGAATCTATGGGAAGAAATCAAGAACTTCCTGGCACTCTGTGGATGGGGTCTCGATCTCATCTTGGAAGACTTGCCTTCTCTCGAGACAGAACTGGATGCCATCTTTTATGCAATCGTTGGATCAACTATGGATATCCGTGATGCACTCATGGGTGGTGTATCCGAGCAGGTATGGTTTGGCGTGCAATGGGTCAAGCCGGGAACACCCTTCGACGTCCTTTGCATGAGGCCTGATGCGGCCTCACCATCCGACCAAGGATCTGTTTTATGTACGACTGGGATCGGGCTTGTGACCGATTTCTCTCTTTTGAGCCCTCATGCCACTGCTCCGGTGATTATAAAGGACCTCGAAGCCCCTGTTGTTCTTACAGATGTTGATTGTGAGTAAAATCTCCAGCCCTTAGAGCTCTAATTAACGATAACTCTACGCAGATTTCAGCTCTTTCGATGGTGCTGTTTGAGCTCATCTTTTGACTACGTGAATTAGTATCAAACGATTTGTGATTTTCATCTTATCGATTAAGCCACAATACTTCTGTGGACGAGAACTTGGACTGTTGTGTAGACAATGTGATCTATAATACATGAATAAATTGTGTTGGAAAAGCGTGAACAATGTGGCCGACGATCGGGAAATGGTTCATATTATTATTATTCTCATTTGCGTCACTATATGCACGGTCACGAGCACGCAAGGTAGTAAGTATAGTCTTTAATAAGCACTAAGAATGGGCATATACATACTCATGGACCGAAAGGTGTGATCAGAACTCATGGTCAAATGAATAAAAAAGCTGCGGTATGCCATTCAGTCCTGTCTTGTTGAGCATATCATCATGGGGGTATTACTTTTATAGAGGGGGAAAGCAATCCACCCCTGTAGCTTATTCTCAAGTATAAAATATAGTGAACGCTTATTACAATCAGGAAAAGCCGCATAAAGTAGAAAACGCAAGAAATTGTGCTATGTGCGAGGCAAAAAATGTGTAACATATTGTACGCATGTGCCAGTAGCTCGACAAGATGGTTGATTCCTTTCATCTAGACATTGCGCATATTAAACATGAATCGCTCATCATAAGTAATGCACGTAGAATCTGTAGCGATACCCACTCCTCGGCCGTGCGGTCTTCTCAAAGTAGCAGGCATCTCAGCTCAGGTATGCGTGCAAAGCCTCGAGATTACACCCCCATTAACACAAAAACACAGAAAGTACCTGTTACATCAGACCAAAGATAATAATATAGCGACTCTGTGGATAAATGCTCACTGACTTAACGCAGGACATACGGGACTCACCAAAAGCGTCGGATTGAGCTCGCTTCTTGTGCTCAAATAACTAAGGCTAGACATACGCACATGAATATTTGGAGGGTATTTATATCTCTCAAACCATAGGCCTGTCTTGAGAGGCCCGTGAACAATCTTCGAAAAACATGTACCCTTCAGAGCCCCAACAAGTGAGAGTGGCATTGCTTCTGAGTATCTAACGCAGTTCGGATGCACGATCCTTTGGCATTCGAGTTGAGCTAGATTGCGATCGCACTGAAATAAGCCATCGAAACAACCGGGCCATTGTCAGCATCAGTGCGTCCCTTAACTATGTGCTATCCCGAGTGCTCATCATACGTTGACTTAAGGGTCGGGTGCAGCTTTTTTTGGCCATCGAGGTGGATGCGACTTGTGGAATTCAATGGAGCATGGATGAAGAGATCTCCCGCCACGCGTCAATGAATTTGATAGGGCGCTGCTAGCCCCCTCGGACTTGCACGTATGTTCAGATGTACCTTGCGGATCAGCGAAAGAGGGATACTGGGACTGTGTGTAAGGTGGGGCAATAATTTGTGCGCATATACTTATACGTTAAACAGCGTGTTCGGTAAGCCGAATAGCCGCCCATCAAGGAGCCTAAGCGATCCTTCACGAGCACAGGAGACTTGAATGCGCGAATAGAGAGGAATGGGGTGAGACGATGTAGAAACGCAAAAGAAAGGTAGTTTGAAGCACCTTGCGCTCGAGCTCTTACAAGCCCCATCAGCCAGCACGCGTTTGCTTCGGGATATGATCCACACCCCCAACGCTGGCGTCCCACCGCTCTTTCAGACCGTAAACGTAACCCATGCGTGAATGGGCGACCTTGTACTAGCGCGTCAAGCATACAGAGTAGCACTATTTTGTCGACCAAAACTGCGCGTCAATTTAGTGCCGGTGCAAGCATCGTCAGGAAAGATCTAGTGTTTAAGTTTGACGCATCTAGCGCAGAATCAGAACCGAGAATTCAGAGCAAATGTATCAAACCTTTATCCCAGAATCATGTGCGAATACCATCCACCTTCTTCGTCCATTGATTCGACGTTCGTGCAAACTTTGAACCCAGATAAGTGTCCCAGCCTTGCTGCCAGATAATTTGAGGACAGGAACCCAGCGCTGCAGCGAGACGATTTCAACCACATTCCAACAGGATTTCATGTGAACTCATAGAACCAGAATGACGGTCAGAGCACGGTTCAAATAGCGAGAATTGGTCATATTGGTGATGATTGCTGATTCACGGATTAGTATTAAGGAGTACTGAAGATTTTTGGCTATCGTTGAGGTCTTATTGAGTACAGGATGTGGAGCATCGCCGCACTGACGCCAGCAAAGGCTAAAGAGGTCATGCATTGGATCTCGGCACTCTTCACATCAAGACCTCTATGGGCACCACCCCGGGTGATTCTCAACCTGGGAAATTAACCTAAGGAAGGTTGATTATTGTATGCTGCTAGGTTGTTTATAGGTTGTTTTCTGGTAGGTTGATATTCAACCAATAGTGTACAATTTCAACCTATACAAGGTTGAACCATAAACCTTACAATCAGGTATTCTAGTGTGTTTAGGCTGAATTTTAACCTACCAAGTTGTCCAAAAATCATGCAATAATTAATGTATGTAATCGGGCATTGAGCCACTTTGACTTGTCGAACACTTTTGTACCAGTGCCTTCCTTTCATTTTCAAGCATCTCTACATAGTTTTCTGATTAAACCACGAAATGTAAACTACATTATCACACCAGGGATCGAACGCCGTGCATTATTTCACACATCATCAAGCATAGATCTGAACCGTTGAGCCATACCGGTTTCTCTACATCTCCCTCGGGCATGCAATATAAGTCATGATGTTGGGTGCCATGGGGACAGCTACCGGAGGCGAGATTTTTCTAAGTCCATATAGGTTGATCTTCGCCCTGTGGTCAACCTGTGGTCAAATCTCCAAACATGGGGCGATAATCCACCTTTGCTAAGGTTGCTTTTTCGAGGGTGATTATTGCCCATCAATAGGTTGCTCCGAAATCAACCTGGGTGTATGTTGAAAAGTGAAAATCACCCTGTATCAGGTTGAATATCAACCCAAGCTGCTACCATAGTGGACCACCCACACACGCCTTCACGGGCACACACCCCAGTGTATGACGCTGCACGCACTTACTCATCTGTAGGGCCAAGCAGGCCACAGAAGACGGGCAGTTGCGGCCATCTTCGACGGGAGAAGTGATGTGACCACCCCGTGACCTGCCCACACGTCGGCACTTTGCCTGTCACCCCCACCCTCGTTCCCAGCCGACCCATCCTCATCTTCCTCCTCATCCTCGCTCTTGTCCTCGTCCTCCCTTAATTTCTCCCTCCCTCCCTCCCTCCCTTCTTAATAATTAATACTTGGTTCGTATCGCACGGCTCGACTAGCTTACCACCTTCTCTTCGTTCTTACGTTCCTGCTCCCACGCATCAATTTGCTCTTTTTTGCCTTTGTTAGTAGGTTGAAAGATGTCGCAGCAACCTGGCGGTGGTGATCCACCTATTGAGGAAGATCCCAATGCCCCCGGACAAGGTGACGGCGGCAATGGCGGCGACGGTGGTGATGCTGGTGGAGGTGGCGGTGGAGGCGGAGGTAACGGAGGCGGGGGTGGTGGTAATGGTGGTAATGGTGGTGGCGGCGGTGATAACAACGGCAACAACGATGGTGGCAACAATGGCGACAACAACGGCGACAACAACAACGGCGGCGAAGGCGGGGGTAACGGCAACGGCAATGGAAATGGAAACGGCAATGGCAATGGAAGCCAATCTTCATCCTCCTCTCGTCAAGTTATACCAGCCACAGCGGCGGCAGGGCTCGTCACCATCACCCAACCGCCCCAAGCCTCGACGTCGTTCTACAAAATCGCACCCAACCAGCCCATCACCTTTGGTTGGAACTTTAGCTATGTCATGGTGACCCCGACGCATTTGACGGTGTCGGCGGCTTGCGACAACGGGAACACGTATCCCATTGGTCCGACGGATGGGATTATACCTGGAGACGCGACCGAGGTCGTTTGGGATCCTTATGCGTATCAGCAGAGTAATCCCAACACGCCGCTGGCGCAGGCGACGTATACGTTGCAGATCTATGACGAGAGAGGGTTGGGAGCGCCAAGACGGGGAGGGTACTTGCAGCCCAACACGATATTGAAGTTTGCGCTGTATACTCCGCAATCGTATACGGGTTTAGCTGATGGTGGGACTATCTCTCTCGATCTTGTGGATTCGGAACTGATATTTTCTTAGGGTGGTCTTGTACGACATGCAGTAGTGGGCAGTTGTCGGCTGCGGCTCGTCCGATTGCGATCGGCCTGCTGACAATAATCATGGTTATGTTCCTTTCGGGCTTTAGCATCCTTCGAACCCGGATTAGGAACAACTACTGAAGGGAGTGTTCTCTCTAACCACCCTCCTTCTCTCTCCACGTCTTTTCTCTCATGGGACGATCGAGCACATGGACTCATGCAATCATCTAATCCATTTTGACCCTCCTCCCTTTCATCCATCCACCCACGTCGCTATCGCTTGCTACTTGCATAATGCTTACGAACTGGCGTGCAGACCTCAGCCCTTTGATACCTCGATATCCCTCCCGATCGTAGAGGACAAGGTCCACAATCGTCGCATACTTCTCCCTTTCCCCCTCCCACGCCTTGTTATACGACACTGTCTTTCTTTGCATACCTGACGATGACTGCGATATACTTGATCGTAGACGCTGCCACCTTACCATACTAGACATTTCAACCGGATCGTGGTCTCTCACTCACCTTCTCCCTTCCTTTTCTTAGCCACGTCATAACCTAATGAAGTACGAGGAAAATAGCTCTTCTCTGACTCTTCCTATCCCTCTGCTTGCTTCATTGATTGTGGTCTACCATTATCTCGCGAACAGGACGTTTGGTTTACAAAGATATAATGCTATACTTTCCCTTCCTTTGAACAAAAAGCTGTCTTCGCTCCCTATTCTTTTTGGTAGCTGGTAATATCATGCATTTCTTTTCCTATGCGACCTGAATTGCCTCTTTTCTGGTGGGCCCAGGGTCACCATCAGCCTCGGCGATGACGAGCTCCCATGATCGCTAACGTCCAGGGTGAATGCTGTGCAACTGTGCACATGCTCGCTCCCACCGCTTATTAACAATACCAATACAACGCACGTAGTCCGCAGCGATGTCGTCGCTAGCGTGCACAGTCGCCGGGATAACGTGCGCAGTATGGATAACGAGACTGACGATTATGAGTCTGAGGACATGGGTGCACCGCCACACTGGTAGTATAAGGACGGCTTTGGGGGGTTTCGGCCTCTCCCGCATAGCGATTGTCCCCCTTCCATCACCCTTGCCCAGCGCTGCTTCTGCATACCGCATAACGTCTGGTCTTGACTACTTATCATATCGTATCACCGTCGTTTGTTCGAACGCTAGTCCTCGAACAGTAATCACATCACCGAGCGATTCGGAGTTGAAATCAATTTCAGACTCGCACCCCTTTCATCGCGACCACCACCACCACCAGTTTACTTTAAGCCCCTCTATAGGAGAAGAGAGAAGAGAAGAAGATGGAAGCGCTCAAGTTGCAGAAAAAGTACCCTGAAGTGACGAGGGATGAGATGTTTGATCTCATCAATAGGTTCAAGTGAGTAGAGCGCTCGTTTTTTGGGCCGATAAGATTGTCGAGGCCCTGACTGTTTGATTCGTGATTGTTACGCTCTCATTACGCTTGGTGCCGCTTGTCGTCATCGTTCGACTTTGGCTCTTTTCTATTGCGGCTCGCGTGGAACTTTTCGCCGCTGCGCACACGATGACGATCGCGAACGCGATTCGTGTCGGGCGGATTGAATGAAACAGCGCGATAAGCACCGATACGCCAGGAAGGGTAGACAAATCCTCCGTCCTGCGCGCTCTCCAATCCAGCGGAGAATCGTACGATCTCGCCAGAGAGACATTGAAACATGTCAGCGTCGACGCGAGCGGCAAAGTCGAGCTGGAGGACTGGGTCGAGGTGCGTTTTGCTCCCGCCGTTGTGTTTTGGGTCGGGGGGTCTGATGGATTGGTGGATAGCTTAATGTGAAGCTGAGGTCTCAGGCTGCGAAATCGGCGATATCGACCAAGGCGGGGAAGGTGACTGTGCAGGGCTCCAACGCCAATGTCAGCCACACCATCAACGAGGATGAGCGAACTGAGTTTACGAATCACATCAACGGGGTACGTTTACATTCCACTCGTCATCGCTCCCTCTGTCCTTCCATCCATTACACATCACATGCTCATCGCCATCGTCTAGGTCATCGAGGGCGATCCCGACGTCGGCAGCCGCTTCCCAATCCCCACGTCCACGATGCAAATCTTTGAGGAATGCAAGGACGGCCTCATCCTCTGCAAGCTCATCAACGACTCCGTCCCGGACACGATCGACATGCGTGTCCTCAACAAGCCCACCGGGCGCACAAGAGCCCTTAACGCCTTCCAGATCACGGAGAACAACAACATCGTCATTACTTCAGCCAAGGCTATCGGATGCTCGGTGGTTAACATTGGAAGCTCGGATATTGCGGAGGGGAGGGAACATTTGATTTTGGGGCTGATCTGGCAGGTTATTCGGAGGGGATTGTTGGCGCAGGTTGATATCAAGCTGCATCCCGAGTTGTATAGGCTCTGTGAAGAGGGAGAGACGGTCGAAGACTTGCTGAGGTTGACACCAGATCAGATCCTGCTGAGGTGGTTCAACTATCACTTGAAAGCCGCAGGCTGGCAACGAAGGTGAGAAGATTCCGTCCTCGATAGCTAGTTCTGTCCGCTAATGCCACCCTCCTGAACAGAGTCAACAACTTTAGCCGCGACGTCTGCGATGGCGAAAACTACACCATCCTCCTCAACCAGCTCAAACCCGACCAATGCTCCCGCGCACCGCTCCAAACCCGGGACCTCAAGCTCCGCGCGGAACAGGTCCTCCAAAACGCGGCCAACATTGGCTGCCGCAAGTACCTCACGCCCTCCTCGCTCGTGGCGGGGAACCCGCGCCTGAACCTCGCGTTTGTGGCGAACCTGTTCAACACCCACCCAGGGCTGGAGCCCCTGGACGAACAGGAGGCGAAGGACTATGGCGCGGTGGAGGACTTTGATGCCGAGGGCGAGAGGGAGGCGCGGGTGTTCACGCTCTGGCTGAACTCGCTGGGCGTGGAGCCGAGCGTGTATAATCTGTTTGAGAACCTCCGGGATGGGCTCATCATCCTCCAGGCGTTTGACAAGATTCTCCCTGGGAGCGTTATATGGCGCCGTGTTTCCAAGCCCAAGGAGGGTGCTGGATTGGGCGGGGGTGGGGGGGCCGTTGTGTATACGGAGGATGGGGAGGTGTTGGATGAGGACATTGGGGTGACGCCGAACCAGAGCAAGTTGTCGCGGTTCAAGCAGGTGGAGAACACGAACTATGCGGTCGATCTGGCGAAGCAGAACGGGATGCATATGGTGGGCATCCAGGGGGCGGATATTGTCGATGCGAAGAGGACGCTGGTGTTGGGGCTGGTATGGCAGCTTATGAGGTTTGTTGACGTGTCTTCTCGGTCTCCCCGACTTGGAAAACTGATTTTGATGATATTGCTTCCAGAATGAACATCGTGAAAACCCTGTCCTCGCTCTCCAAAACGAGCACCGGCCGCCCCATCAGTGACACCGAGATGCTCAGGTGGGCCAACACGACCGCGCAAAAGGCCAAGCCTGGTGTGAGACCCGTCAGGTCGTTCAAGGACCCCTCGTTGACGACCGGGCTGTTCTTCTTGGACCTGCTGGATGCGATCAGGCCTGGGATCGTGGACTATTCGCTGGTCCTGAACGTCAATGAACAGAGCGACTACGAGGATAGGAGACAGAATGGTGCGTTCCTTCGGTGGCATTATGCGATCTGGTTTTGATGGGTGTTCTCTTGTGCTAGCTAAACTCGCCATTTCGATTGCGAGAAAGATGAACGCTTTGATCTTTTTGGTTCCTGAGGACATTGTTGACGTTCGTGCCCGTCTGGTGCGTCCTTCCCCTGCTTTTTTTTATACGATGGAAACTGACGGATTGGTTCCGTGTGTTCTGTCCACCAACAGATCTTGACGTTCGTTGGAAGCTTGATGAGTCTCTCCCAAGCTTGATTAGGATAGAATAGGGGTGATGGTGTGGTGTGCGATTGATTTATGTGGGCGTAATGAGCGAGTGGATGAATGACGTAGAAGGTATTTTTACTGTATGTTACTTTCATGTGCACCGTATTTCTCTTACTCCAGGGGACAATAAAAATGAAATCCCGTCTTGTCAACATTGCATGATGCTCAACCTCCTACGCATACTGCGGTATGTCATAACAGCGATTTTGTAATCGCACATGTTCCATGCAGGCGATGTTCAACGTTCACCATTTGTCATCGCGCTTGCCGGTTGTGAGGATGAACACCCATGCATCAGATATTGCAAAGGCTGGCGAGATGATGCGGCGCCCGTCATGAATTGTTGGAAGCTTTGTTCTGCATTCCTCATCCTTATTCGAATGGATGCAAGCCTCGGTGTTCCCAGACACGCCCAAATTGTGCGATCATGTCGAGTCAAGGTCTCACGGATCTGGACATTTGCGGACAGATGGCGGTAGGGGCGTCGACTATGACTTATTGATTGTATGTGAATGTTGATTCTACATTCCAAAGTCCTCATTTCGATGCTGTCCTCCACAGACTTTGTATATCACCGGTGCCTATGCGCCAAATGCTCATTCGAACCGTTGGGGGACGGCGAGCAACAACGATCGGTCTTGATGCTCAGTCGCTAATCATTCTCATTGCTTCAGCTTTAAGAGCTTTTTCCGGCTTATTCGATCGCATCTGTCGCTACGACTCTGGTTATCACCCCCGATTTAGAGCAACGCGCGGTACTTCCAAGTGTGCTAATGCCCTACTACTTGATCTGCGCGGGATAGCGGCGATGCCTTTCACTTTGGCAGCAATCTGGGCGTCACTTCATAAAAGCTGTGAAGTACCCGTTTGGGGTGACCATAAATGATGGTAGGTCCATCATTTTTACGTTTAGATTGCATCCACCATAATCTCCCCTTCTCATAGCGAGGGAAAATAACTCGACGGTCCAACACGCTCTCGCTACGAAGGACATTCAGCGCAAGTGATAGTTCAGGAGATTGATGTGAGTACCAATAACACCTGCTTCCATCTCGTTATTCACTAACCCATCCCGTTCTCTCGCGCTATCCAAACCTAATGACATGTGTCTCTGAAGCTGTTGCACTCTCAAGCATTACTTATGCGCTCACCACCAGTCGTGGCCGAGCGATACGACCGTTGATCTCTTACCGCCGTGCACCAAGGCGTGACCCAGGAATTACCTTCAGAAGCAGGCCGTCGGGACACAAAACGGTAGCCCGCCGCGCGCAGTCGCGGACCTTGGGCCACTTCAAGCCATCGATAACACCGACAGATGTTATCAACGGCTTGTAGTACCTCTCGTATCTGCAGCTGCCGAGCGCTACCGGATTCACTGACATCAAGGCTGCTCCGATCGAAACCAGAAAAATCGATATGGGAAGGGCCCCGTCGAACTGGCCAACTGCCCTTGGGGCTGTGATGCTAATGTGCCCACTTTGACGTGTACAAACGGCGCCGATCTCGAGGCGAGACGGCTTGAGAGTCGTATGTGGTGCCGGATCCCTCGTTTTTGTAGTCTCGCCTCGATGGCTCCCCTTCTGAATCGTGGATATAGGCGATTGTGTTTAAAGCCGCGAGGTAGCGCGATGGTGTTGTCGAGTTTACGGAAGGAATGGTGAGTGGTGCATTAGTTCATTCTGCAGATGCTAGCAAAGTTTATGCGATTAGCCAGGGGGTTCTCGTGTTGAAAATTGAGAGAACACGCTAGGAGGAGCTTTTAGTTCAACATGCATGACAAGTCTTGAATCTATCAAGATGCAAGAGCCGGCGAAATAGCATCAAGGCCTGAACGCCGTGGGTTGAACGATGTGGTGGTCCAATATATAAGTATAAAATATCTCGCGATGAAAGAGTCGGAGCCAGTTCGTCTACACTCTGACGCGGATCTCGTCGATTTGCCTGGAATGTTGGGTTCGTACTTGTAAGATAGTAGAACGAAGAGAAGAGCGTGCAGAGAAGCGGTTTGGAATTCTTCAATCGGTGGCGATTTGGACGCTGGATAGTGGCGAGAACTGGCATCGATGTAACGCGTATTTGTACTCACATTATCTGATTCTCTTGCAGGCCGTGTACGGCGCAAATGCGGTGCCAACTGGTAGTCCGACTACGATGCGGCAGCCATAATCGTTAAGAGGTTGAGGCAGTATCAGCACCGAATGTTAGGACCGTGCAAGAGGGGGATCGCAGCAGCCATTAATTACTCGAATCAGAGACATCGAGTACGGGGTGTCTATAATCCATCAGCCTATTTGGGTTCCCTCGATGTAAATACTTGGTTGTAATATATAAAGCTTATACTTCCAATATAAAGAATACAACAGTGCAGATCATACACGATAGATGCAGGCCTTCACTCATAGAACTTGCCCTGCGGTCGAGGGTCTGGCATACGACCGGCCTGCCTCTTCGTCTCCTCTCTCTCCCAGTGCTTCCAGCTATCCCAAGCATCTCCGCCCAGTACACGCGCATCTAATAGGTCCTGAACAATGTGTTCGCACCAGAACCTGCATCCTTCGCCATTCTGATCAAAATCGTACTGATCCCTCTTCTTCTCGTTCAGGATATAGTTCAGAATCTGTCCAGCGGGGGTAGGGATGGCAAGGGCGTGACTCCACGAAATCGTGTGCGGGAGAACCACGGGGTGGGGCCTGGACTCGATCATGAGCAGACCGCGTTCCCTGAGTGGGTGGTTGTCCAAGAGGTATGGTTGGATGTCCAGACAGACTGAGCCACCGTCTTCGAAGACGAGGAGGAATCGGAAGTGATAGACAGAGTCGGGAGGGTTGCCGTCGATGGTAGCCGTGCCTGCGATGGAGACTTCCTTGACCAGTCGGTTGAGATCGTCCGCGTGGAGGGAGGGGTGGGTGATGGTGATGCGGTCTGGGAGGTTGGCCATTGGCATCTTGATGGGCGTGTAGCGCGAGTCTGTGGCCAAGTCGATGTGTCAGTGATGGAGTCAATGAAGAATTGCATTTGGCCACTCACGCCAAGGGCTTAATATACGCGTTTAGTGGGCACTCGAGCAGTTGACGATCACCTTGAGTTCAACTACCGTGATCGTGGGCCATCGTCGTGGAGAGCGCCAGGGTTGGAGACAACACAGCCACATAATATGCTTGTGTCTGCCCACCTCGCCTGTCCCAGAGTCCTGCGCTGTCAAGTATGAAAGCAACCGCTCAGATGTTATTCCGGACTGTGTAAGCTGCGGCCCATCGTGACTGCGGCTGCTATCCTTGTATTACTCCAAACCATCGATGATGATGACAGTCACTATCGATGATCTGGAGTAGTCTTGTACGCCAGCTGCCAAGCTCGCTCGATGTGCTGATACCAGCGTCACGGACGGCTCCTCCAAGTCTGCATGTGGTAGCGGTCCATGTAGATGAATGCATGCGCTGTGTATTCGCAGAGGGGAATGGACGAAATGGTCACCTCAGTTGTATCTCAACCCCCCATGAACTGTTCCTTTTTTGTATACACTAAAGAGCATTCGATAAAGTCATCTCGACATTGAACGCGCTAACATGAATCCGATCTGTTCTTTCTCCATGTTGCTTCAGTGTGGACCGCGATAACGAATTAGAGCACTCATATTTGCATGTACGGTCCCCTCTCAACGCTATTCGTTCATGCAACAGTACTCTGACCCAGCATGATGTGCACCGGTCATTTTCTGGAACGTTGTTGGAATTGCAACCTTGCCTGAGTTAGACGTTCCTGTCTTGCATACGAGGTCGTATACGATGCACAGTATGTTAGAGTCGCATAGGAGCCACAAGAAGCCACATAGCTTATTTGCAGTGCGAAATGGACTTGCAACAGCGAAAGCCAGGTTGGGATCAGTACGGATGCAATGGTGGCCCTGGTATGACCTCGGCGACTCATTTCATATACATGCTACCTTGTAGCGTGTGCCATATGCATATCACCCAAACACGTCAATGCAAGACACACAATCCGAGAATTGGCCAAGGCGTGGTCAGGCAACAAGCGCCTGCGACCCGATAAATGTCATAAAATGCACACCGTTTTCTCAGGAAATCAAACCCCGAAAAGGACAGCATACGGATCATTGCTACAACGTAGCCGGCAGGACGAAACCCCTTATCATCCCTTCAACCGACCACCAACGGCAGAGGTCTCTGAACCATGATGTTCAACAGATCCCTCAGCCGTACCAGTGCACTCCTTGTGGTGTCCCTTTGCAGCATCAATCTCGGCTCGGCGTTCCAAATCCCAATCCTATCGCAAAGACATACCCCGGCAAATGCTCAAAAGTGGCCAGAGTGGTTGAGTACTGGGGACACGCTGAGGGGGGCAGGAGGCGGTTCAAATCCAGGTTCGTGTTGTCGAGTTGTCCTTCAAATTCGATGATCACCGTTGCTCACGCGCACGGCATCGTTCACACCCAGCTTCAACAGCTCGACGCGTCTCCACTTCAAGCTCCCTCAACACTGACCAGGACTTGGGGTTGTTCACACCTCTCGAGTCTCTCTCCGCTGTTTCCGAGGTGGAATACACGACATTGAGCCACCCGTTGTTCCCTCAGTACAACGTTAGGGTGAAGAAGAGTAACTTTTGCGATGGTGGCGTTAGGTGGGTAGCCTTCTCCTGCCGCTAGTGAATGTCCGTCCCACTGACGTTGCTCTATCAAGTTCGTATACGGGATACATCGATATCCAAGCCCGTCACCTGTTCTTCTACTTCTTCGAGAGCCGAAATGACCCAGACCACGACGATGTGATATTCTGGACAAACGGAGGTTTGGACTCCCATGAGAAAGTATAAGCGTGTTCTAATAATACATCAGGACCGGGGTGTTCTTCCTCTCTTGGATTATTCATGGAGCTTGGTACGCCGTAATCGAGCTAACACCTGAGGGTTGTGGTATCTAAACTATCCTTGTACCGCAGGTCCATGCAGAGTTCTGGATGAAAACGGTCCTAAATATCACCCAGAGTCCTGGAACGAGAATGCCAACATTTTCTTCATTGATCAACCCGTTGGTGTTGGATTTTCGTATGCCGAATATGGAGAGGCAGTGGTAAGCCTCATCAGTCTTGTATTGCAATTGAGATTATCAACTTATGACAGGGGACCACAGAGGAAGCAGCTCAGGATATCGCAGCTTTCGTAGCCATATGGTTTGAGAACTTTGTCAAGTTCAAAGGAAGAGCGTTCCATATGGCAGGTGAATCATATGGGGTGGGTGTTGTGACCTCTTTTCGCCTCTTATGCCTTATCTCGACTTACTTCCTCAACAGGGACGCTACATCCCAGTCTTTGCGGCTGCGGTCTATGACCAAAACGCTAAACTTGTTGAAGCGGGATTAACACCCGTTAATCTTGCATCCATTATAATCGGTACGTTATTGGCCTGTCAATCAATCAGTGGGCAATTTATAATCTATTTTTGAAAAGGAAATGGAATGACAGAGCCATACAGCATGTTCTTGTCGTACTACGACATGCAGTGCACCGCGGCTTCCGTTCCTCCAGTTTTGGATATCGGAACCTGCGTTAGGCTCAAACAATATGTATGCTTCTCAATTCCCTCCGGTTGGGGATCAAGTATCTCACCCTTAATCTCTCTTGTCTTAGGTCCCAAGATGCGAGAAATGGTTGAAAGAAGCCTGCGTCGACCAATTCGACAGCATCGATTGTGGAGCAATAGCGAATGTTTGCGAGGGTGCCATCGTCGAGGCTTTCTATGCCACCGGACTCAATCCTTATGACATTAGCAAACTCTGCGATGGGCCTCTTGCAGAAACCCTATGCTATCCCGCCACAAAGTGAGCTAATTACGCGCATTTGCTATTTCACATAGCAAAAATGCGGGATAACTAACAATGACTGTCAGGCACATCCGTCACTTCCTCGACCGTCCATCCGTTCGCACCAAGCTCGGCGTAGATCCATCTATCACGGCCAACTTTACATCTTGCAGCAACAAAGTCGGTGCTGATTTTGTCTCCAGCATGGACATGCTGCACCCGAGCGTTGACTACGTTGGGGCCCTTCTCGACCGGGGTGTACGCGCGCTCATTTACGTCGGGACGTATGACTGGATATGTAACTGGGTCGGAAACGAAAGGTGGACGTTGGCGCTCGAATGGAGTGGACAAGAGGAATTTGTCAAGCAGCCGTTGAGAGAGTGGAGTGTCGGTGGTGATGGCTCATCTGTTGCTGGTAAGACGAGAGCAGCGAAGGGGTTGACTTTTGCTACGGTTGATGCAGCTGGTCATATGGTGAGTTGCTGCCTTTCTCTTCATCGATGCCATTATTGAAATTGTGTAGGTGCCATTTGACAAGCCAAAGGAGTCTTTAGTTATGATTCAACGTTGGCTCGCGGGACAGCCTCTGTAGGAGAATGTACCAAGCAAATGAATCCACGATTTTTATACCTATTATGCATGTGAATTAACACCGCCACGTGCAAATCGTAAACAAATGTGCAGAACAGCATGAATCTATTGGGAAGGGAGAAAGTATAAATCGCAGACAGGATCCTCTTCCAGGAGGCCCAGGATTTGAAGCATGCATTTTGGGTTATATTTCATTCATCTATTTCATTTCACATATTAACAAGCCAAAGAGGTTCACACTACTCGAATACTTGAGTCGATTACCTCAATCTGGTCATGTAAGCAATGTTCCACCATCTACAGTGACGGTTTGGCCTTTCTCACATACATACGTCAAATCTTGCCTAAATATCGAATTATTGTATGCTCACCAGTGATAAAGCCAGCTTCCGGTTTGGCAAAGTAGGACACTAGCTCCGCTACGTCTCCAGGTTGGCCTAATGGTGTATCTGGTGGGAAGCCCAGTTTCTACCAAGGACAAAGATAAGGTCAGCGAGAGAAAACGGGTTGCATCACAACTGAATACCTGGAAAACTTGTGCACCGCCATCTTCATCCGTGACAGCTTTAAATACAGAGCAAGGGATACCATTATAGTGCGAATGGTTCGGCACAGGTGCCGAGTGAGGATATGTAAGTCCATGTTCATTCGAAGGCTACTTTACGTACCCATCTGAGTATTAATGAATCCAGGCGCATATGCGTTGACTGTTATACCATGCGGCCTCAGTTCAAGTGCTGTAATCCACAAGTGTGAGTGCACATTCTCACGAATCAACAAGTCGCAACACTACCAGCAGCTTGTGTCATTCCCCGAACCGCAAATTTTGAGGCAACATAGGATGCGATATTCTTCGCGCCTAATAATGTAAACAAGCAACACAAGTTTGTTAGTATTCTTATAGGAGCCCAATAGTAGAGAGAAGTTCTTGAATCCTTGAGAACTGACATACATCTTTTCCCTAGCATAGACGAAGCACCGATGATGCGACCGCCTCGGCCTTGTTTGATCATCTGTCTAGCGGCATATTTATAGGCCAAAAATGGTCCACGGGCGTTGACGCGCATTGTCAGATCAAAGTCTTCCTCAGACGCTGTAAATACCCCGAATAAGTTTGTTCACGATGATAGAACTTGTCATCTATCAGAACTTACTGTCAACAAATGGCGTTGAAATTGCGATTCCCGCATTCGCGACCATCTAATGGTGACTCGTGTTATAGACAATGAACGGAAAAGAAGGCTGCAAACGTACAACATCCAAACTCCCAAGTTGCTCAACCGTATCTTGAATTAGTTTCTTTACATCTCCGGCTTCCGCGGCATCACCTGGCAGAAAAATTGCTCGTCGTTGGTTGTTCGTGAGTTCTTTGATCTCTTCAACCACCTGATGACAGCGTTAACGCGCATATGCCTAGTCAGCACGACGTTGCTTATACTGTCTGCATAATAGAGTACTAACCTTTAAGGCGTCTTGCTCCGAAGACTTGAGGTCGTTTATCACAACGTCCAAACCATCTTTAGCTAGCCTAATGGCAATTGCCCGACCTAATCCCCTAGCAGAGCCAGTGACAATTGCCACACGAGTTGGACTCTCAGACATTATTTCACCAAGGCGGGCGTCGGGTATGATTGAATCAAGAAAGAGGTCGAAAGCAGAGAGCTGATCGAAAGGAGGGAGCGATTAGCTGGTCAGAGTGTGAAGAGCGCTATTTAACCCCACTGAAAGTAGGGTGATGACACGGCTAAGGAAGGCCTCTGGAAACCTTGTGGGGCTCTTCTGTTGCGCATGCCAAGCAGTCCGATTGGTCGGCGGCGGATTGCCATAGTTAATGGCAGAGTCAAAAGAGCTGAGAAATACGTAAGTTTGTTCCTATGGGAGTAGGCTATGCCTCGCTTCGAGAACACGATGATATTCCCCGATTGTTCCAAGCTTGTATGTATACATACAGTACTAGAATGGCCGCCGGCCGCTCTATGGCAGAAGCCTGACTCGCATTCTACAATCATGTCGGAATGCTCAAGTAAGTAATGTTCCTCCATCCACGGTAATCGTTTGACCTGTCAAATATAGCATCAGGGGTTGAGAAGCGCCAATTGCCGTGGATTATCACCTGTTATGAAGCTAGCTTCTGGTTTAGCCAAGTAGGATACAAGCTCTGCTACATCCTCCGGTTGCCCTAGCGGAGTATCAGGCGTGAAGCCCATTATCTGTGCGGTGGTATTAGTACGTGAGAACAGAGTTGAATCAGATAACGGTACTTGAAGTCCTAATAATTTACGCACCTCAATGACCCGAGAAGCACCCTCATCATTCTTGACGGCTATTGAAATTATGTTTCGTTATAATGCAAGCAGAGAACAGGATACGACGAAAGCAAATATCAGTCTAGGGACGATGTGACCAGACTTCACGTACACATGGATGTGTTGATAATTCCAGGTGCGTATGCGTTTACTGTTATACCGTACGGTCTTAGCTCAAGTGCTAAAACCCCCAGTATCGATGCCTGGTTAGTGAATGAACAATTTTATGAAGCAAGATCCTCTGGCCTTACCCGCTGTCTGTGTTAGCCCTCGAATGGCAAACTTTGAGGCTACATAGGCACCAACGGTCCTTCCTGGTAAATATAGAATAGTGCCAATCATCCAAACGTAAACAGAACTGATGGCGCGCAGAATCGAGAGATATTGGACATGGTCCTACCTCGTTTTCCCATTATAGACGAAGCGCCAATGATACGACCACCTCTGCCCTGTTTGATCATTTGCCTAGCGGCATACTTGTATGCTAGAAATGCTCCTCGAGTATTGATATGCTGTATGCGGTCGAAATCTTCTTCTGAAGCTGCGAATACGCTGCATTAGTCCTTATGACAGAGTCTGAATCAGGTGACATGGACATACTGTCCACTAGGAGGGCCCCGTGCACGACTCCAGCATTTGCAACCATCTAGTAGTTTTAATGAGCATGACTTTGACTACCTAACACGATATGGAACGCACGACATCCAGGCTCCCCAATTGTTCGACGGTATCGTGAATGAGTTTTTGAACGTCCTCAGACTCCGAGACATCTCCCGACATGAACACTACCCGTCGCCCATTATTTGTAAATTTTTGAACCTCCTCCACAACCTGGTAACAAGGCCCGTGTGTGCTCGTCAGCAACACAAATCGAATTTATTGTGAAATGGCCTGCGCACCCTTAAGCCCTCTTGCTCAGAAGACTTTAGATCGTTGATCACCACATCCAATCCGTCTTGAGCTAGCCTAATAGCAATTGATCGACCTATTCCCCTGGCAGCACCAGTGACAATGGCCACGCGTGTTGAACCGCTAGCAGTCGCATTACTAGGGCCAGCATCGCTCATGATTACTTTGTGCTGACAACAAGATGGGAGGTTTGTCAAAAAGGGAGAGACGAGGAAGTCAAAGACAAACTCGCGGCAAGTTATAACGATTGAATGCAGGGCGCCCGCATGACTGAAGCGTATTGCATCAACACACGTCGAATATGCGAGTCTTCTATCGACCCCATGTGCAAGGTACCCCGCTGGATCATGAGCGGACGGCTACGTCAATTAACTGAATTTAAAGAAGCTCGAAGTCTAAAAGCCCCACAACTTAGCATAGCTCCATTCGGACCCAAGCTACTGAACACCTGGAAGTTGAAAACGTACACTAGGATGTTGTGATTCGTCACACTATGCTGTGCTGTGCTTGCTAGTCGAGCATGGGGCTGAAGGTATCGATGAATGTGATGATCGTTGACGGAAGGGCACGACAAGTGCACCGCCAGCAGGCTCTCAAGTAATGTGCTGGCAGACTCAAGGACTTGAGATTGACAGTCTTGGACCTATATATAGATACGAATAAAACATGATCTAGCACTACATTCAATTTACAAAAGATTCTATATCCCTTGGAAACTTTACTGTTGTTGCAAGAATGCAGCAACATAGGGTGGAACGACGATATAAGTGCTCGACGAAATCGTAATATTGGTCTACAAAAACAGCCACAATCAGCATTCATACGTTCCAGCATCATAAGACGAAAAAAGGGAGAAGACATACCTGCCACTTCGCCGTCCCAGAAGCACCACCGAAATGTCTTAAGAAATACTTTCCAGTCGGCAAGTTTGCCAAATCCAACGACAAAGGCTTCGCAGGATCCTTGTTCACAATCACGACAGACACAACCTCCTTCCCGCTCGCATTCTTCCCCTTTGACGCATAAATACCATACGTATTCGCCGCATCACTTTGAGCAAAGTTGACTTGGACACTTTGGTCACCAAAGTATGTCCCGTAACCGCGGAAGAGCCAGTATGCGAGACCGACTGGACCCTGTTCGTTGGGTGTCGCCCAGTAGGTGGCGTAGTCGAGACCGTAGCGACCGAAGAGACCGAGAGAGTCGGCGGTGACGAGTCCACCTGTGATATCGGTTTCGCCTGTAGCAGCCCACTCGCCGACGGCGAGTTTGGTGCCCGGATAGTTTATGTCGATGAGGGTCTTGAAGCGGGGAATGAGGTTGACTGATCGCGGGTTCCATTGGTGGTGTTGAGGATCTTGGCCGATCCAGGATTCGTCGTCGTATGAGGGATCCTGGAAAAAGCGAATTGATGTAAGTCTGAAGGTAAGACGAAGCCTTAAAAGAATCGTCACTTACCCACCAACCACGGGTAGCACGGAGGCGAAGTGCCTTGGCAGCAGCATCATTCGCACTTGTATCAGCTTGGAAATAGTAGTGGATATCGAGATAGTCCAACAACCTCTTTCCTGTCTTTTCATGGTGCTTGCGCATCTCAGCCAAGAACCAGGGAAGGAAATCGATATTATCATGTGCGGCTGTATCTGACCAGCCAACGGCACTAGTCCAATCTGAAGGCCCTGTCAGTTCTGGCTAAAATTAGGCTGGTAGCTAGACTTACAGAACCACCAGGAGCACGTGGAGGGCGCTGCAACGAGGACGTTGGGAATCGCTTCCTTTGCCACGGTAGCGAATTGAATGACACGTGATAGCTCCTCATCATAGCTAACTGGTCTGGATTACCCAAAATCATCGTGAGTGCTCAAAACATGAAACAGTTCTGCAGGACCTACTCAGGGTGCATATCCTGATGTGTGCTGTGCGCAATCTCAATTTCATTGTCGATGTTGACAATCTTGGGCTTATGAGCTAGATTCGAGAGCCACGTCTTGGCGGCCGTGGTGTTCCAGGTGGTATATGCGTTCCTTGGATCCGTTGGTGGGGAAAGGGCTGTTCCATTAGGGAACCTGCCGTTTCCAGCATCCGGATTGTACGGGTCGAATCTCTCTTGCTCTACAAAGCAGGGTAAGTGCCTGCACCTATGGGAAGATTGCAGCATTGGATTCTAACCTGGGTAGATTGTCCTTGGATAGGAGTAGGAATAGTTATCCTTCGAAACCCAATCGAGGCTACGAGTTGCACGCATCAACAGGTCAGGGCCTCATCATGGAACAGACCAACTACTTACGCAGGAACAGTCATAATGGTGTCCGATCCAGCAGCACTAGCCCACCCAATCCAGTCATCTGCATTCTCTGCATCTCGATTTTCAAAGTACCAATCGTTACCCGCATTAGTATAGTGCCCAAACGGATTATACGCCGTCACGGCGTTCCCTCCCCATCGGGAGAGCGTAACGCCCAAGTTGCGGATGTAGTTAGCACTAGTGGGCCAGTTGACTCCATAAATGTGTGGGTTGATGGGGCGCGCAACAGACGTGACGATGCTATACGAACATAACGATAACACTCAATCGTCAGGCAAGCGATCCTAGGCGAGGAATTTCTGCCAATACGCACCTGGCGTACGACGGATTCGGGAGGGTGTAAGTCCAGTTCTTCGCCCCACCGTCCGAAATGACCAAAGAACCAGGCTTCAAAGCCGACCCGAGGGAGAGATACGTAATCGACTTGGCTGGCGTATCGGAGGGGACATATGTGTTCCTACTCGAGACGCTCAATTTCTACCGAAACAAGGATTCAGTAAGCCAAGCGCGGAATGAGGAACAGAGCTGCTGTAGCGCAGAAGCCTACCTGACCGCCCAGGCTAACTGAGACCTTGGAGAAATCGACGTCGCCGACGGTTGTGAGAGCGATGAGGTTGTTGGCCAACGGCTCTGCACCGAGAAACTCGGGTGTGACAACGATCGACTACGCCCAGACCAAGTGTTACAATCCGTCCGGAGAACGAGTGGAAAGGTGGACTTACGCGAACGACAACGATGTTGTCGAGGTGGTACTGCACTGCATATCAGAAAGGGAGAAATGGTAGGAAAGGGATTGGCTTACGCTAGCTCCGTTTCCTTGAGCTTGGAAGCTGATACGATCCCAGGTTCCTTCACCCTATAAAAGGAAATTCAACGTTGGTCAACCACGTCTCGATAAGGAGTACAGTGCTTACCAAGGGCGTTCCAGTTCCGGGAAGACTGCTAAAGTCGATCAACAAGGAAGTGAATTTATCACTTGTGATAGACCTGCTGAGGGCCGTAAGGGGAATTGCAGGGGACGAAACGCCCGCGGTGGTTGATTCAAAGTAAATTTGTATCTCGGGTTGGTTGCCCTAACCACAAAAGTCGCATTAGTACACAAAACTCGACACCTCGACAGAAAATAAGGAAAAAATCAAAAATGTCCCATCATAATCCAAAACACCGCATTCTCAAACGAAAAATATGGGTAATTAGTGTACTTGTACTTACCGCAATATCAAACCTCAACCCCTCAAACTCCCCAAAATTCGTCGACCCAAGCTTAAACGACAACGCAGCCCACGCGTCCGACGTGACCGAGATGCTGCTCTGCCCCTCAAATATATCCGTCGCGCCAAAATCAACTTGCGTGTTCCAGCTCCAGTTCTCCCATCCAGAGGCGAGGCTGTTGTCCGTGTACACCGTCAGATCGTCCGCCTGCGCGAGGGCGAGGTTGAGCAGCGGGGCGAGGGTTAGAGCGAGGAGGGAGAGGGAGCGGAGGAAGGAGAATCTGGATCGTTTCCCCATCGTGGAGTAGAGCGAGAGGTGTGCGGTGCTGCTGCACTACTGGCAGAAGGGAGAGAAAAGTACAGAGTGGGGGGTTCGTGTGGAGAACGGAGTAATTTATAGGAAGAGGTTGAAATAACCGTCTGAAATATTCCGTCCGACAGACGCCCTTTTGCGACCAGTCGCATGAGCACCCGTCGCGTCTTCTGCGCTACATACCCCATGCTGACCGGGGAGTAATCATGAGACCCGTGTTTCAATGCAGGCTAGAGCACGAATGAGCTGGCAGGGTATCAACAATTATCCGGGCGAGTGCAAGTGTTAATCCAGAGCGATCATGTCATCCTTGCTTGTTTGCCTATAGATAGACAATTAAATGATGTACTCTCTGGTCTTCTTTGCGTTTAAACCCGATCAAAGCCTGCTCCATAAGGCACGTTAATATACTTTCATTCAAAAGTAAGCGGGCGCGCTACCATATATATGCGATTCCCCCTCTTATTACACGCCCTTCGTGATGACTTTTAGGATCCGTGGAGGCGGATGGTCTGGAGTTTTTAGCACTTTGCATGGGGGTCAATGGAAGTGGTTATGACGAGGTTTATTCTTTGTCGGCTAATAGTCGGGACGCGTTGATGAGGACTCCCGACTGAACTACGGCATAATCGCGGGTGTAGGCAAGGAACTTGTGGTACTCCAAGTCATGAAATCAAAAGGCAGGAATCCCGAATGGAGGCGAGTAATGGTCGTCAAAGCACACGAGCTGGACTAGCTTTAGAGACCTTGACGATCGCACAAGGCCACAAAGGACAACTTCAATCCACCACCGCGACGCACGGCGGACTCAAAAAGCGCCTCGGCAAGGAGGGAAAAAGACTCGGAAAATTTGCAAAATTATAATTATGGCGCAACGGATGGTGAGAATAGGACAAGGACCTCAGGCGAGGACGACCACATGCCCCACCTGCTAGAATTTAACCGCAGTTCTGCCCCACGTACAGAAGACGACGGGGGCATTATGGCGCTGCACCCGGCAGTCGCGAGAAAGTGGTGACGCGAGAATGGCGGGTGCTGGAATTGGGCACGTGGAACGTTGGAAGGTATGGGGAATTATGCTGTTGGGTGCCAAGGAAGGTGTAGAATTTCATTTAGAGGCGGATACCTGCAGTGTATAAAGCACAACAGCAACTGACATGTTACCCAGCAGATGTCGTCCTTTTGCGTGGTTCGGGAGACATGGAATGCTGGGAGGATAGAGTGCGTTACGACGATGCAACTCCCAATACCTCGTGGGTTTTGCTATCGCGATGCTCCGTAGGCGCTAGTAGATCAACGAGTTGGCCATCAGAGCCGCGATATCGACACGAATCCAATGAAACTCACGTCTAGATTGGGAATAATGCTAAATGCTATAAGTACCGCTATCTTGCCCGACGCCCTGCATGTTACGTGAACGTGGTGAATGTCAAACCCACTCGAGAGGTATAGTCCATCCCAGAACGATGCGCGAATTGTGGTATGCTGTTTACTTGGACATTAGAGAGGCATCGTGTCCCATAAATGCTGGGAAGAGGCTGTAGATACAGCAAAGTTTCATTGCAAAGCTGTTGTCGTTTATAAAGAGTTCCGTGAGACAGTGTTGATACGGAAATGGTGGGTGAATCACGGGCGCTCATCCGTTCGTTGACTTGAGGGTGAGTCGACATGAAGCCCGTCGTGGAGCATAGCAGGGCCCACATAGGGCCCGGTAAGATCCTATGACTGGGCATTACGAGCGCCAGCAGGTTGGGCTTGATACTAGGGGTGGATGCTGTTATTTATTCAACACGTGGAAAAGGGATAGGGTACTCGAACTGACTCGGGAGTAAAGTCGTCCAATCGATACTGAAGGAAGGAAGATTCTTTGAGATCGAAAGCCTTGATGATCGATGAAGCACTAGCCATAGCGACGCAGAGCGCAAATGAAAGCGCTGGACTGGCACTCAAAGAGTACCCGACAGGGTGACGCAGTCTGGGGATGCATGAGTCTGGGCGGTGGGGAAACGGAAGCCATTGAGCTCACCTGGATCATGATCAGCCTTCCGTGGCGCTGCTGGACTCAATTGCGATTACGTGGACACCAGGCGTACAACACGAGGAGCCCGACATGAAAGAGGCAAGTCAGAGCCGTCTCGCGCACGATGCACTGATGATCAACATGTCCAAGAAATGACGCCGCGTCTTCGGCGACTTCGGGTGCAGACCCAGCGTCAGCTCGACGGGCGGCGTCGAACTTTTGCGAAGAACGCGATCGCAGCCTGACCCACGGCCAACGTCGAGCTGGTGAGGCGCAGAATGACGTGGATCGGTCACCACGGATATGTGACACGACACGGTCACACCCCACATGATTGCCGCGACGGTGGCTGTGCAGGTCTGTCCCCCGACACGCAGCAGCCACCGCGCTGGTGTGCGTCGACTGCACAATTATTGCACTCATTTGTGGGTGGACGCGAGAGCAGGACAAAAGCTTGCGCGCACTCGCACACAGGCGTGGGCTTGGCTGCAAGATGGGAATCGAGGCGTAAAAGAATTCCCAACGGCTTCTTCCCTCCGCTGCCCCGACAGCCATGTGTGTTTTGTTTCCGTCTTGGATTTGTTGGCCGTTTGATTGCACTTGCCAAATGCGACAGACCTCAAACTCCCAATCAGACCTCGAGGCTAGCTTGCATTTGCACCAGCTGCCTTGACGCACCCACTAGAGCCTATTCTCCTGCGTCCGACCGTTGACGACACTTGTGCCCACCAGACCAGCCCACAGATCGCCCTCAAAACCCGTCCCTGCGGTTTGAACCACCCTGCAATTCGACCCTTTCGCTTAATAACAAAGACCCCCTGCAATATAAGCCTCCCCAAGACCCACCGAACCCACAAAACTTCCTGGTGAACTCATCTCTTCCCGACCTCCTTCACTCTCTTCACCCGTATATAACAAGGCGCAAGCTACCTCCCTTTCCCTAATCGCGTTCATTTCTTCGTGTACTTCACTAGCACCCGGGCACATCATTACGCCGCAAAATTCCTCCGCAGTCCGACCATAACTCGACTCGGAGATGGTCGCTCGCAATCCTCTCTTCCAGAAATGGACAATCAAAAAGTTCAAGGCGACGGTCATAAACGATATATGGCCTGAAATCATTCTATTCTCTCTAGTGGCGACTAGTACGTGCACTCTGCTCCCGTTTCATCTTTCCTTCCATCTTCCTGCGCGTCCCGTGCGTGCCCGTGAGAGGAGTTGCCAAGTCTCCTGCAGACCCACTCAATCTCCTACGTCCAATGCCCTCCATGACACTCACGCCGGTGTTTTCGCCATTTATTCGCTTATTCTCTCCAACGTGATCACTGGGTGCTAATCGATCACATGCAGTGGTCACTTTGGTATCCAGGTTCACGGACCGGGAACTCGTGTTCGACACAGGACTGTTGACGGTGTTGGGTACGGTGTTGGGTCTGGTTATTTCGTTCAGGACGTCTTCCGCGTATGAGAGGTAGGCTTTCGCGTTCTTGGTCGTGCATTCGGATGTGAGCTGATTTTTCTGTAGGTATCAAGATGGTCGCAAGATGTGGACTCTCATCACAATCTCATCCAGAAATCTAGCGCAAATGGTGAGTCCCTCCTTCCTCCGCTGTCCTTTGTCGTCCCATCTACACGTCCGCCGACCCATGAAAGTAGATCCGGAAATGGGGTCTCCTTTCGCTTTCGGTTCCGACGAGGTTTATTAACCTTTCCTGATCCTTGATTTCTATCACTATCGGCGGTTCCCATCCCACCTATCGCACGCCATCACACGTTCATGCACATCACTCCGCACTTCATTGGCCTTTCACTACCAATGACCACCATTTACTACCTTCACCTTCCTTCTTTGAATTCCGTAATATAATTGTATAGGGACATGGACGCTAATACATTTGTCCCTACCCATAGATCTGGATCCACGTGCCGACTGAGCGCCCGAGTAAAGACGGCGCGGGCCAAACGGCTCTGCAGAGTATAATTGAGAAAAAGACGATGGTTAATCTTGTGAGTCCTTTATACGCTTCGAACGGCGTTTCGTTGTTTCTCATCAGTGCTCTGCATTTCCGGTGTTGTTCACGTTCTTTGCTTTTTCATTGAAACCCGTACACACAAACACACTGGGGTGACATGATGACACAGGTCCAAGCTTTCTCCGTAGCATGCAAAGTGAGCTCCCTCTTCCCCTCCCTCTCCTCTTCCCCCTAACCAATCTCCCTTCCACAGCACTACATCCGCGGCGAAGCAGGCGTATACTACGAAGACCTCTTCCCGCTCATCTGCGTTCTCCCGCGGTACGCAGCAACATCGAGCGACGCCATCAAGACGGTGGAGCACATGCTGCCGCTGTGGCAGGCGTCGGAGGACGATGTGTACAAATACGATGAGAAGGAGGCGGTAGAAAAGAACGTCACGTCGAGGAGCGTGACGCCGACGCTGGAGAAGCAGATGGCGAGCGGGGATGGGACAGGGCAGGCGCAGACGCGGTCTGCGATGGCGCTTGCGCAGGCTATCGCCGATGCGGATGCCAATGCGAACGCGGCCGCCAATCCCAATCCCAACGCAACCGTAGACTCGCAGAAGACAGCTGCGGGAGCGGAAGAGATCACGACTGCAGCACGGCACCACCCCATCCGGAGCTCGTCGGCGCCGGCGCCAGGCCCCCACGGGCGGGACAACACCCTCGTCGAAGACTCGCGCATCTCCCGGCAGGCCTCGTCCTCTATCGGCATCCACGAGACCCCCAGCCCCGCCGCAGGAGGCACGACCCGCCCCTCCCCCCACCACACGCACACCCTCCCCACCCCCTCGCGCCACCACTCCCCGCCGCCGCCGCTCTCCCTCTCGTCCTCCTACCTCCGGGGCAAAAAGAAATTCGACCCGGAACAGGCGCTGCCCCAGTTCTACACGCACCGGCCGCTCCGGCCGGCGCGCGACCCGCCAGAGACGAAGATTGGGGACTATTTTCCGATCGTGCGGTTTGTGAAGTGGATAGCGAGGAGTTTGCTGAGGAAGGCGAAGCCGGTGGATGAGGTGGAGAGGGAGAGGAGGAGGCAGAAGAAGGTGGATGATATGTGTCAGAGTAATGTGCCGCTGGAGATTTGTTTGTTTTTGTCGAGTTATACAGCTTGTGAGTTTGGTTTTTGTGTGTGTGTGTGTGCCGTTTTGTTGGTGATGCTGATTTTGGGGGTTTGTGGCAGTTTTGATGAAGGCTGGGTTGATTACGCCTGCGATTGCGACGGGGATGACGAATAATTTGACGATTATGCAGGATACGATGAGTCAGTTGGAGAGGATTGGGAATACGCCGCTGCCGTTTGCGTATCAGGCGCATTTGAGGTTGTCGGTCTGGCTGTATCTGTTCTTTTTGCCCGTGAGTGCTCGGTTCATTCGCTTTATTGGCGAGTGCAAAGTGGATGCGTGTGCTGATGAGGGGATTTGTAGTTCCAAATATACACAAGGTTTGGGTATCTGACGATCCCCGGGACGGCGTTTGCGACATTTTTGTTGGTCGGCTTTTTGGAGATTGGACAGGAGATGTGAGTCTCGGTCTTCAGACGCCCAGATGGCTGTATGCTGACGTGTCCCACCCGCCCTTGATAGTGAAAACCCGTTCAACTACGACTTGAACGATTTGGATCTAGACTACTTCTGTCTGTCGATCCAGAGAGAGTTGCACGAGATTACGGCGCACATCGATCCCAACCCCGATTCGTTCGTGTTTAGCTTCTGGTATGTTCCTCCTCTCCTCCTCTTCCGTCTTTACACGGTATCTTACCTTCCCTACCTTCCATCGCACCAACAGGAACCAGCCATTCGCACCGACCGACCGCCGTCCCGCTTCAGAACTCGTAGCTACCGAGCCGTACCAGCACCCCGACTACAAGGACCTCGAACCGGGCATAGAGAGCGTGCGGTCGACGCTGGTCAGGAACTGGCGGAACGTGGATAGGCTGACGAGGGATATACGGCAGGCTTGAGGTGGTTGTGGTGGGAGGTGAGCGTGGTAGGGTCGACGTTGAGTTGAGCAGATTTGGGAGGGTGCGGTGCGCTGGCCGTGGGGTTGGTTGGCCCTGGGCGCTGACACAGCATCGTAAAATTTGTGGACATTTTGTTTCTTTTTTTTATGTTTTCTTTCATTTATGGCTTTGCCGGTGGAAATTGGGTCATCTCGATGTTTTCATCGTGTTTTGCATATCGTACGCTCGTGCATTTCCTACGTGCGTTTCAAACTTAGGTTTTATCATCCTTTTCATTGGGGTACCGTAGTGGTTTACGTGTTTCATGGGTTTTTTGCTTCATCTTCAGATACCTGGTTTCGGGTGACTTAGGGGGTTAGTTTTAATTTCTTGGTTCAATGTTCATAACAAGTTCTTTGACGACAGTTGGGTTTCCTTTTAGGAGGATGTGGTAAATGGTTATTGTGTTGGGACCTTGTCTGCAATTGCTCGTAGGATGTGTTGGGCTTTGGTGTTGATCAGTGTGGCTTCCTCGGCTCCTACGTCGTTATTGCCACTGTCGAGTGCCTATGACAGAGATTATAAATATCGCGAGCTTATTAGTGCTACAATGCATTGAGAAGCTCTGGCGTTGGCATGGATAGGCCAGCCACGACGCCCACCACCCAAAGATTTCCATACCCCTGACGCACAGACCAATGAACTTTTTAATACAATTTACTTCGCTTCGGTTCAGGTGAGCAAAGAACTAGCTTCCGCTGTATTGGGATGAGATACCGCCGGGACGAGGGGCTTGGCACTCAGGGCACGCTTGCATCTTGGCATACGTACTTGCTATCTTATCCTCTTACTTCTACCATCGAATACGCTTGAGGGATGTGTATTTGGAGGCAAGACGGGTCGGTCGCTGGCTGGTGCCTAGCCGTACCTATGGGTGGCTCACCGCGCATTCCCTCCTGCCCGTCGGGCCACCTC
>KB722746.1:23538-49321 GCA_000349905.1 Volvariella volvacea V23 | reverse complement strand
ATGTATCTTCTTTTTTTTTTGTTAGACAAAATTGTCATATTTCTATGGTTTATTATCACAAATCTAAGACTTATCCTTTGTTTGTACTTGTTAGGACAGGGGAGTCAAAGTGAGAAAGTCTCAGAAGTGACTGGGGAGCAGTAAGAGATGTTATTCAATCTGAGAAGCAATGCCTCAAATGGTCCTACTTAAATACATTCTGGTAGAATCTTATTTCTAATACTATATAGTACCTAGCCACTACTGCTGAGTGCATGCTGAGTACATAATCACATGTTACTCTGATCTGGATGCCAGTTTGGACCAGAGTGCATGTGGTAGATCACTGGCTTATCTCATTTGGATTACAGGATCAATCTAGTTTGATTAGGATCTGGATTGAGGTTGGCATGTGATATATGAATGGAATAGCTGATCTAAAAGGAGTATTACTTAAAGCAAAGATAAGATAAAAAGGTATAAACTCAAGATTAAATGTATACATATGGAAAAACTGTGACACAATGTCTGTAGTTACATCTCTGTAGACTATGTATCCCTTTGTTAATTTTGGGTTGCTAAGACTGTCTTATGTACTCTTGTATACAGAAAATGTATGTAAATATATACTAAGCCTTGTTTGCATCTTTCTCTCTTTATGTCAAGTATGTCAAATAGTACAAGTGATCATTTGCCTTTATTCACCAACACAGGTATTTTACCTCTGAATTTATAATGAAAATGCAGGCTAGGTAAGTGCACATATCAACAGTTTATGAGCTCACTTGATTGTTCTATTCTACATTCCAAATATGTATGGAAGGATTTTTGAGTTTGCATCGTTACCCAACAACTGCACCATGGGTATGCAATGTTGCAATACATGCACACATGCCATTTTAGCCAAGCAGTGTGACCTTGTGCCTGATGGCTGCCAAATGACACACAATCCACAGTTGCAGAAACAAAAGTTTATGCAAATAAGCACTGCTATTATAGCTGCAGCACAAGATCCGAGTAGGAAAGATCATTGACACATTGTTATAAATGTAAGGTAAGGTATGACACACAATAGATGGAAATCGTATGACAATGTAGAAGGAAACTGTTCCACTCCAATGCGTGCACGTGTTTGGACAGTTAGAGTCAGGGGGTAGTATTTTTAGTGAGCAGCATACAAGCACAGATGACAAAAGGGGAGACAAGATGAGTGAGTAATCAAGGCAACAGTAACAAGGGAAGAAGAGGGGGGGAGGGGGGGGGTAGATTAACGAAAAGCCTGTAACAAATGAGAATGGGAAGCGACAGGAGTCATAATCGCAATCGAGAAGATAGAGCCATAAGAGTTTGGGGCACTTGATTTGATCCAAGCGTATACCATCCTACCGATCGATCCATCGTCCGCCAATCAACCAACACGAATACCGTAACGGTGCACACAATAGCACACTTTAGTGGCTCGGAGATCAATCGCGGGTGACGACGATGTTGCCGGCACCTCCGCGGCCAGTCGATGCCCACTCGCCTGCGTGGTGGTGGTGTGGGTGGTGTTCGACCGCGGGTTCGTGGGTCGTGGTGAAGTTGGCGGCTCCGCCTCGTCCGGTGGAGTGGCTGTATGCGCACGAGTATAGATGCGGAACAACAGGCGGGTAGTAAGCACGTGTGGATAAATGTGCAGGATGCGTGTCATAGGGGAAGAGGAGGGGATGTGAAGGCAATCGGTCAGTTTAGTTGATTGATGCGAATCATGGACGGGAAAGGATAGGAAATAGGAAGAGGATGAAAGGGGGAGTGGCAAGTGCCAGTTCGAGACCAGAACCCAAACTCGACAAGAATGGCTGGTATCTGCAGACTGCCAAGCACAAGCACCCAGCCACCACACACAACTCGACGAAACAAGAAACCTCCAAGAACAGAGGGGAAAAAAACACAACACTCACACTCCCTCACGATCATAAACGCCACTGATCTTCCTGCGCTCTGCCTCATCCGCCACTTCGGCATGGGCAGCATCTCCGGGAACGATATTGCCGGCACCACCTCTTCCGGTGCTGTGCACGACGCCGGGTGTGCTTGGTCCACGGGATTGGGAGCGGCTGGTCATGTTGCCCAGTCCGCCGCGGCCGGTGGAGTGCTGTGCAAGCAGTTGCGTCAGTTATATCGTCGGCCGAGCATATCCGATGACTGGATTCGGGTGCTTACCGGTGTGTCTCTGTGAGTTGAGAGGTAGTTCTCGACGACCTCTTGCTCGTGGATGTCAGGACCAAGAGGTGGAGAGCGGACATCGCGGGAGGGCGAGCGGATGTTGCCTGCACCACCCCGTCCAGTAGAGTAGACCTGAACGCCAACGTAAACCAGAGGATCGACAGGGACAGGAAATGACGTACCCGAGTGGGATCGACAGCGTGTTCTCGTCCACGAGAGCTCGAAAAGTCGTCAGGACCTGAATCGGGCCTTGTCCTCGAGACTGAGGTTTGACGAATGTTACCGAGACCGCCACGACCGGATGATGTCTGAAGCGGCGCAAATCAGTACATGGGGAGTTTGAATGGGGGAGGGAATGAATTGGATTGACGAGAAGAGGAAGGAAAAGGAAAGGGATGAGGTGAAGAGATGGATGGGTTATCTATAGAACGCAGGGAATAGATAAGAAATTGAATGGGAAAGGCACTCACGAATCCGTCGCGGCCTCTGGATTGGGATCGGTTTGCGTAGTCTGTCATTGCGAGAAGAGGAGGTTAGAAGTGCTGAAGGACTACTGGCGAGGAGACAGGCTTAAATAGCAAGTTGAGCAGAAGAAAAGCGAAAAAAGGGGCAGCAAGGCAATGCCACAACAACAAGACCGGAGTCTAACGTGATGCGGAGATGAATGATGAGATGACCTATGACAGCCTGGGACTTGAATCCGACGAGATCCAGGCGTCTTTCCAAGCCCGCGTGCATGAGCCTCCGGTGACACACGCCACAATAACGGTGCCCGATGACGAGGTGGCGATGGGCACAGGGCACGACGCGAACGGAAGGGCAGAGGTCAGATGACGCCCGGGCTGTTGCGGACGACGCGACGGGGCAGAACGGTGAGCACAGGGAGATAAGATAGCGGGGGTGGAGACTGGAGGCTTATCTCTCGGGTGCGAGATAAGGACATCCTCCAATTATATTCCACAGCGCCGCTCATATAACGGGCTGGCTCTTATCTGCAAGGATGTTTCTTCCTTTCTCACCTTGTGTGTTGATCATCGTCGTCGTGGAGCTCGTCTCAGCGTCTCGGTAGCGGTCCCCGCTGAGACTGCGGTTGAAGGCTGCCCCTATGGAGGCGAAGAAGCCGCTGGCGCGTGTTGGAGACGGGGATGGGTTGTGACGGTCAGTGAGCATCGCGAGCTTGGTTTGGGGTGGAATGGGGAGGTAGGTGGCAGCGACTCGGTGGCCTTTAAAGACTGCATCAGGAAGGGGGCAGGTGACGTTGGTATTGACCCGCCTTGCCGTGGTCTGGGATCGAATGGCACTATATTGCGTTTGCCAAGTGTCAGTCGACGTGATCCCCAGCTCGCCTCTCCCGCGCGATCCTGCCACCGGGCCTGGCCTCCCTGCCCCGCGCCATTGGGCCTTGTGCACATTTCGCCATTGGTGAGCTCATACGCGAAATCTCAGACATCCCGCACGGTTCCTTCGCCATCGCATTTGGTTACTCCCTCTTGGAACCCTCTCACATGCCCACTCGCAATTTTGCCACACTGGCCCATGGTCCGAAACCACATAGCTCCCACCCCCACAATTGGTTCATGTTCCGAAAGCCCAACAGACATGTCCATTTTCAGTCCCGCATTGGCCATTGATCATCTTTATTGATTGCCGATCGCAATTGTGCTGAAATTTTCACCCCTCCGTCCTCCATTTCCCCTGTTCATTCCCCTCTCTCCCCTGCACGTTTCTCTATACGTGCTACCACTTACGACCATCTCTCGAAAGCCTCTGGGAGAAATCCAAGCGAAAACACGACCGTTCGCTCGCGCTTCAAGAGCATGCATACCCCAAGACTCTCGCAATAGAAACCGCAACAAACGTGCGCACATGTCCAGTACCGCCGTGGCAGTGGCTGTCAACCCAGTGACTCAAAGCGTTCCGATAAAATTGCCACCCTGCATGGAATGACAGAACACGCTATGTCATTGGAATTCGGAGGAACGGGCTTGGGTTTGGAGAGGAAGAACGTTTACCGTGCAGACACGGGCATGGGCACGATTAGAGCGGCTGACGGTTTCACGTTCATTCCGACCGTACCACACCATTGTACAGTGTCATGATCTATTCTTTGTATAGTACATCTTCTACTCCCAAATGCAAAAACGAACCATGTCGTCCACATGCACTCAGGTTCCTCAGCCTCTTTTTCTCCTAGGAGATCGCGAAGCCCCGAGCAGCATTGAGCTCTTGAGCCCAAAACGGGCACCTTGGCTCCGAGTCCGACTCGGAAACTGCATCTAACGCCACATCCTCATCCCATCCTGGCAGGCCAGGGCAGGCACCAATGAGAACGAACGACCGCTTACTGTGCGCATCATTCATCTCTCCACCCTCCTCGTCCCGTTCATCTCGTCCATCACGTCCGTGACTCGTGATTGCACACAACACAACGACGCCTTCCCATTTCCAGCCAACACCCTACACCTTGTTCTCCCCCGACCTATCTCATCACGGTAACCTCCAGTGCCGTTAACTATAGCCTTTAGCCTTCCCGAGCACCAGGCATCGTGTCTGTGTCCGTGTGTATGTGCTCATCAGGCTTCTTGCGGCTTGCGGCTTCATAATCATGTTACAATCTGTGGCGCAACAACAACATCGATGCGGCGTGCGCCACGCCTCCTGTCCCGTGCCCACCCTCTCCACGATTCTGATGGCAACATATAGCACATTCAATCACACATACTATATCCAGAATATCACGCACATCTCCTCCAATTATCCTCCTCCCGTCGCGAGGCACACCCCCGTTGTGGACACCAGAATGGCAGGCAGGCAGGCCGCCTACGACATATAGAGCCCTGCGGTTCCGTGCTTGTGGTACCATGACCTGAACGCTTATGCTTATACACACCCAACCGTGAAGCCTGTGAGCTAAAATAAACAAAGAACAAGAACCAACACGCACACGCCAACACCAGCACGATACCAACCCCGATCGAGCACATGTCCGACCTCAAACCTCCAAGATGAGGACGAGCCCGCCCGTGTGATCGCCCGACGGCCCATATCCGAGTCGATATCCGAATCTCCTCCGAATCCAAATCCGATCGGAGGAACCCAGGCGGTCTTGCAAACAACACGCGCGTGCTGCAGAAAATCCCCCTGTACCTGGGTCCCTGAGATCGTCATCAGGGGGAGGGAGCTTGCGATTATCGATTTCGCTTGCTGTAGGCATCGCCTCGACTCCTTCCACCTAATCATCCAACACCGCCTTTCTTGACCTTTCCACTCTCCTCAGCTTTTTCACTCGCAGCTCCCATCGCTAATCAATATTAATCAATGCCCGTGCTGTGCTGTCCATACGCACACCTACAGAATGCAAGTGGCGGCGGCGTACATTCCAATATGTTGTGTGTTCCGATTGCCACCTGCTTTTCTCTTGTTCTTTTCGTCATGAACAGGCAGTGAATGATCGCCTGTGCATATATGCCGACAGCGCAGGCGGCCCTGTCGGTCTCTCGTACACGTCCCGGCGGATGGAACTACCGCACGCACACGCGGCGACCAGGTTGTGGCGGCTGTCGTGGGGTGGCGTAATCACGCTACAGACTCGAGTGTCTAGCTCGAATCTCCTGCTGTGCCGTGTCCGTATTCACCGTGAGTGACCGGGCGAGATCGAGGTCGAGGTTTTTCGGCGTCGAGTACAAGCCACCAACGAACGACAGATACCATGTTCAAAGTCAAGTGAGTGTCGACATGCGCCCCATCTGTTCGTGCACACTTTCATCATCGACGAGATCTAGCCCCGATGTCGAGTCCGTTCATCCTGCACTTGACTTTGACGTGCCCAGCCTCTTCACGCACCCCATACCTTTGAAGTCGTTGAAGGTTATCATTGCTCGCTGGACGAATGCTCACGCACTTATAGTACGACGATAACACGAACAGCCTCATATCGGTGACCAACACCAAAGCCGTTGATATAAAATTCGTACGAGCTTGCGCCAGGCGAGTAACTCCATCCTTACCTGTCGATACCACTGTTCCGACTGGCAGTAATCCCCATCAGAGCAGATAGACTAGTGGAAGGGAAGAGAGCTCGTGGAAGGATTTTGAGATGCTGGTTGGTATGACACCTACTGCCAGTAATATGAAGGGATAAGCTTGGGTTGAATGCTCCAAGAGCTTTCACCTCAAGGCTATCCCTTCGTCTGTGCTCAGTTGTATAATAGGTAAGGCTCAGTAATTTTTCTTTTTGTAACAGAAATGTATTGGATATCGAGCGGTGGCAAATAGTGATTGGATATCCCACCGTATTTCAGAAGAAATAAAACTGTGATCAAAGTAATATACAGAAAGTGGGACTATAACCATCTACCTCCGTCAATCATAACAACAGCGAACTTGATATTCATAAAGCGAAAGGGCTCGTTGAGGCACACGAATTGAAAAGCTTTTGCGCAGTGATAAGGATAGGAAAGTAGAGTTGGGTGCAGACGCGCGGGAGGCTTCGTGTCAGTTGAGGTTGTGGGAAACGCCGCGTCGGGTAGCGACTCGGACGCGCATCGCTAGTCCCATCGTTTATACGGATACCGCAGCGTAATGAAACAAATGCCCTCTTTGTGCTTAATTCGAGGGTTATATCCGAGTCGGTAGGCACTAGCATTCATCTGCATGTATGATATTCGACTGCGCGACTTGGTAGATATTACGGACAATGTAGACTTTGGCCTCAGTATAGATCGATGGTGTATACGATCATTGCTAACCACTGCAACGTGAGTATAAAGACAATGCGCCAAGCCTACAATCAGCCCACACGTGTAGATCCTCACATCCATTACTTGAACGCCATGGCCTGGAAGGTGCGATCAGTGGTATGTGTATAAAGGATCTGGCAATGATTGGCAAGAGCGCATGGCCAGTTCATTGATACACCGACCATTATCTGATCCAGACGGCGTTTTTGGATGGAGAAAGGTATTGGAACGAGGGACCTGGAAAGCCTGGTCGATTGGTGACACAGGCACCCGCTATCTGTGGTCCTATTTCAGAAAGGTCATGCCGATCTGGGGAGTACAGATTGTGCTGACCTTGCCCAACGATCACTGCGACCTGCCATGATCTATATCGATTGTAATCTGAAGCGAGAGCCGTACACGACCTTAGGGTTCGTCTGCACCACACTACTCCAAGCCATTAATAATGACCACAGTCATCGCTGCTAGTTTGGAGTAGAGAAGCGTCAGCACCAAGATAACAAAAGATTATCAGATGGCATTGCCAATATGTCACAACGTGACAGGTGTTGTTATCCCTATCGCGCAAGACGGCCACGGATATAATGGAATTGATTGCTGACTTTAAACAGCTCCTCCGCTAGCTTAGTTGAAACTTGACGTCGTACGTCCTGTCTTGTTCTTCGTTTTCATTAATTTTTTGCCATGTAGGCCCCGTAAATTAGACCAATGATGTTCGGAAGTTGGATATGTTCGACTCGATGCCCTGTTCGATATTAAATCCAAGAAATTCCCCTCGAAGCCTTGCAACGCATCAAAGTCACTCCTCATTTTATCAGACGATGAAAAGAAAAATAGAAAAAGAGCTCTCTTGATACGATTTTCAACTACATAGTATGAGGAAGACGGCATGGCCATTGGATAGTGAGAGAGCGAGACCGACCACCAAAGAAGATTGACGTCTTGCTTGTATTTCTGTGAATTCTGTCCTCACACCTTCCAAATGACATTCATAGAGCGGTGTTTATGTATTAGCGAAGCAAACTGTCATTCAATTGTTGTACTAGTAGGTAGCAATTACGACCCTATTATCGGCGATATCATGATAGTATGCTCAACCGTAGAACACGCCCTGAGGTTTGGGCATTGGAAGACGATCTCCTTGCTTCTTCTTCTCCTCCTTCTCCCAGGCATTGAACTTAGCTAGCTCATCCGCACTCACCAGGCCCATGTCAATCAAATCCTTCAGGATGGTCTCGCACCAGAACCTACATCCCTCTCCATTGCTATCGAAATCATATTGGTCTCTCTTCTTCTTGACAAGAATGTATTTGAGAATATTGCCCGCTTCGGTAGGGGTGTTGAGGGCACAACCCCAAGAGATTGTATTATTCTTCGACTTGGGGTAACCCTTGGACTCGATGGTGAGCCGACCCCGCGTTTTAATGGGAGAGTCCAATTCATATGGATTAATGTCAAGGCGGATTGCCGTCTGGTTCTCGAAGACGAGAGACAAACGGAAGTGATAAACCGAGTCAGGTGGGTTGCCTGGAAGAATGGCGGTTCCAGCGATAGTAATTTCCTGGACGAGACGAGTAAGGTCCTTTGTGAGTGTATTATGAACAATCGTGTCGCGAGAAGGGATTTGCCCCATAGTGTAGAATTCGCCTATAGTTAAGGTCAGAAATATGCGGTTGCAGTTCTCCGTGCACCTACTCTAAAAAGGCTAAGACAGGAATTATAATATTATAGGATCTCCTGTTCACTTGCGATATTTCTTGAGGATGCACCGAGATTAGCGCATACACAGTTGTTGGGATAGGGAGAAGGGAGACATACCGCTGGAACTACGGGATATTGGTGATAATGTGTGAGAGCATATTCTCTTATATACCTCTGGAATGCGGTGTTGGGGTAGGACAGCTAATATTATATGTCGTAGGTATGCACACATCGCGACTACATACCTGGGCTAATGTAACCACCTGCATTCGATCGCTCACCAACACGCCGTCTTAGGAAGCGATAGACCGAACAGAACACATCACGGCACAGACACCTCGTCCATTTTTTGTTCACGATTGGAGTGAAACAAGTGGACCGAGTAAATGTGAGTCTCAAAGCACACCACCAATCGCACTATTTATTAATGACCACAGCTTGTTCCAATTCATTCACAAGCTCGTGATATTGTGTTGTAAATGCAGCGTCATTTACTCTGACCCATTGTATGGACCCCTTATTGGACTCCAAGAATTTATCATAGCCTCAGTGATAATCAACGGGCTAAGCTGTCCGAACCTCTCAAGGCGTTACCTCATGTTTGGGTTTTTATTTTGCCTCCTCTCGCCGTCACGACTTTGGAGTTGGGGTATTTGGGGTATTCATTGTGGTTCAATATCCGTAAAAGGACACTGAGTAGCTCGCCAAAGCTCATTGATCGTCGAAAATTAACTGCACTACCCATATGCACATTAAAATAACTAAATACTTAGTTGTAAAATGTGCCCTGAGGCTTGGGCATCGGAAGGCGATCTCCTTGCTTCTTCTTCTCCTCCTTCTCCCAAGCATTGAACGAAGTCAGCTGATCCGAGCTCACGACGCGCATGCTGATCAGATCTTTCAAGATGGTCTCGCACCAGAACCTACAACCTTCCCCATTATTATCAAAATCGTATTGATCCCTCTTCTTGTCGACGAGAATGTACTTGAGAATCTCGCCCGTTGTCGTAGGGGTGCTGAGAGGGCAGCCCCAAGAGATCGTATTGTTTCTCGACTTGGGGTATGACTTGGACTCGATCCTGAGCCGACCCCGCGTTTTAACAGGAGACGGCTTCAGTTCGTATGGATTGATGTCGAGGCGAACTGATGTTTGGTTCTCAAAAATGAGGGAGAAACGGAAGTGATAAACGGAGTCAGGTGGGTTGCCGGGGATGACGGCGGTACCAGCAATACTGATTTCTTTGACGAGGCGCGTAAGGTCCTATTCTGCAAGAGCGGTGCGAACAATAGTGTTGCGAGAAGGAATTTGCGACATGGCTCAGAATATCCCTAGGACGCATTATCAGGATTGGACATTTCGAGAGATAATTTCCAAGCTCCTCACGTCAGAAGGTCAAGATAAGAATTGCAATATTGTATGGTTTCCCTATCGCTTGAGTAGTGCTGGAAAACAGTGAATATGGATCGGTGTGCTATGAGGAAGAGAGATCTCACCGGGCTGAGAATCGTTGAATGTTGGGTTGAGAACTTGAAAGAAAGGACCTTTATATACCTTTTGGGATGTAGACAACGAACCGCATGAAATCCCTCCTCGCCTTTGAGGCAAAAATAGCCGAAACAACTAAAACAGAATTCAATCTCTTGATAAGATCTGTGTTCTCTCTCAACGGAAGAAAACGAAAGCGTGCGCCGCCCGAGATCTCTTCGAATTGGATACCTCAGAAGCTGGAGTGGGCACAATACTGCACTGCATGCCATTGCAAGTAGCAATGAAGGGTAAACCGGGTCGCAAGGCTACCACGGAAATAAGGGTGCATGCATCGCATTTTTATCAAGCTCGGGGTTGGAGGGGAACTCAGGCCCATACCAGTGAAGTGGCATTCAGAGAAGATTTTAAATGGAGTTGAGGGTCACGCTATCGTAGTCGTATCCATTAGCTTGACTGATAATGAATACACTGACTGACTGACATTCCCACCAACTGAGTAGTTCCGTGTTCGGGAATCCCTGACTCTTGTAGTCCATTAGTTACGGGAAAACTAAGGTTATGTAGGCACCTCGAGCACAGCAATATGAGGACATGCTGTAAAACAAGACATGTTGATAAGATCTGGAAGAAATAAAATGTATAGGTACAAAAACTGATAAGAATGATGAAATTGCCCAGAGAACCCGGGAAGTGGATTTTGGAAAATGAGACAGTATACACCAGTGCTCGCCGGAAATGATGGGTTTCATGGGTTAAAACTCAGGCAGCACCTCGTCCTGAACAAGGATGTCATGGGCGGTAAGACCAACTGTTCAACATTCAAGGCTATAGGAAGCGCTAACTGGCCACAAATATTGGAAGCCCTTCGACCATGATGATGCACCAAGAGCCCGAGCTTGTAATGGTAGCGAACAATGCTCCCATCAAAAAATAGTCAAATGGTGCTCTGGAACCAACCTGACAGACTAATTTCAATCGCTGGACATGTACTATAAGGAGTGATTGTGTTAGGTCGCTATTTGAACCTGGCTCCCTATCTCCAGCTCGGGAGTTGCCGATAGGGCAGCCACATAAAACGCAATGGGGGCCTCGGGCAACTTTCTCACATCCATCATCGTTTAGCTCAACTGTCTTTCGTTTTCGTTGTTGTTCTCATTGGGTATGTCGACTCCATAAGCTTCATTGTGCAAATAGACCTCGAGCTGAGAAGAGCATATTACTCCAGCAGTCCAATGCAATGATCTATCCTAGTATGTCCTTGATCCAGGAGATGTTCATTCAGCTCCTTTGGGAGTTTCTGCATCGGACGAGATTGAGCAGGCTTCTTGTTCTGTCGCAGGTCCATAAACGCGTTAGTCAAAACTGAACACATACTTTGCCCAACTCAAACTTAAACTTACCTAACAGAGGGCTGGTCACCTATCCACTAGCGGGTGGGCTGATGCTGACCTGCTCAAGTCATACCGCACAGGTCACCGCGTTGACCACGACCCAGATAAGGATGCCAGTCGTCCAGTGGCCCTCGTATCCCCTGATACCATAATGAAGATGGGCAGTGAGCTTGAAGCGTTCAGCACCGAGTTTGTGAGCTCGCGAACTTCCATTCCTCTGCCAATATGCGAAAGGGTTATCAAAAACGATGACGATGTTGAATACCTTGTTATGGAATACATCCCTGGTCGAACGCTTTCGTCGTGCTGGGAGGAGCTCGGCTGGTGGACAAAATTTCGTGTTCTCGTCACTCTCCGAGACTACGTCGGACAGCTCAGGGCACTGAAGCATACCGTACCTGGCCCTATTGGCCGCGATGGCCGTCCTCAGATATGCTATGGCCCTTTGTTTGGGGAAGAAGCGGGTCCTTTTGAGGATCGCACGGCTCTAGCGGCTTTCTACAATCACAAACTGGACGTAATGAAAGAATACAAACCACGCCTCGTTGCTAGGCTTACAGAGCCTTTCGATAACAGCGGCCCATTGGTATACACACACTTGGACTTACATATGAGGAATATGATGCTCGGAGACGATGGGCAGCTGTGGCTTATTGACTGGGATTTTGCCGGTTTCTATCCCATTTGGTTTGAGTATGCGGGCATGAAGGTCTTTGAAGACAGACAGCCTTCGTCTTTCAACAAGTGGATCCCGCTTATCACTGGCAGGTGGGAAGGACCTGGGCAGTGGCCCTTCGTTAGCCGAGTGGGTTGGGCGCTTTTAGTAGGCAAAAATTTGTGAAAGGACTTCAATAGGAGAGATTGTCAATCTGCTGGGTATGCAGGCGATCGTACCCGTCTCGATTCTGTAATGTAAATTTGTATTCGGGTTCAGGAACAGTACATTGGATTTTCATGAGTGGGCCTTCTAGTCTTGTTGTGGTCTATGTAAAATCGATTTAATTGTTTGTCTAGATACTCGTGGGTTCTTACCTCCTACACCTGCCGTTTCGTCTTTCCGATTCTCCTACAAACAAGATATCAGAGCATTGGTGTTGTGTTATCCCCTATATATTCCCTTTGATGGTCGTCCACAACGTCAGTATTTTGCATCTGGGTAACTGGCGTTCCCCAATATCAATGGCATACCGACGAAATGCGGTCTAAAAAGGAACTTCAAACAACTTAATACGATATCATCACCCACTCATTTCTATGCGTTGTATCCTCAAGACTCTAGCAGAGAGGAGCATTCAAGTAACATTTTTCTACGATTTACGATGCAGGAGATTGTCATGACACTTCATTACGTTAAATACCGAGACTACGAGCCAAAATTCGAGAGACAGATAGAGAAAACAAACTAGGAGGATCATAAGAAAGAAGACGGATAGAGATATAGACACGTCATTAACTCGAAGAAAAAGAGTAGGTGGCAGACATAAAGGAGGCCAAGTAGAATTGACCGGCGATTGAATTGGCAATATATCGTAACAAGCTTGCAAGTATCTATGAGCGTGACGGGGTAGGAACAGAAGAGGCCAAATAGTACCACTTTTTTGCACATGGATCCTTGCGTATTGGAGGTATATGATGACGGCTAGCAGCGATGATGGTGGTATAAGGTGAGAAATCATTGAAAGAGGCGGTTCGCGCACAAGTAATCCTTGAGCCGCAAGAGCGATGTGACATTGATGATTGGTGATGGAGATGACGATGATCGCCTGATGCGATCAGAAGAGTGCGAATTAAGACTTCCTCGTCGAGCACCCTTCAACCCTACAGCCGAACGGGTTGAACGCCAGGGAAGGATAGGATATCGGTATAACGTTAAGCTACGCATCGTAGCAGTTGTGTGTAATTTGGATCGGGATTGATGTAAGGCGGTTATGCGTGATGTAGTCAGGGAGGTGCGTATTTGATGGAAGGGTTGGATGAATTGGGGCGTTGGCGGTAGGTTTGGACGCTCGTCGGGTCTTGTGTCGTCGGGGCGGCTATCGACCATGTTGAAGAGGGCTCCTTGAATATCCCTTGCTTATTGGCAAGGGACTTGAAACCAGTGCCTCCCACGCAGTGAAAGAGACCGGCTTCGAACCCACCCGTCATTTCTATATCTACCATTGAGGCAAATTCGGAGATGGACGACGGACCACCATGCCGCTAAGCGCAGCGCACGGATTTCTAGATAGAGTGTGCACCAAGAAGAGTCGCGCCCAAGAAACCAAAGGGGAGGAGCAACACTAAAATCAGCAGGCAAGCAGACAAAAAAAAGTACCAAAAACGAGAACGAGAACGTAACCATCAATTCAACAACCACACCCGGGAGTCAATCGAGTGATAGACGCATGAGAGAACCAACCATGGCAAAGGCTCGGCTCCAAAGGAGATAGTGGCGTGCAGGCGGAACACAGGAAAGGAGTTTTAAAAATTCGGAAATTAACGGATAAAAGGATACGGTAAGATCGACAAAGGAGCGGACAGGGTTGATTGATTGTAATCTGGTAGACGGTGTGCCATGTGTGCCAGCTGGGGGTTGGTGTAGTGTGAGCGTGAATGCGAGAATGAAAGATGGTTTTTTGAGGGAGAGTGCGTGTGTAAAACAAAAACTAGAGGGTAAAAAAAAGCTCAGCAAAACCCAATAATATAGACAAGAATGAAGAGGGAAGTGTATAGGCTAGACAAGCACAGACACAGAACGTGAACAAGAAACAAGTAATCGAAGTGTAATATAAGACAAAACGTCAACCAAAAGAAACAAGAACAATAAAAAATGTAAACCCGACAGAATGAAACGTAATCTTATTTATGCACATGTGAATTGTGTCGTTGAATGATGAGGTGCGCATAGTCAGGAAGGAAAGGGAAAAGACAAATGCCAGATGCGGAACCTTAAATGCGTGAACAGAATAAAAATGAAGGATGCAATGGGACTATATGCTGTTGGCGGGGTGAGGGAGTGGCAGAGCATAGGAGACGAGACGACGAGAGGAAAAGGCGAAAGGGTAGGATGAGGTAACAGGTATGTTCACCGCCCGCGAACCAGATCTAATCAATCAATCCGTCGCCCTACGAAGGCAAGAAAGAGGCAACGAAAATCATAAATGAATACCAGAATAAACCGTTCAGAAAACCGAAAGGGAAGAAAGAAAAAGAAAAGAACCATAATCAAAGTCAATAATAAGTAAATATTTGAATTTGATGTGCGCGTTGCTCTCTCTTTCCAAAAGGTGCGGTGGTTCGTGTCTGAAATCCAAGGAATTGCCAATGTCCATGCCTGTAACCTGTATAATAAATCGAGTACTTGTTCACCTCTCTTCGATGACGAGAAAACCCCCTCTAGTCGCTGTCTTCTCTTTCACTGTTCAAAATCCCTACTCGGCTTTCGCGTTCCATACTACTGCCGCTGCGGCCACGCTTAGCACGAGTACGCCTACGGCAGTTTGTACGTTGACAGACTGCTGATCAAACAAGAAGAGCCATGAAGACAAATAAGCGTTCCAGCCAAAGACGATGAGATGGAAAGTAGCGCTCGAATTTGTGCTTACCAAGCTGAATCGTTGCCCCGTCTTGTTCCCACTCAGTGACCTGTCGTTTACCCCCTGAGTCTGTTGCAAAGATTGCAACGATGATTCTAACGTCCGCATCGACTCCGGCGTAAGCAAGGCTGCCTTCGTTGAATCGTCATCAGTGCTCTCCTCCTTCCCGATTAGTCCCTTCCCAGCAAGTTCCGAATTATATGCCTTCAAATAAGACGAAACCTTCGCCATTCCCGTTTCCTCAGTTAGCGTAGCATCGGTGTCAGTATCCACGCTGCCATCGTCCATTCCTCCGCTACCGTTCGGCGATGCATTGCTCTTCGATCTCGTTCGGGATCGGCCGCGTGTCTTCGCATTTCCGTTGGCCCTGCTTGTGCCATTCGTCCCATTCGTCTTTGGAGAGTGTGACCGTCTCCTCCTGTTCCTGGGTCGGGTAGAGTCGGCAGAAAGGCTTCGCGGGCTAGGCGGTGTAGCCAAACCACTGTTCACTTTTCCTCCAATGTCGCCATTAACCAACCCTCCTCCAAGTCCTCCCGGTCCAATCCCTGCTGCTCCGCCAATGAGCCCACGAAAGTTCTGCTGCAGCTGATGAAACTGCTGTTGTTGACTCTGGTGCTGCTGCTGGAACTGCTCTCGGTACTGCTGAAGCTGCTGCTGTTGCTGTTGTTGGAATTGCTGTTGCTGCTGTAACAACGTCTGCTGTTGTTGCTGGAACGTCGCGGCGCTTGTTTGTAGTCCAGCGAGTTTTTCCAACCCCGAATCGACTTGACGCACTTTCGCCTCCCACTCCTCCCGAGCCCTGCTCAGACGCTCGCGTTCCTCCTTCCATTCCTCCTGAACGGCTCCCCATTGACCCTCGACGGACTTCTTCCATTCCGCGATCATCTCCGTTAGTGATTCGCGCTCGGAGACGGGTTCAGGCTCGGGTTGGGGTTCCGGTTCTTCAGGCTCAATAGGAGCGATAACAGGTGACTTGGGCTGCGGCACAGGCTCGGGCTCGGCTGGTTCAGCATGAACCACTTGTGGCTGCTGATTGGCACGGACTAGTGTCTCAAGTGCCTCCACTTTGCTTCCGAGCGCCGATACAGTCGACTGAACGGCTTCCAGAGTCGAGGCCAGCGCCATAACAGCGTTGACCTGAATCGACAGTTGCATGACCTGCTCGTAAATGGCCTCGGTCGTTGGGTCAACAGAGGGGCGTGATGAAGGTGGAGGTGGAGAACCTAGTGGTGATGTTGGGGATGACCGACGGGGAGCAAGTAGTGTTGATGAACGACTCCGACTCTCAAAGACGTCGTCGTCCCGCATCCCCATCGATGAAGGCTCCGGCGTCCGCGGCCTTCCGAGTTCGTCTCTCCTTCTCCGCCTCTCTTCCTCGTTCTCCTCCTCCGAATCATGATCCTGTTCTGATTCTTCGGCATGGCCCCTAGGGCGGAATTCCAGTGGCTCGTCATCCGCCTCGGCGTTTGCGAGTTGTTCTTCGTCGATTTCGTCCACACGCTCGAGCTCGTGAGGTACTAGTGTACTGATACTCCGAGCATCGTCGTCGTCGTCATCATGGTCAATACCTCCGTGATCCTCTTCGAGATCGAAGCCATTCACCCCTTGCCGCTCTTGATGTGCTCGGGATTGCTCCACATGCGGCGCGGGCTGCTTAGATTCTATGACATCCCGGAGTGCACGAACCTCGCGCTTAAGGGTCTCTTGCTCCGCCAAGACGGCCTCTAGTGACCGTATCTTCTCTACATGTGTGGCTAGCGATGATTGTGTGTCTTGGATCTTCAATTGTAGTTCATTCAACGCAGAAGCAGCGGCATCAGCAGTAGGCGCGGAAGGCGGTGGTTGAGGGGAGCCGGACTCGGAAGCACCCTGCGAAGGTGGTTGTGATGACCGGACGGGAGGGAGATTGTGTGGGTATGGAGGAGGATTAGGAGGCTTTAAATCGCAACCAAGCACCATTTATGTCAATATATGCTATCACTTTCCACGAATGGAGGAACATTCATAACATACCAATGCGCCGCCTAGGGTATCTTGGATTTCATTCATAGCCCCATGGAGGGTTGAGAGCTCGGCGCCGGTGTCCCGACTCTTCTGTAGTTCACCTTGCAGCCTACTTAGGATATGGTCAAAGGTCAAGCCACTTTTACCCGGGGGACGCATGTTGCCCATTCCGCCTGTCCCGGGTAGCGTATGCACCACAGGAGGCCGCCGTGAGGCGGCGGGTGGAGGGGCAAACAAACTTTGTGCGCCTGATGCCGCTGTTGATGATTCAGCTTGACTTTGGGAGGCTGCTGAGCCAAATCGAGGTGGGTATTGCCCTTGTTGCTGAGCATGTTGTTCCGCCCGTTGTGCTATTTGGACGTCTTGTTCTGTGATGACACATATGGCGCGCGCAGCAACTTTATGGTGTATTATCGTCTTGTTGTCTTCGCCGACAATGTCGATACCGAATTCCTAAGGCAAAGAGAACAGAAAATATGAGTTTGAGGGGTTGCGGGCCAAGTCGTTGTGGAAGGGTGTTGCGTGGGTACGGATGTTTTAGAGAGCAAAAGACGTACGACGATATCGTCGTTTTTGAGTAACCACGGCTCGGACTCCATACCCTCTGGGCTAAGTCGCTCGCCATTGATAAAGGTACCATTTGAACTCTTGACGTCCTTGATGTAAATCTGGGGAAGAGAAAGCGCAAAAACGGGCTCAATGGAAAGCCACAGCCTGCTATTCATGAGCGACGAACCTTGCCCCCGTCCTCCCAAACTTCGGCATGCTGTCTACTTAGAACTTTTGAGTCGAAATAACCATTTCTCTCGCCTGGCTGCGTCTTGACGTTCGTCTGTCGACCGATTTTTACGCGCTGATTGTGGGCGAGAGATATGTGTTTTGGAATGAATGAGTCATTGAGAGGATAAAGATAAAGAGCAGGATAGGGTAGTTGCGGAGGGGCAGGAGACTGAAAGGGCGGCGGGGCGGGGGCAGGAGAAGGGGCTGGCATGGCTTGGGCGTTGAGAGAAATTGTTCAAAGTGTGATACAACAACTCTCCCTCTCCCATCCTAACCCTAACCTTACGTTCCTTTCAGCCACACGCACACGTGGCAACTCTCCCCTGCGATCCACCCTTTTCCATCCAGCTCAAGCAATGTGCTGTTTGCTGGGTATCCCAGATCCCACAACCAGAGCGCTCTGTTGTCTGGAGCTGGGTGCCTTCCGCAGGGACCATCCCTTGAGGATTTCATCTCGGGTCGTGCTCTTGCGCAGCGTGAACTGTATTACCTTCGTTGATGCGAACAGCAGCTCATCCGGAAACCCTTGCAGCAAATCCTGCTGATAGCCACGTCTCGTCTCGTATGGCGAGGTAGGCCAATGTTGTTCGCTGCACCTGCCCCTCGATATTTCCCAAGGGACATCAAGCATCAATGCTCCGATCGAGAACTCGGACTTTGAGATGTCGAGTGTCAAGCAAATACCTCGACCTGGGTTTGTTATTTCACATGACCCCGTTCATCAGATCTACGCCCAGCTGTACTGGTCCTGCCATCATGCTGGAAACCAGGTGAAACGAGACCCTTCAACAGGGAGGAGACCGCAGCGCTGTCGTGTACTGGCACATGCCCAACCTCCTCTCCATTCTTCTCCGCGATGCCACTGCCTATAAAGTCTCGCTCATTTCCTCTTTGCTCAGCTGTCAAGTTCTCTCCCTGTCCGCCAACGATTATCGGCTGAACATCAGTCTCTTCACCCCGCCTCGTGCTCACAATAATGCCGACACTGAGTCTCAAATCCCTATTCATGTCGTGAGCACACAATGAATGATCATCCATCAATGGAATAGACTCGGGAAGCGTCGGAAATCCATATCCATCCAAACAATGCCCACGAGGCCTCGATGTGCCATTTTGTACGTCAAGTCGTATGTCACCTCCATTCTGATTGGCGTTGGCGTAGACGACTTTCTGAGCTTGAGATCATTGATGAAGTGGTTGAGATGACGATGCTTCTCAGCTTCTCTCGGCGTATTGGACGGCGTACTCAGAAAACATGTATGGGTGGTAGCGCTTATCATTCCATTTAGCGCCGTATTTCACTGCAATGATGGATACGGTGAGGCCTAATATGACATATAAAGGGTGATATCACGCTCGGCATGAGTGCATGCCGCCTGAAATTTCGTCAATCAGAATGCTAGGAGCAGCAGGATGGTTGGTGAACATTGTGATGGTACAGCCTTGGTTTCTATCACCACCAGCACACGACATCGACGGTAAGTCTGAAGCCGGGTGTTGTCATCAAACAGCTAACAACGTACCAGCGCCTCGCGTAATCTCAACGTGGTTGCCCTCCAGCTCCAGCCTACAATCGTATGAGCTCATGCATAGTCCCAGCAGTCTTGAGTTGGACGCTATCCCGCCCCCTAGCAATGGCCCAGGCATCCACGCTAGATGGGGAGCGATAACGCAACAAATCCATTGATAACAGTATCACATCTTCCTAAACCAGCGGCAATCCTCCGCCTCCGCGATTGGTGGAGAGGTTGTGTTCAGGTAAGGTCGTGGAGGTCGTAACGGTATGACAACCCTATGCGTTATCTTTACTCATCCCCTGATAGTCTGAGCGTAAATTACCCCAGGGCAGGTCCATCGTGCGACCACGCCCTGTTCCCTCTTTTGTCTTCGCCGATCCTGCAAGCACTACTCCCTGACTGGGAATTGGTTCGCCGTCGCTGAAATTGGTTGACACTCCGTGAGTCTAAGAAATTGACAATTGGGCAGTCTCCCATTTTCAACATCAGACATCCCTCCACTGAGGCTTCTTACTGACTACCGTCCAAATCCTATCTTATCGCATCAGTCTGCCTGGATCGGCCAACACATATCTGACTAGCGCCAAAAGCTCATGTGCGGCTGCCTACGAACTCGAATGATTGGATTCTTCGCCCGACAGCACCAAAGTCGAATTCCAGCACGGATACCCCCATAACCACTCCCGCGCTGTGTCCTAGCGAGACCTTGCAAATGCGATCCGCACTCTCACAGGACGTCGACATCGCACTGCATACGTTAAGCCAGACCCATGTCCACAGGTGTGCCCGGGCACAGCAGCACTCGAACCAATAAGCGCCCTGCCCCAGTGAATGCTCGTATCCAAGTCCTCGACCTAGTTCGATGTGGGCGGTACCTAGACGTTCTTGTACCGGCGGATCACTGGACCACACAACGTGGTACGCCTGGAAGCCGTCCCACTTTATGTGATCCAGGTTATATCCCCTCGGCACACAAACTTGAACATTGAACGAGCGGAGGCGCCGGTTAAGTGTACGGTACGAATGGAGAGTTCGATCGCGAGTTGGCGTTGCTGGCGTGCGGTTGGAGTGTCTGGGCTCTTTACGGCCCCATGGACGGGGTGCTGTTAAACACCAACCACCGTTCAGCAGCTCTTATCTTCCCATGTCGGGTAGGCTTTGTCATAGGCGCCAGACTGTGAATACACCTCGCACGGTATCAGCCAATGAGATTGAGATGATAATCATTGCTGTCTGCTATCATGATAGATGGAACGCCCACTCTACAGCAGTCTTCAAAATAGCACTCCAAGACTCCGAGGACATCATCACTGGCAGCATGGGGTTTACTAACAGAGCAACCCGTACCACATGCCATGTCAAACTCACCGGCAGCTGAACGGCACACCCTCTACCTGGATGAAATTGAACATCAGAACATCCTGGTGTACGTTTACGACCGGATTCGTTTTCGGGAACCGGCGTTATTCCAAATGGCATTTTTCCACAGACGGACTGTGCACCTGCCCAATAAGTATACCCTGAATTGAGGTATTTTCTAAACGAGCGTCGTACGTACACCGGGAAGAACTAGTACAAACCGAGACATGGGCACTCACACTACACCGAATGACCCTGCCAGCCAGCGGGAGCACAGTCGTAAGATAGCATGCCGCTTGTCACGCCCCCTGGATCACCTGCCAGACAAAAGCCACAAGCCACAGCGAGCAAACCCCTGAACAAGTTTGAATTTGATTATCAAAATCAAAATGATCAAAATCGAAATCGACTTCCAAAATGGGATTTTCGCTGCCACAATACAGTTGGGACGATTCCACCGCTGCTTATCCGATCCATGCTGTAGTAAGTTGGTGTGCTGTGAGTGTTGCTGGGTTTAGTGGCGTCGGATCATGTCGGGTTTATGAGAGATGGCACGTTTTGGTGTTTTTTTTTGCTCTGGAGCGACACACTGGTGGAAGTGAAGTGGTTCATTGCTTGGCTGGTGCGGTGACAAAGATCATATGTGCTATTTGCGATCCTCCTTCCCAGTCGAAATTCTTAAATGCATATAGGAAGGTGAATGTAGAGCCCAAATGCATCGACGCGGCTATCCGTAGGGCGAATGCATTTCATGAATCGCATACCATATACACAAAAACAAACCTCCTGTTGACGACTCTGAGCCCCTCGTACAATGCATTCTTCGGAGCACATCCGTGAGCACCAAAAACAGAGTCGGGTACTCCACAATTCATTAGGGAGATGAAATATGAGTGGTTCGTACGTCTTTGAGGATAGGGTGAGCGGTTAGCCTATTGGAATCGTTGGGGTTTGATTGACTTTTGGAGGAGGGTCGAGCAGCAAGGACTTTATTCTCCGCGTCTGCGTCACGATAGGATCGTCCCTCTCCGTGCCGTGCGCTCTCGTGCACCCTGCACCTGTACCTGCAGCACCTAGGCTAAGCGAACCGACTCTGATTTACCAGTGGACCTCATTGTCCCCAACACCAAGCTCCGAGCCGATGGATTTTGAGTTTTACAGTAAACTATGGGTGTGTGCGTGCCCAGAGAATGGTGCTCCTGTTCGAGGTCCGTCGTCGTCGCACCAATCACGCTGCGTGGTGGGCTTTCTTGTCCCTGCCTACGGTGTGGTGCAGTACGCGAATGGTATATTTGAATTTTGGGATTTTGTATCAAACATGGGTTCTAAATTTCGTATGAATGTCGCTAAATAGGGGGCACTTGGGCGGTCAAATATGATTCGATTTTGAGTCGATATTGTGTATGAATTAGGAGTAAACCGCGCAGCACTTGCGCGCGGAGGCGTGCATGACTCGCTGGCTGACTGATGGATTACAGCCTTCGACGCTGTCAACTCTCTGTCATGCCACTCACAGAAACACAGGGGCGATGATACGTCGTCATCGGCATTGCGCTTACACATCCACGCACAGCGAACGCAAAGGTGCTGCTTACCAACACCCTCGTACGTCCCTGCAAAGTCACCCAGATCCCATTACTGATTGACCCAGAATCTCCTTTTGCGGCTGTCAAGCGGATGTATTGATATGGCCCACGTGATGACGACATTGTGCTGGAAAAGGCAGGTGGTAAGAGACGGGCACGCCATTCTTTGCAATCCTTTCGAAATTCGCCGGGCGGTGGCCACAGGTGGATATGGCCAGTCGTCTCTTCTGCGCTGGGCAGCGTGCAGTGTGAGCAGAGCATGTGCAGTGCAGGAGCATGTGGGGATTGACCAAGCGAACAGTCGGAACACCAGACGTTGGTAATGAAAGGAGGCTGACGACTCCGACTCGGTATGGACCCAGGATGACCCGGACGACTTTGTAAGAAAAATTCTGGTTTGGTATATAAAGCCTGGTGTCCAGCACTCCAGGGCTACGACTACCTGCCATCGGGCTTACATACCACTTTACAGCTTCGCCCAAATACCCTTATCTCGGCCCAACTCCCCCTTATATAAAATCCCTCCACATACTTAAAGCCCGTTGTTATCACCCACTCGGCTTGCCATCCATACCCCCATCCCAGCACACAAGCGCCAGTAACTTATAGACGCGCAGAACAGCAATGTCCCCAGCACTCACACTCTCGACGTCGAACACTTTCTCAATCCCTGAACATCGTCCTCATACAGATGGGTTTGGGACGAGAGCCATCCACGTAGGAAGCGAAGCGAACCCAGAAACTGGCGCTGTCATTCCTTCCATCTCATTAAGCACGACGTACAAGCAGGACTCCATTGGCGTTCACAAGGTAAGTTTCCGTTCCTCACCATCACCTACTCCTTTCCATCACTCCCATTGCGCTTTGGGTTGCGAGGCTTTTGGGTTTTTACCTTTCCACGCCCTGTCCTCTCTTGACACCTTGACCTTACTCCTTTCGTCACCGCGTGCGGTGCGGTGTGCTCGCTGAGCTTTTTTGGGCTTGGATTTGGGCAAGTTGTGGACGCAAAAGGGATGTTTACATCCCCATCAAAATTTGCTCATCTCTCCAACAAGTGGCGTGCGCGTCGCTACCCTGTTTTATCACCGAGTTTTTTCATTAAGCGTGCGCCAGGGTGGGATTCGTCATCCTCCATCCTGGAAGGAACGCTCTCAGCCATTCAGTCACACTCACAAATCACCCACATTCATTTTAAAATAATGCTCATGATTGTGTGATGATGGCGTCTTTCTTTGCTTATCTTTCTCTCGCTCCGGTTTGCTCCTTGCTGCTGAAGCGTTTTGTGGCGTCGAGATGAGATACCACCGCTGTCATCCATTCGAACCTTACATTTTTCCATGTGTTCCCGCTTTGGGTGCTATGCCCATCTTTTCTTGACCCCTTTTACTTCTTTGGATGTTCCTGCCCAAAAGCGCTCCTCTCGAAAAGTGATAGTCGGTGAAAGTTGGGCGTTGACCGTCATCACTATTACTCATCCCATTCAAGTCTCCGCTCGCTTCTTCGGACACGTTGGCTAACCACGATCTTCAATATAGGGCTTCGAATACTCCCGTTCCGGTAATCCCAACCGAAACGCTTTCGAATCCACTCTCGCTTCGGTCGAAGCTGGAGGTGCCCACGCCCTTGCATTTTCATCCGGTTCAGCCACCACCGCCACCCTCATCCAATCCCTAGGCCCCAACGCACACATTCTCTCTGTCAACGACGTCTATGGTGGCACATTCCGCTACATGACCAAGGTCGCCTCCTTAGGCCAAGGTGTCACCACAACGTTTTTGGATCTCGAAGACGTTGATGTGGATAGCGAGGTCGAGGACAAGATATTAGATGCCGTAAAGGAGAACACAAGATTGGTCTGGATCGAGACACCTACGAACCCAACTTTGAGGGTCATCGATGTCAAGCGGGTCGTTCAGATCATCCGCAGCCACCCTCTCGGAGAAAACATTCTCGTCCTGGTCGACAACACCTTCCTATCGCCCTACTACCAATCGCCATTACTTCTCGGAGCCGACTTGGTGATGCACAGCATCACAAAGTACATCAACGGCCACTCGGACGTCGTCATGGGCGCCCTGATCCTCCCCGAACGACACGAAGAACTCGTCAACCGCCTGAGATTCTACCAAAACGCCATCGGGGCCGTTCCCAGCCCGTACGACTGCTGGCTCGCCCAGCGGGGATTGAAGACCCTCCACCTGCGGATGAAGCAGCACGGCGTCAACGCGCTCAAGATCGCCCGATGGCTCGAGAAGGAGAAGGAGAAGGGCGTGCTGGTCGAGGACGTCATCTACCCCGGACTCAGCAGCCACAGGAAGAACGACGTCGCGTGGAAGAGTCTCAGCCCGCACGCGAAGAAGTGGATCGAGAAGGAGATTCTGGTCGGCCGTGTCGAGTCCCCCGTCATCTCCGCCTCGTCTTCGCAGGAAGACCTGACCCGTGCTTCGTCGCCCGCGGGTTCTACATCCAGCAAAGACGACGCTGGGTTCCCTTATGGCGGCATGATCTCCTTCCGCATCCCGGGTTCCTTCGCGCAGGCAGACAAGTTCCTCTCCTCTCTTCGTCTCTTCACGCTCGCCGAGTCTCTGGGCGGCGTTGAGAGTCTGGCGGAGCACCCGGCGCGGATGACACACGGCAGCATACCGCCACGGGAGAGGGAGCTCTTGGGTATCGGCGAGAACCTGATCAGGCTGAGCGTGGGCGTTGAGGAGGTGGAGGACTTGATTGAGGATTTGAGGCAGGCGTTGGAGAAGGCGAGGTTGGTAGATGGGCAGGAGAAGGTGGTCGTCAAGCAGCATTAAGCCCCGCTTTGCTTCGTTTTGTCCCTCTGCTCAAGTTAGACACATAGACCTCCCCCCTTCCACATCCGCATCCGCACCCACAACCCAACAACATCGCATCGCGGCCTTGATCTCGTTCTCGTTCTTCTTGTTCGCTCTTCATGCAACGGAACAGCTCTCCCATCGCATTACGCATTACGACTTAGTATATTTCCCCTTCCATCTTTCCATATTCATTATAGTCAGAATTCAAGTACCATGTGTGTATTATTTATTGTTCAATAGTATGGTACTGTTACCCAGTCCACACAGCAGGCAAAAGCTGGGGTTATTCCTAAAAACCCCCCAAAAAAACAAAATTATCGAAATACCTGTTAAAATTCCATGTAGAATAGCTCGAAATCATTCAAACAATATCCTTCAATCTGTTTGTGAGAAAATACATCAAATGCACTCAAGGTGCTCTTTGACAAAACAGGTGTGAAATATTTGGACTGTTTTTTACATGTTTTTTCAGAGTTGTTGGCTGAAATGAATAAAGTCTTTCACCAATGGTTTGCTTTGAACAAGATGTAAAAGGGTTTAAATGTTTTCAAGGCATTTCTTGCACATTCAGAGTATTTACAATATATTTTTTGACCAATTTAGTAGGAAACAATTTGTTGAACAGCAGCCTTA
>KB722746.1:2761-18710 GCA_000349905.1 Volvariella volvacea V23 | reverse complement strand
ATGATGGGGAGTACAACGTGGCTAACGACGAAGTGGACTTCGGTCGACCTGCCTGGTGGTTTCTCATACCAGTCATTCTTCTCAGTCCTCATGCGATGCGCCAATCTAGAAGAGCTCACATACTCCCCTCCAGCAGACGACATACCCACTATCCTACTGATTATCACCCTTCCCTGTCTTAAGAGTTTCTCTTACACAGGAGCGATCGCACCCCTGACTATCTTGGAGTGCATGGCCTGCCCTTCTTTGGAAGACTTGATGATTGTATCCACCAAAGGACCCGGAAACGACGAAATACCCTGCCTAGAAGCCTTCCTTTCGAGATCACAATGCCGTCTGCAACGATTACACCTCACAAGCCACACAAAAACATACGCCGACCTTACGCCCCTATTTCGCTCTCCTGCATTATCCAAGCTACGCGAGGCGGATATATACACCGTTTTCAATTTGAAAGACGACATAATACGAGCCTTGACACTCGAAGAGGAACCTGCAACTCATCTTATGCTAGCTCAACTGAACCTCGGTTGCTGCAAGTTGACTTCCGATGGCGTCTTATCCGCTATGCTGCGTTCTCGGGTTAAGACACTCAAAAGGGCGAGTATTCAGATCGTTGGGGAGCCACAGCAGTTTGTACAGGATCGTCAGACTGCGTATGAGCTACGAGCACTCGGAATCCACGTCAGTTTAATAATGAGACCCCAACGAGGACAGTGGTGGTGGCTGTACATACCCTCAGTAAAAGTTACGTGAAGCACATATAGTAGATCTTAGATGCAGTAAAATAGCGAGATTGGGGTCACAGGAGTTGTAGAAGTATTATTCCACTGGAGTCTGGGAAGTCCCATCAAGGTCCGTCGGACGCATACAAGCCCACCACTGAACACGTCGAGGCTGTTGCCTGAACATTTGTCTTGAATAGGGGCTTATTGCGGTTTGCGAGTGACTATATCCTTATTCTGTATTGATAATACAAGTACTATGCCTGCTGATGTTTAAGTATTCGATAGGCCAAACAGAGAGACCAAGTAAGGAGAGGGGGATCAATAAGGGATTGAGGCTTGTGAGTACCGGTGCAAGGAGCAGAAACGATGCTGGCGCGAACCACGCCGATAAGCGAAAGGAACGACAATACTAGTAAGGTTACCTATTGCGGATAGACTAGTAAAATTCACCCCATGATTGTGGTATATTCGTGAAATTAGAAGCAAAAACAGAAACAGAAGCACAGTAGAAGGAAAGACAAAAACAGAAGAGAGATCACAAAGCAACCTATAGTGAGTAGAGAAAGGGAGTAAATATGTCCTTTATCCATTCCAGATGCAATAAATATTAACGCAGTAACAGAAATAAAAGGGATTCGGAATCCATAGGGAATTGGAGTTCAAGTTTGAGAAGAGCTCCAGTATGTACATACTGTACTTGTGTGTTGGGTTGACGGTGGGAACGGCGCCATCGGGACAAAGGAATAGATGGTAGGAGCAACGTTGAATGTGTGATGCGGATAACTTGGGTTGTGGATCCTGAAAATCAAAAGACTCTATACTGCATATGCACCGAATCCACTGTTACGCTTGCCGCTTCCACCTGCACCTCTCAATGTAGCCGCATCACTTCCATCAACCGAATTTCTCGGTCTCTCTGTTGCTTGGGACATTTGCGAAACCCTTCTATCATCTGCGATCCCACCATATGCATACGCGTCCTCATCATCAGAATACGCACTCCCTTCAGAAGCGGTCACAAACGATGCCCCGCTAGCCGATCGTTCACCGTGATGTCCCGAAACCATTGAAGTTCTCTGTGAATCGGGTATTTGGGATGGCGACAGTGCTCCTAGGTGCTGTTGCTGGGCATACTGTTGTTGTTGGTTTTGGTTTTGGTCATTAGGGGGTGTTCTAACCTCCCTCAACTCATAACTTCCGGGGTCCATATTTGTGTTCCCTCGTCCGAGACCTAAACCTTGGAATGGTGAACTTGAAGAAGTCGGAGGCGATCGGGGTGATTGTCGTGGCGGTGATGAAGATGAGGAGTCAGAATAGGGGTATTGAGACGGAGGAGTCGATTGTTGGAAATATGGGTTGCGATTGGGTGAGGATGGGGGATGAGGGGAGGACGTCAAATCCTTCTCTCCAAATCTGTTTGTCGATGATGTAGGCGTAGGAGCTAGAACTTCAATTGCGGTCTCATCGAGAGCTGTATCCCTTAGCTCTTTCCCACTCTTTGCAGCCATGCCAGGACTCGATGTCAAAGCAAGTTCGTATTGTCCATTATTGCCACCACCCGTCGTTGAGAGTTCTGAAAGCGATCTTGAGTGCATTTCATGGAACATAGGTCGTGCCTCTAGTGCCATTTCTGGTCCCCTTTCAAGTTCCTTATTTAGGAATGGTGCTTGACTTCCTTTCCTCTTTGCCTTCTTCACGTCACGACGGTGTGGGATGCCTAGCTGATCCTTGAGATCACCTTTGACCCACTTTTCACGAATGATATCTTTGTCAAGAGGGGTGTAAACTGCAGTCCAGAACTTGACGAAGAACCGGGGAGCTACGACGGGCGCCAAATCAGCACATAGCATAGCAATATAGCGCCAGAAGTGGACATACCAAGGGCAATAACAACGGACATGAGCACCGTTGCCCAAAATGTGACATTTCCATACAGGATGACGACCTCATCAATGAAATCGGAACTAAAGAAGAATGAATATATGACGACCCATAGCAGTGCCACGATCGACGATCCAGGGATGATAATCCAAGTAATAACGGTCCAGCTTCAGGGTAAGAACGGATGGACAGCTCTCATCAGCATCAGAAAAGAAACGTGGCGAACGACTTACTATCGAGTATTCATCCCCACATAAGTATTAGCTGCAAAAATCGCCGCAATCGCCACCGTCGTACCAAAATCAGCCAACGAGTCGATCGTCTTTCCATTCCAGCTGTTATTCAAACCCAGCATCCAAATCCCAAATGGTATAAAGAACACCACAGCCGATTGATATAGACCATCCAACATGTAGAGCCAGAATTTGGTTCGGGTGTATTCGAGACCTTTGATTCCACGGACATAGAGTTGGGGGAATGCGAGTGCAGCTCTGGCACTGAGGTCTTGATCAAAGGCTATTTGGGCGAAAGGAATGAGGAAGGTGGTAGGAAGTGAAAGGGAGCACACCCACCGCCCAAGACAATGACAGGCAGAGAGGTGAATACAAGGTTGATCAACATTATAAACGTGAAGTGGTACAAGTATGTCCCGTCGAAGCTTGAACGCAAATGCTCGGTCAACATTCACCAATAGCCAACTGGAGGGTACGCGCACCTATTAAATGGCAGATACCAAAACATCGCAAATGTCCAAATCACGTTCTAGAGTACGTGATCGTAATCAGCACAAGGTCCGACCCTCAAATCGTAAACACATACCTTGTAGAAGAAATTACTGTGCATCTCTGCAATTCTCTGATACGACCATCTTCCGTGAACAAGCAACAATTTTGTCAAGAACTTGAACTGGCCAAATGCATAATCCGCAGACATTGCAGCTTGTGAACCTTCCAAACCAAGCAATCCACACCCAATATTAGCTTCTTGAATCATAGCCACGTCGTTTGCGCCGTCTCCAATTGAGAGTGTCATTGCATCTCGACCTTCTTTAACCTTTAAGAACAGTCAGAATGGGCAGACAGAACATAAGATTGCAAGCAAACCCACCAGTTTGACAGTCAATGCCTTCTGAGCGGGTGAAACACGACAACAAACCACCGTCTCGCACTGCGTTCCCAAATTCAAGAAAAGATTTTTCAACTCTTGCGTAGACAACGCATGTCTCAACGTATCACCGTCAATAACCACAGCAAACTGTGCCTTGACTGGGCTGCTTCCATCTGCGTTGGTTACAGTGATAGGAGGGGCCATGTTATCAGTCTTGTGGGAACCACCGAAGAAACTAGTTCGATGGGTTTTGCGATTCTCGTGGTGGACAGACGCAATCTTGTTGAGACCGGCTTCAATTTGGTTGCGCGTTGCTTCTGGAGAATCAGCAGAGAGGATCATGATGTCCATGTCGTTCTTGAGGAGATTGCAACTATATCCGATCTCAATGGCCGTTTGAACCTTGTCACCTACATACAAAGAAATGCCCATTAGCATGCGCACCGTAATACTCAAACCTTGCTTACCGGTCAGAATCCACAACTTAATCCCCGCCTTATGCAGCATCTCAATAGCATCCGGTACGCCCTGCTGTAACTTGTCCTCCAACGCCGTCGCACCTAAAATCTTCAAATTCTTCTCTATAGCCTCATTCGCCTTTTCGATCTCCTCGTCCCTATTGTCGATCGAGTTAATCGCCTTTTCATACTCCTGACTCCAGCTCAAATACTCATCCTCCTCCAAATACCTATACGCAATACACAACGTCCTCAACCCCCCATTCGCAAAGCTCTCCATATCCTTCGCAGTCTGCTCCTTCAACCAAGGGTCATGTTCCCTTTCCAACCTCGCATAGATCACGCTATCTGCTCCTTTACAGTAAAGCACCAATCTCCCATCCGGACACCTCAAAATCACCGACATCCTCTTCCTCGTCGAATTGAACTCCAACACCCTCAGCGGGGTATACCTCTCCGCCTGCCCAAGCACCTCAATGTCAATATAGTCCTTCGACTTGTTGATGAACGGGAACCCGGCATCCCTCGCAGCAGCGACCAAAGCAGCCTCATCCGGCGACTCGGCTTTATACTCTAGCTTCAAATTCCCAGACTCAACGCTCCTCCCTTTCCCCTCCTCAATCTCCACCTTCTCCGCCAAAACCGTGTGACACAGCGCCAAAGCTCTGAAAAACGCGATCAAGTGAGCCCTTTGCTCTCCATTCCTATCCGCCAGATCCTCGGCCAGCTTGGGCGAGACAAGCGTAAGCTTGTCATCTTGCCTCCAGCGGTTTTTGAATGCCTTTTGCATGAGAGAAATCATCGTATCTTTCATACGGCCGAGTTTCTCATTGACAGTCTGAGGATCTAGCGATGCGAGATCGTTGGGATTGGCATTGGCCCCTCCGATTCTTCCCTCTCGCATTGCAGCACCTCTCTGGGCTTCCGTGATACCCTCGCCATAGGCCACACCCCGGATCGAACACTTTTGGAACTCCATGATGTTCTGCGTCAACGTCCCTGTCTTATCGGAGAAGACGTATTCAATCTGACCGAGATCGTCGGAGATGTTCCATGTTTTAGGTACGCAAGCTGTGTCGTAAGGCTGATAATACATGTCGATATCTTGTGAGATAAAGTAAGCCTGGATGGTTTTGACGATTTCGATGGAGATGTAAAGCGAAATCGGGACCATGTTCTGGAATGCAATCAAGCAGGAGCTGCATAAAACGCATAATTAGCATCGTACTCGCAGGATGGCCAATGCGCACTTACACAAAAGTAATAACCGCATTGATAATATGTGAGGACGAAGGATCCGAGCCCTCTTCGAACAACTCCGCACTCGTTCCAGTCCTGGCATCCTGTACACCATTGCAGATGGCCGCAACCAAGCACATCAACGTCAAAACCCCAAAATTGACAATGACGTTGAAGTTTGTCTCCTTCTCGATCTTACTCCGCTTCGAAGGCGTATCACCTCCGTTCAACATGATCTTCGTGTCTGCTCCAGTGAAGACGACCAATCCAATAATCCAGGCTGTATTCCTTATCGCACATCCTCGGAGTAAGAGTTCGTTGATCGACACTGGTTCCTGTTTCTCCTGGCCGGTACTGGGATCTTTGTACCTCAACACACCATGATAGAGGTAAAGATTCTGGTGTGGGGGTTCGGAATCGAGATAAAACGACGACCTAAGAACATCTTCCTCGGAACAAATCGAGGAGGTGGCCTTGACCGCTTTTCTAGGCTTCAAGTTCGTCTCTCCATCCAAATTCTTTGTCTCGAGATAGCACATTCCATCCGGATCAGAGGTTGACAGCACGACAATATCAGCTGGGACCTGTTCGTTATCCCTCAAGAGGACAATATCCCCAACTTCCAACTTCTTCCAAAGCGTACGTTCCCATTGTGCTGAACCCCCACCGGAGGTGTGAGGAGGCCTCTTATAGTCCACAACACCAAAGGACTGAACCGATGCTCCAGGCGCACCCCAGTCGCTCGAACCCTTGAAGTTTGAGGGCATACCACTGACTGTCATGCTCTCCGAAAACGAAGCCTTGGACAAATCAGCGAATGAACCACCAGGGGGGTAGGAATGTGAATCGATGCTTTGGATATCTTCTAGTCTCCTTCCACCAGCACCCATGAACTTGCCGCCCATCTCGTCAGTGTCCATACTCATGCTCATGCTCCCTCCAACACCTCTCATTGAATCGCCCAAGTCTCTCGAGTCGTCATTTCTCGTCAACATAATCTTGTTCATCTCACTCTTTTCTCTCTCCCTCAGTTTCTTCACACCCTTTGATACCTTTCCCGGCTGATTGATTCCTAAAAGTTTCTCGAACCAAGATCGAGAATCCTTTGGCTGATTAACATTAAGCCAACCACCACCTAGTTTAGTGGCGGCGGAGGTGTTGACCTCCTCGTCTAGTGTACCACGGCGATAGTCTTCTACACCATCTTTGATCGCGGTGACCGTTAGAATGAAGGCTAGGGGAAGGGCTGCGACGGAGCCTGCTGCTGCCCCGAATATAGGGAACACTAGAGGATCGTGAGTAAGCCGAGAATGTGGGGCTGGTGTGAAAAAGCTCACGCTGCAGAATGACGAGGGTAAGGAAAAAGAGATTTGCAACACTGGAACAAAAATCAGATTCGAGAATGAGCGTGGCGGTGACGTGCTTACCGTCTGAATTGTTCATACAGGTTCTTGGGAATAAATGTAATGATGGTATACTCTGCCGAGGGGCATGAGGGACGGGAAAGGGGATGAAAGAGCTTCACTCACTAGTCGTCCGTACTTTATTCCTTTCGTAACGTACTATAGGCTCGCCATTCGAGTCTAGTTCGCTCGCAAAGGGCTGCCAGTTGACATAGACGTTCCTCCTCTTGCCTGGGACGGTACCAGATCCAGCTGTTGGTGTTGCCCCGGCTGATGGAGGCTGTTGCTTCTCTTCACGGTGTTTACGGAAAAAGTGCCTGGCCTTCCTTCTCGTCTTCCTTCTCTCAATGTTCTGTTCGACGGCTATAGATTCAGCGATAACAGAGGCGGCAGTTCGGGTTGTTCGCAGCTGGAGATTTGGGTCGATTCTCTCGTCCGATTCCTCGTCTGTTGGGGCATCATCGACATCGTGGCTGGAGGACGGAGGAGGACGATTGGTAGGGGGTTGTTGGGAGGAGGACATGAAGAGCAGGTGGCGTGGCGCCTAGGCGCGAGGGAGGCGGGGAGGAGGAAGGGAAAAGGAAGAGGGTTTCTGCTTGGCTTTAGATTGGAAAGAGAATTGGCGTCCGATTGCTAAACCGAGATCCAGCACGGTGAAAATGAGGACGAGATATGGAGCAGACTGTCAGAAGGACAACGAGACCAATGCTAAAGAGAAAGGCAGTGACTGTCTGCCATACAAGGAGGGACCTTGGACACCCGCCAAGCCACCCGCAATAAATGCCAGAACCCCAACATATCGAGATCTCTCCCGCTCTCCTCTCACCCAAGCAGACACCACACACAACGCCTCGCTGTATCGCGTCCGCACATCGTCCTCGACAGCGTCCTCAGCGTCGACCGCCCTCCGTCTTGGCAACAGCTGCGCACGCCGAGCCATCCACACCGCCTTCCAATCCAAGCTTTCCCTCCCTGCCCTGGGCAACTCCGGGGTGTCAAACAACGTGGCCCACCCACCCAAATCTGCTGATGTCAGATCTCCAAGCTCACAGGCGCCTCCTGCGCTCGCAGTATATTAACACTATTGCCTATATACTTGCTTCGCCGACACGACGCTCACACCATCCATTACCGCCCTGAGACAGCCCGCACCTTCATTGCCGTCTTGGGGTCCAACGCGTTTCGGGAACACGGCACCCATTGCAAATACACGATGACGTCCATTTCATCCCGATGGGAATCGCGGTAATAGGACACTGCATGTAGCAGTATGGCTTCCATGCATTTGACCGCCCCCCTTATGTTTTCCACGGAGCGATGGCCATCAATCTCCGAGCCTCAACACCCTTCAAGCTCCAAAAGTTTCCACCGTACAGCCTCCAGCGCTAGGCAAGCACCTTCAACATTGATCATCCTTAATTATACCGAGAGACCCCGGACACCTTCATACAACTAACTTGGACGGCACACGACGCCCCACCTGATACGCGTACGCGCCCAACCCACGCCCAACCGCGCGTTCATCGACATTCTATACGTGGACCCACTCGCAGTCGTCTGTTGCGACACCTTCGTTTCGCAAAATCGGACATCTTTGGTTCGGTTTGTTCTCTACAATAAATCTCCCGTGAGCGCATCAACGAACTTGAAGTTAATTATAGAACAACGGATTCGCTATGAACCTCCGAGTCCGTCCAGCCGAAACGGTCAAAAATTCTTGACCTAATATACATGCACCTCGACCGCCAATAAAATGTAGACAGGACAAATACTTACATCAGCTCGCCCAGCACTGGTTTCTGTACAGGCACCCCATACAAATATCTCATAGCCACCTGGATCCGACATCCACGAAACAAATACACCCATTCCGATTCCGAACTCCGAAAATGTGTGTAACTCTTTCGGATTCGAAGACAATCCAATGGGTACCCATGATCATATCAACGTTTGATAAAGGTGTCATTCTAGCAGCGCCAGAGCGGTGCATCAATCACCTGAGGTCCTCAGAAGCACCCCGCATGACCGGTGGCCCCTGTATACAGTATGTCCTCGATTCCCTATCCTGCTAATTATCTCTGTGCCCCTAATGATGCCAGTAGTCTAGCATCGCCATAGTATATACACCGTCCACAATCCCATGGAATATCCTAATAACAGGGCACTACACTAGCACGACGTCAACAGCCCAATTCCAGTAGCCACTGATCACGGCCGCCGTGTCACTACCATGTGTGCGTCATTTGGTCGGCTGCGGGAAATACAGGTGCAGGGACAAAACAAATACACCGATGTAGCACAGAACGTGCTGCGCACTTCCCTACGAGCTGCCGCACGGGTAAGACAGATAGTACAGAGTATGTCATCGTTGTAGGAACAGACCTGGATGCGAAGACGACGTGTGGGTTTACTGCGCATTCAGTGCCTCCTTGCAATTGCCGCTGAATTTTCGCTCTCGGGGTACAGTACACTAGTAGGTTCGCATTCGCCGTGTTCGCGTATACGCATCGGCGGTACCTTATGAGCACTTACGAATCACGGCGGTAGCGAGCTTAGCAACAAGCTTACCGCGATGGCGCCGTGGCCGACGGTAAACACCTAGGCCCGCAAGCTGGTGATTCTGAGCACTCTAAGGTGCTTTGGTCTGCGCTTACTCAACTTTCGCATTCATCAGAAGGTATACGACCCTCAACTCATTGTTTGAGCTCAACCCACAGCCGAGCTTACAGGAAGGTTTGTATTTCCCGGATCGACCGGACAAATGCCACCGCGTGTACGTACACAGCGTCGACGCACAACTATATACAGGCATTTGGTGCGCACTATAGGTATGCCAGAAGACAAGGTAACATGTACACGCACTCAGCAGTGTCTAAGCTTCGACTCAATCCTAAGCCTTTTGTCTAACAACCCCAAGTGCCTTAAACCAGCGAACAATCTCTTGGTCTTTAAATTTTTTGACGTGCAAAGACATTCGCTCAAAAGACTAAGTCCTCTTATATTTCTGGCCGCCATGGTGTCTGAAATCACTAAGCACTCTTATTCAGCACACAGACGCGGCACTCACGCTTCAGGGGTCGGGACCAGGGTGGCGAGAGTCAAGAAACCAAGAAACGCACAAGCTTAAAGACCTAGAATCTTGACGGCCTGGATGTTGTAATTCAAGACTTCTCGACGGCAGGGATGCACTACACAATACACGAATATGGCTTCTCAAGCCTTACATACGGCCAGATGGCTGGACCCCAATAGACTTCCACGAAAACAATGTTGTCATCTTCAGCCGTCGCGGTGGGAATGAACGTCAACGCAGAATATACACACGAGCTTTTCGGACTTGGAAGGATTAATTTTGAATATTTTCCACGCCTTGGGGGACCTTAGATACTTCAGGCTGCAAGACATGCGCAGGGTTATGAGGAAATATCGACATGAGATCATGACGAGATAAGGTTACTAGATACTTCATGCGTGGAATTCCTGTATATATGCATACGGAGGAGTTTTCGGGAGTCACGGCCAGTTCGGCCTGGGACTCTGATGGAGAAGACACAATGGTAAAGTCCTCAACGAGTGTCGAACTAGGTATGGATACAGACAAAACTGGTCAGATATGAAATGCACACCTTGGGGTGCAGAAGAGTTATCGTGACCTAATAGGTCCCATTGCGGGACCCCGGAGCCAGAGCAGTAGTGTTGGCATCTAGGGCGAGTGCTATCAACTTAACGATTTAGCTCGTTAAGGCCGTGTCAACCATCAACCCAGAGGCAAGACAACATAGCATCCACAATTAGATATATAGTTTGGTGGAGTGATTAACATCAATGTACATCCGTTTGACTTGCCTGGTGTTAGTTCGGAAAAGGCCCTCCCACGGGCGCGGAGGGGTAAGATGATATCATAGAATCGGAAGCGAAGGAAGAACTCTGATGGTAGAAGAGTTCTTAATGCACTAACGTTAAATTGGAAGTGCGATTCATGCGCCTGGAACCTCTACACCGACGAGAGCACTAACGTCGGTTGGCATTCGAAATCAGAAATTGAGGACGAGAAATGAGGGGGGCTGATATTTCATGATGGATCTATGAGCATAGCAAATATTTAAGTAGCTAAGATAACACGCGTGAGAATCGTTCTTGGAGGATAGTTTTATCACACACTTATGTTTGAACTTGAAGGACCGTCTCGAAGAACATCATGCTCAATTACAGATCCACCACTTCACTATCGCCCTTGCCCTGACTCATCCATCGCCCTCCACTTCCTCCTTAGCCTTACCTGTATGCTCTAGCCGTCTTGGGCTAGTAGCGTATAGGAGGAATGGGATCTGCCCGGATAGTAGACAGATCCGTTGCTTTATCAATCTCTTCATCCAACTGTCCAATCAACACGCTATACACTGAATAGTTAGTTATATGCATTCCATCTCGGACGCGGAGGAAAGGAAAGAGGAGGACGAGAAGATCAATGACACGTTTGGAAATATATTAATGATATGCGTGTCGATGGACAGAAAGCAGTCAAGGTGTCGTATGAAAAGAAGAGTGGAACGCACATCATGTCGCCCTTGACTAGGTAAAGACCTAACGGAATCTCTTCCACACCTTCGTCCATACTGAAGACGCGTTCTTTGGAATCGGAAAGTACGACATTGGATTTTTGATCATAACCAGCCATGGTGCCCTACGCGTCCACGTTATAACCGCATCGAGCCATAGCACCAGGTAACGTTAGTTGAGATTGTTTGAGCCCAGGTTGTCGCACATACTATGATAATACGGCCATCTTGCAAAGTGAGCAGAACTCGACCTTTGCTCATTGATCAGCCACGAAATCTAGAACACGAAAGACCAGCAGACTCACGATCAACATAGCCTTGTAGGCTGGACATTGGATGAAGGTGAGCACAGACGCTGCTGAGCGTGTCCCACTATGATCGGAGTCTGAATTTGGTCTTGTGCCCTCTCCTGCCCTTTGCCAAGCGACGTCAGAGTCAAGTCACCTCATTTTCCCTTCCCTCCTCCTCGTCGTTTACGACGCCCCCAAGGCAGGATTTCGCTGGACTCCCTTTTCCTTTCCTCCGCCTCTTCACGCTGATCCGCTGGATTCTCTAATGATAACGACAGTTCAACGACATTAACCCTCAGTCTTTTTCGGTTATCTTATCACCAACTCCCGGCAATGGCAGACGCTAACACTACCACCGACGCTGTGCGATACACACTCATCTCTCTACTCGAATCAACACCAAAACGACTAGCCTACAGCCTTCCTCTCCTCTTCCTATCCCTCACGTCTGCATTTGCCGGTACATTCCTCACCTTGGACCGAACACGTTCCTTCCCGTCCCACCACAGCAACGAATACAACAACCCCCTCAAGAACAAGTCTCTCTGGGACAAAATCTCATCGTGGTACCCTCTACAAGGCGGACTTGGTGGTCTGATCTCGGGATTCCTCTTTGGTCTTCATCTATCCACGTTTCTTAGTCTGGTCATCCCAGCTAGATCACCCACTATGGCACCACTATCATCTTCTGCCTTTTTAGCAGTCTGGCTGTTATCAAGTGTAGCTACGACCCTCGCTGGTGGTAGACATCGGCTTCCTGCTACAATCTTCACCGGTATATCGGGAGGAGCGACCTTTGCAGTGTCACTATGTGTAATGATTCATCCATCCCTTCAAAGTCGGCTAATCTTTGTGGGCATCTGCATGCCATTATTTCTCATCCTTTGTGTTATACCATTTGAACGCACTTGGAGATTCTCGCTACGATTGGCCAATGCCTCCACCGGTTCCTTCGGGGTCACGCTAGCTATTTCTTTGTTGAGGAATATCAAGGCATGGGGAAATGTCTGGGAGAGACTGTGGGTGAAAGACCATCTTGAGTGGGGAGGGTCACATGAGCAAGGGTTGAGTGCTGGGTGGTGTCTAATGATGGTCGCCGGAGTAGCGGTGGACTGGCTCTTGCACAAAAAGATCGGAGAATGTCCTGATCAAGTGAGCCTCAACCGAATACTACTTATTTCGTTCAGCCTTTAACGTGTTTTTGCCATAGGAATGGGATGCCTATCTAGCGAATTACGCCTACAGCCTCCCAAATCAAGTTGATAGAGCAGGGACATTCCAACCTAAACCACCTACATTCTGGGACCGATTGTTAGGTCGAAATACTCTCACCCCCGGCATTCATTGGCATATCAATCCCAGGCTCCTTAAAACCGCTCCTCCTCAATCCATCCACACCCAGGACACCTTGACCAATCACGACTCGCCTTACCACAAGATCCCTTCTCTTGATAATACGCTTACCAACTCCAATATCCCATCACGTACTAGAGGACTTACGACCACGACCAATACTGATACTAACACAACACCCGTTGACGAACTTGACTTCAAGAATCCACCACCTTCCGCTTCACCATCTTTAGCGCAACTTCCTGGGTTTCTCACCAAGCCCAATAAGCTCGGAAAGAAGAAACGAAAGGGTTTAGGTGGAATAGCGACAGGGTTCCGCAAATCATCATCGGGATCTGCGTCAGGGTCATCTGCGACGAGATCAGGATCGCATTCCGGTAGTAGCGGTGGTTTAGGAGGGGGCCGGAAGCCAGTTAAATTCAAACCTTTGGGTGATTTATCTTCGGATGAAGCTTCCTCTGGTGAAGAGAGTGGAGTAGACTTAGGAGGAACTCCCACCAAACCGTGGATGCATCATGCGAACGCGTCTGGGTCCACACCGACGCTGGTTGGAGCGGCAAGGCCTACGACGAAGGCGCCTAAAGCTGGGAGTGTGGCAATTTCTTCTCGACCTGGGACACCTGTCATACAAAATAGCGTCCTTCATGGTGTTCGGTCTCCTCCCCCGTTACCCAAATCCCCTGGACCAGTGGAGTATTCTGACTACGAAGAGGATCTAACGAACCTTCGTCACTCCTTTGGTGACCGTAATGAGGGGAGAGGGGATAAATGGACGCCAAGGTTTATGTCAAGGCAGAATACTCAGACCGTCTCTACTGTACCTACATCCCCAGTCTCACCTCGACCGCCATTAACAACATCGCCTCCACCGATGCCAATACCTTCACCAGCACCAGCACCAGCGTCAGTATCTTCACCCGGCAGATCCCCAGCAAAGCCTTTCCCGGTCCCGATGCCCATACCAGTCCCAGCAACACCATCCCTAATTCGAGCCATTGATAGGATCAACGCTGCCCACAAGACAGCCTTAGTTTCGGCTGTGAATGGGAATGGATCTGGATCTCCATCCTCAGGCCCAATTCCCTCTTCCTCTAGCTCTAGTGATCGTCGTAACTCTAGATCACTGGCAAGTCCAGTACAACCACGTGTGCACGATTCACCACCTGAAGATGATGAGATCGATGGACCAGAGGAGCGGGATCTAGAAGGAGGAGATCATGCTCATGGTGCCGAAGGGGCGAAGAACAAGACTAAGAGACGATGGCAAGAATTTTGGGAAGATGTGAAAGACCGCGCTAGGCAGCAGTGAGGCTTGAGCCTTAGGACCTTGTGCATTTGCACTCGGGACCGAGCGCTTGGGGGGTCCAATTTCACGGAAAACATATTCGAATCACGATCGTGTGTCATTTCCCCACAGACCTCGATGATCAAAGAAGTCTCCTGGGACACATGGGTTATATGGCTACTTGTCATTTCGAAGCGTTCCAACCCTCTTGGATCACTAATCCAGCACCAACTCCAGCAATATATCTCTGCATTTATGACTAATTCCACAACACCACGCCACAACAAATTCCTGTCTTTTCACGATCCTGTCACTCATATTTATTCTGATCGCTTCGCTCAGGCCTTACTAATTCACGACTCGAATACGACACGACCCGTTACGACAAACTTACGACCACCAATCTATACGTCTCATCTCCCTTCTGTTTTCCCCGTGCGTTCTGTTCTGATTGTTACGACATCACGATACGACCCCTTCCCTTTGCATTGATGTTTGTTGTTGTTGTGCCATTTTTTGTACTTCGCACACCTCCCCTGTTGTATGTAGTGCCTGTGTCGTCATTCTGCGACCACCTCGGAGCGTATGAATTCGTGTCCCGTTCTTTTGGTGTTCTCTAAACCCTTATCCTTTGTTCCTGAACCCGCTCAGTGGCCAGCGCAGACGTGAAACCCGATACCCTATCCTGCAAGTACAGCTTCACTCTCCGACTTACTCTTAGCCCATACGATCATTCACCAAGTCCACTGCCTCCAGCGCCTCATGCCTACTGGTACCCATACCCAGCTAACTGCTCCATGGCCCACAGGTCCTTCTGAGTCTGTTCTGCCGGAATCGCGTCGGTTCGTGATGTGAGGGAATGATTAATGTTACCTGAATTATTAACCTCGAGCTTCGAATTTCTATCCATCAGGTCGTTATAGCACACCTGTATGCGATGTGCATGCTAGTGGAATCCGCAGATCAAGTACGTAGGGATTCGACGACACTTAGGGAATGAGGCGATCTCAAACGGTTCTATTCAGTAGATGGGTTGATCCGGCAGGAAAGGCTATGAGTATTGAAACTACTCCGATACCCCAACCCACCGCAAGCTTCCAAAACAAAACGGGCCGGGTGCCACGGCGATCCTCCAGGAACAGCCACTATCCTATAAAAGTCCAAATTTAGCCCTTAATGTCTCTCTATCTGTGCAGTAGCACTCCTAGCACTCGACCCATGGCTTTCGATCTCACGACTCAAACAGCTTTCACTAGCATAGCGATTCTTGTTGCCTTCTTAATCGCCAGCAAGACTTTCTCGCGGAAAAAGTTACCCCCAGGTCCTAAAGGTCTTCCGTTAATTGGAAATGTACTTGATATGCCAAAATCTATGCCTTGGATCACATTTGCGGAATGGGGGAAACAATATGGTGTGTACCGCACAATTTCCACTTAGAATGACATGCCAACTGACTGACTTCACTCATGTACAGGGGACATGACCTACATTTCATTATTCGGCAGGCCATGGCTCATTGTCAACTCCTTTCCAGTGGCCGTAGACTTACTCGAGAAACACGGGTCCATATACTCTAACCGGCCCTTCTTGCAAATGGCAGACCTTGCAGGTTTACAAGGTCGCGGGATGACATTGCTGCAGAACGG
>KB722745.1:885408-908621 GCA_000349905.1 Volvariella volvacea V23 | reverse complement strand
ATCTGGGAAGCAAAACCCAAAGGTACAAGCCTTATATACATGAAGGTTATGTGTACATATTTACTAGTGTTTGTAGTGCATTGACTAATCAATCTATCAGCCTGATAAAAGTCATGTGACTACTTAAGGGACCAATAGCTAGATGTAGTACTGCATATATAACTAGGAGTATTCTAGGATATTCTACAAGGTACAGCATATGACATAAGCTATGATATGATCTGAGATCTAGCAATAGTTCTAGAGTATTCTGGGACCTACTAGGAGTAATACAACAGATGATGACTAGGGGTGTTGATGAAAGATGTGGAATACGATATAGGTATTGAGTAAGTGCTTATACTAGCACGTTACAAGTAACTACTCAAGGTGTCCTAAGGAATAACCACTTTAAGCACTTAAGGCTTGACTTAGCACTTAAGATAAGAGGGTGTCTGTGTGGTAACCACTAGGCAGTGATAACTCAAGATATTTAAGGCTTATAGCCAGTGCTTAGGAAACAAGAGTAACAATCAGGGATATCACTACTTAGGGCATATAATGGTAACCTATTAGGAGATGGCCACTCAAGAAGTACAAGGTATAGAAGATACTTGAGATATGAGGGTATTAGAAGTTAAAGGTAAGTGCTAAGAAGGGTGAAGTGATATGATGGAAGAGATAATTGGGTGTTGATGATATAATCATGCAACAAACATGACCAAATATGAAAAACCATGACAGGTATTAGCTTCAGGGCAATTACAGGCAAAATGCTCTGTTTTTTTTTTTTTTTTTTTTTTTTTTGCATTTGAAGCACTTGTTAGCTGGCAGCCTGTTTACTTTTTCTTGACTGAGCTTGAATACATTGTTAATACAGGGGCTCTTGTTGTACATCAGCATTTGTTTGGAGCACTAAACTGAACTGAAAAAGCTGGAAAGCTGAAAAGCTGATCCCAGCATAGATCCATATCTCCAGCTTGATGATATCTTTATTAGTGATGTGCAGGGCCTGCAGTAAATGTGAGCTGTCCAAAGCCATCACACTGTCTTGTCTCAGCAAGCATGTCACACTGGGCGCACTTTACACAGCTAAGACAGCTGATATAGAAGCTCTTGAAGCTGACAAACAGCTCCTTCTATGCCTTACTTGATATAAAGTGCTTACCAAGGGCCTGCAGCAAAAGCCAGGCCCTGCACATCACTAATCTTTATCAATCTCCATCCAGACTTCTAAAATTTGATTAATGATTATTTTACATGTGAGCCTTACAAAACATGAATACAATTATGTACACTACTATGACAGTGGTACAAGTAGCTTGTGTGAGTGGTGATCAATATAATTATTCACATAGAAATAGTCAAATGCATGAAGGGAATGAAGGTGAGAAAACCCAGTAGGCACTTGAGAGGTCCCAAAATTTGGTATCAAGTGTGTGGCACATAATATTGTGTCCAAATAAATAATTGAGTGAACTTTATCACCAGAACCAGTACACTGTACTCTGGTTCTCTTGACTTTCACCTGCTACATCCCAAGGAGAGGGTTCAGAGAGGTTGAAACCTTTTTGAATTATTGAATATATGCCCATGGATATACAGTGTCTTGGTACTTGAAAGAAAAGAAACAAAAAACTTGAATGTCACTTATATCTTAGAAATCTGATGTGTTCTAATCCTTGACTACAAAGGCATAGTTGTAGCATGGTCTGATATTATACCATGATGCTATTGCCCAAATCTGCTCTTGCTATATTCCAGATAATCTGCATTTATCACTAGTTGCATGAAAGATTGTAACAACAGATGGAAATACTGAGATCTTGATCCAGGGTGATAGTATAGGACACTTGTCAAGGGATACCTCATTAGCTATAAATGGGCCACTAGTCATTTGGTTAAATAGGAATTGTTGAAGTAGAATTAGGAGCCATGGAAGATTAAGGACCTCAGCTAAGGCATTTGGTTTTTGAGGAAGGTGCTATACTGTATGATTGAATAATGAGACAATAATAATGATGATATGACTGAGTAGAGAACTTATCTCATTTTTGAGCTAGCATGACATTTTCTTCCACAAATTGATCAACAGAACCACAATCTTCATCTTCATCTTTAGCTTTTGGTGTCAGAAGTTTGCTATGCATGGGAGAAATAAGGTTGAGATTCACTAGGTAGTTCCAAAGTATGATAAGCTTGTTAAGGTGTTGATTGGTAAGAAGTATTTGTCCCAAGGCTTCAAAGCAGTTGAAATGTTGAAAAGCTGACTGTGCAATGGCCCTGAAAACTGTGGAGTGTGTTTGCTGAAAAGCTGACTGTGGGATGGCTCTGAAAATTTGTGAAATGTGCACACTTTTAAGATCTGCTCCTGAAGCACTAGAGGCAATCTGCAACACATACACAACCCCAAAAACACCCAAATCAAGCTTTAGTTTGTGGAGGTGGCTAGACTGGCATTTAATTGGCTTGATGAACTACCTCTTGATGATTCCTGGATGATGTCCAAGGCATTGATAACCCCATAAATTAGATCTCCTTTGCTCATAGTGTAGAATACAGGCTTTTGCACACTTAAGCTATGAATCTCTGACCAAATAAAACTTGATTGAGCCTCAGATGGATTTTAAATGATGCTTGGTGATGTTCTATCTAAGAATCTGCTCAATGCATGTGTTCATGACAATACTACAACCCTTAGATCAATGTCTAGCAGTTTGCTCTCAATCACAAACAACTATATCCAAAATCCTTCCCAAGGAGCCAATTTCTAAGTAGGCTATATCTCAAAGTTACTATATGATTCATCAAACAAAACAGCACTCAAATTTGCTCATAAAATACAAGACAAGATTGCTTGATATTTTAATCAACCTTAAAGGCCTTATATACTGAGTACATGTACAAATAAATTCAGAACTGTATAGTTTTTCATAAACAGCATCAAAAAATCTTTTATAGAATGTCATTTCTGATAATCCATTAAATAAAATATTAAAAAGAATCAAAAGAAATGAAATAATTGAACCAAGACAAAATAAGAAATATTATTACTTTTTCAGGAAGTTTCCCTGTCACAGAAATGAGTGCAATCATATCTGCTTTGGGATTTTTATAAGCACAAGGCTACCAGATCCAGTGATACCCACAATTGAGGTTTTTCCAGTTCTGAGCAAGGTTGCTGGCTACTAGGTAGGACTCAGGGTATTATTATGAATCTGCAATAGGAAGATAGTGGTCCAGGAAGCTTCACAAGCCTTCTCATTATGATAGTATATCATGGGCAATGCATCCAGTATGAGTGTGCATATTTGGCAGTCTCAGGTGACCTCCTCATAAATTGGTTTTGTTCTCAAGTGCAAAATATATGTCAAACACTCCATTTTGAACTTCAAACCAGGCCCAATTTTGATACCTTTATCAAAGCTTCATACTGAGTGATGTTTCATATGTTATTGTGCATCTGCTCTCAAATTTACTGTCAGAAATCGTATCCTTATTCCCTATTTATTCACCGATTATTTAATTTCTTTTTCTTTTCTTTTCTTTTCTTAAGCGCCAGGGGATCACGTGACTTGCTTAACTCAATCCAGATTAGATTAGATTACATCTTGATCACATGATGCATTACCTTTTGAGCCACCTTTGGAGGTCTCAGGCATCGAGGTATTCTTGGCGGTGTCATTAGTCTTGGAGCCATCATCCCGGCTCACAGCTTATCTCTACCCAATGGGATCTTAGTGATACTGGACACTGGTGATGTCATCATGAGGTCATAGATAGATACCCGTAGAATAGTCTGGAATAGTATAAACATGTACATATGGACTCTGGTGAATATATAAGTGGGCTTGGTTGGCTCTGGGGGTTTTCCTCAGTTTCAACCTTGTCTACTCTGCCGAGCTAGCTTTGTCCCAGAGACTCCGGCACAACCTGAACCAACAGGCTACTAAGAGGTGAGTACATGTCATTAGGATTCTTGTATCCCTCTCGTCTCCCCTGCCGGCTGGTAGTGAGAGTTTTCCACAACCATGCCACTGGTGATACCTGGGCACCGCTGTGTGGGTGATCCCTTGTAGTAGGCCCATCTGATAATGCGTATAGATGTGTGCCGAGTAGTTGGTGTTTTCTTCCCTATTTTCTTCTGTGTATTGTCTCTGGGGCCAAGCGCCCTCGTCACTGACATTTACCTAGTCAGCAGACTGAGGCTCATCTCCGACTCTCCAAACAATTGGCTTTTTTGTGCTATATGGTTTCTCACTCAAATGAACATATATTAGGGGTATATTAAACAAATCCAGGTCTGGATTTATGGCCAGCCTGTTAATGTGTAAGCTATGGATGCATAAGCTGGACACACATACATTATCATATGTAGGAATATATTGGTAGTTACCAATAATGATTGTAACTACTCAAAAAGGAAACTATATATCTAATAATGTAATAAAAAACAAAAGTCTGAAAGCACATAAGCTAATTGACAACCTAGAGTCATTGTAACACAGGAGCTTGAAGATGACCACAGGTTGCATGCAACTTATCTAGACCTGAGGAACTCTGCTGCAGTGAGTATCAACACATTAATAATATTGCATGAATACCCACCTTATTATTTTTAGCAGCTAGTTTCCTCTCAAAACCTCTCAAAACAAGTCCTCTGATATTATTCTCCCTAAGAACAACTCAGAGTGCATTAATGACAGAGGTGAAGATGGAGGAGGAAATAATGACTCAGATTCAAATGGGATAAATGCCCTTATATCTGGTATCAAGATGAGCACTCTTCATGTCATGGGTGTCAATATTTTAATGCACCTATTTCTAGACCCACAGCCATGCCCCTCCTCCATGGCCACCTGCTGGTCCCAGAAAGCACCTATATACCAAGCTTGAGATGGCCAAGGCTATTATCTACCACCTCTCAATCCAGTGTACTATTCAAGCAAACTAAAGAAAAACCTGAAAACTCACCAGAAAAGTTTGACCAAGATGAGAACAAGCATCTGCTCTCATTTGCTCAAAAGCAAATGGAGCAACATGAGAGATCCACTCAAGCTGAGCAGCCCTTCAAACTTCATCAGTAAGTTTTTTTGTATTTTGTATCCTGACTGAGATTTTCTCTGTCTCCAGATGAGTATTCTAATCCAACCAGCATTTGTGCCCACCAATAACCCAGCCAAAACCAAGACCATGTTATGGGACAATCAACCAATAAGGGATCTTGCAGAAGAAGAGTCACATTACTGGGGTTGAGCATACTCAGATGGTGATGGTTCCAGTCTAAGAGACAAATTGATTGATCTGGGGAGCAAAACCCAAAGGTACAAGCCTTATATACATGAAGATTATATGTACATATTTATTAGTGTTGTAGTGCATTGACTAATCAATCTATCAGCCTGATGAAAGTCATGTGACTACTTAAGGATCCAATAGCTAAGTATAGTACTACATACATAACTAGGATATTCTACAAGGTACAGTATATGACATAAGTCATGATATAATCTGAGATCTAACAAGAGTTCTAGAGTATTCTGGGACCTACTAGAAGTGACACTAAAGAGTGTCAATGAAGGATGTGGAATATGATATAGGTACTGAGTAACTGCTCAAGGTGTCTAAGGACACTTGAGTGATGACCTAAGGGATAGCTGCTTCTGGTGCTTAAGGCTTGACTAACACTTAAGGTAAGAAGGCATCTATAAGGCAACTGCTAGGAAGCAGTAAAAAGGAAGAGATAACCAGGTGTTGATGATGTAATCATGTAACAAATATGACCAAACATGGAAAACCGTGACAGACCAGACAAGGTCAGATAACTATCTCAATGTCATTTGCTACTATGGCACAACCTGCCCATGGTCATCATCAATGTCAAGCAAAGATGAATTACATGTTAAATGACATTCAATGGCCTCCCCATGCTGCTCACAAGTATCATACCTGCTGAAGTGAGAAAATGCTTGCATATATAAGCAAATGGGCAGGAGAAATCATGTTCTTCATTAGCAATCCAGATTTCTATAAGATTGTTAGGCAGGCTTGGGCTTACATGTATCCAGAAATTTCTGGCATTTACAATGAGGAAGTCATTGTGAGGCTGGTATATACCACCATCCCCATCACAATATCCCTCTTCTATTGATGATGTTACAGGTGGGGGATCTTCTTTGCAACTGGCATTCCAAAATCAGGAAGATGGCCCTTGCCCTGGTTTGCAATGCTGCTGGCTGGGGCATGGGCATTACATTTGAACAAATTCAAGAAGACCTCAAGCAATTTGTTGGACCAAATGGCCAGTGCCATTTCCTATACCACAATCCCAATAGCCCTGTAAGTAAGCATTGTCAAATGCCATGCAAATATACTGACATGTTACAGACAAGCAAGAGCTCCTGCGAGACATCCATCATTCTTTCTTTCTTTGCTGAACATCTCTCCATTATTCAGTATGCAGATCCCTCATTAGAAGGCTTTCCAACAAGAGCCCTTGCCATGTGCATGATGGCAGTATGTCTACTGTTTACTATTATCCCCAACTAGCCTCAAGTTGCCTTTTTTACATTCTTTGCTAGGTCAACTGTGCTATTTCTCTCTACAAAAACCCTGAGGTTGCTATGATCTTTGCACAGGGATCAATATTGCTAAAGGGTGACAAGTCCAAGTTATACAAATTCAGCCATCACAACTGGGCCAAAACTTGTATGAAACATGTTCTTCATGTCAAGCAGATGCCCCTCAGTCAACAGAACCTGCTTTATGAACTCACGAGGCCATATATGAGATTGGCCAAAGGTGTTGAACCCAACAACTCAAACCCAGGAGATGAGTCTGATGTAGACCCTATTGTCTTTTCCAAGGCAGAGGTGTGAGGTATAGGGCTAGCCTGGGTACTATTGTGTATGTCTTAAGTATGCATTCGTCTTTTACTTTATGCCTTTATATGCTTCGCATTTTTGTATGTTAGATATTCACGTATATATGGTTTATATGTAATATATGCTATTGTATGCCAAAACCTACAAGTGTGAGTGGTTAAAGCCATGTCCTAGATGAGCTGGCACTAGCTCCCTAGCTCCCTAGGGCTCTAGCACATTGAGCTAGGGCCATGCATGTCGTTCTAGCACTAGCAACCTGCAGCTAGACAGCTAGAACACTGTACCATCTGTCGGGGCTAGTTCTAGCTTGTATAGCTGCCTGACAAATTGCTGATGATTGACATAGTTCCTTCCTCCTATGGTCCTCTTGCTTAGTCAGTAGATTGGGAAGTACTTGAATTCCTTCCACAATACATTATCATTTTGGTCTGTAATGTAGTCTATGAGGACACCAAACCTGAGATAATGAAAAGGATAATAAGGGTAGCATATGGAGCACCTGATGCCGGTCGAGTGTGGGCTTGACAGGGAACACACATTGTGTAGATGCCAGATTTATGCAGACCCTCGACGTTATGGACTGTGCTAATTCCACGAGGACATTGCAGTTAATATTACTGTCTGATACCATTCATCTTCCAAGTAGTAGGACATATTTTCCCCCCTTTGATGATCATGCTTTCCCGTTTTGGCGCTCACTTCCGTCCCGCGGGTTCTCCCTGGATCCCGGGCTGCACTTGATTTTGTCAAACCCCACAACGCAAGCAGCTCCTTGACTCTCCATTGTTCGTACTTGAGACCCATATACATATACGAGGTCACTCATCAGTGCTCCTATAAATTATACCACCGCACTAAGTCGGGCTGCGTACCATGTTTCACTGTAGAGTTCAGCTAATGGAGGCCTATATTTAGTCACCACTCCCTGCTGAATTACCAACCATCCGCCTAGGAGGTCACTGCTTACGGGACACCCAGTCACGGTGTTGTGTAATTACCACTTTGATCTATTGCCGACGTATCTGAATAGGCAGTTCTCTTTCAACAGGGAGGCACTGATTCCATTGATACCCCGTTATTTTCAGCCACTCCAGTAATGCACCCTTCCCGTGTAAAGCCGTGATCGACTCGGATGATGGCTGCTATTTTGGTAGGCTGCTTTAAAAGCTTGGGCAAGTTCCATCGGTGTACCAATACTCGTAAATGGATTCCCCATTCCAAACCGCTTTCACTGGCGCAGCCATCGTATGCGCCTTGTTCATCGCGAGCAAGGGACTGTCGCGGAAGAAACTACCACCTGGTCCTAGAGGCCTTCCACTGATTGGAAATGTGTTTGACATGCCTCAGGAGATACCCTGGCTTACATTTACTGAATGGGCAAAGCAATATGGCACATTCATATAGCACAATATCTGAAAACAAAAATGAGCTAACTGCTTCCACAGGTGACATAACCCATATTTCGTTATTCGGAAAGCCGTGGCTTATTCTCAACTCCTACTCAACGGCCGTAGAGTTACTCGACAAACGCGGAGCCCTATACTCTAATCGACCCGTTTGGCAAATGGCAGAGCTCACGGGTCTAGATTCCGCAATGGCATTCCTGCAAAATAACGATCGCCTAAGGGAGTATCGTAAATTCTTTATGAAGGTGATGGGTAATACGACAGTTCTTAAGAAATATAACCTCATCGAGGAGGAGGAAAGTCAGCGGTTTGCGAGGCGGTTACTCGCCAATCCAGAGGGGTTTCTGACTCACGTCGAGTAGTGAGTCTTCATTTTGGCGTCGTTGAATGAAGGGTTAAATACTCACCGGTGGCTATACTATATAGTTTCGCCGCTGCGGTTATTATGCACGTTGCGTATGGCTAGCAAGTCAAGGAATATGACGACTACTATGTGGATCTTGTGCAGAGCGCAATGAAGGGATTTGGAACGTTAGCTACTCCAGGCCGATTTTTAGTGGAGATGATCCCGCCACGTATTACTCTCCTTCAGTTTCACGTGTTGAGTTCTAACATCACGCCCAGTCAGATATGTTCCCGAATGGTTTCATGGTGCGGGGTGGAAGAGGTTCGCACGAAAGCAAGCTGACTTTGTTCATCGAACGGTAAACGAGCCCTATGAATGGGCCAAGTCTCAGATGGTCAGTATTTTAGTTTCATCACCTGGCTCTTTTGTCTAATTTCGGACTCAGGGAAGCAAAGGAGTCGATTCCTTTGTAAGCGATAATTGGGACGAGGACTTGGGAGAGGATGCAATCGATCTGCTCAAATGGAGTGCATCAGCGATGTATGCAGGTTCGTAGAACCAATATTCTGCAGTTTTCGTCCTATACACTATTTTAATCATCAATACCGGTTTCTAGCTGGGGGCGATACAGTAGGTGTCATTTTAGTGCCGCTTCTCTGCCTTGTATGTTCACTGTTTAGCTAGACTGTTGGCTCCATCCAGTCTTTCTTCTTTGCCATGGCGAAATATCCTGAAGTCCAAGCAAAAGCACAAGCTGAAATTGATAGTGTTGTTGGCAATGACCGACTTCCCAGTTTGGATGATTGGGATAACCTTCCCTACATTAGAGCTCTCACATTGGAGGTATTGCGTTGGCATTCCATCGGTCCGCTTGGTATGGTCCAATTTCTTGTTTTTCCATTGACTTTGATCTGACAGATACCTCTACTCCCAAAGGAATACCCCATGTCTCGACGGGAGACGATGTTTATGGTGACTACTTTATTCCAAAGGGAACTACAATTATTGCCAATATATGGTGCGTACCCTGGCTCGTCTGCAATAGCCTCATCATCTCAAAACGCGCGCTGCTGCCCCACAATTTGTAGGGGTATGCTGCACGATCCTAATGTATATCGCAACCCCGACGAGTTCGACCCATCCAGATTCCTTAAGGTTAATTCATCGGATGTTCCTGAACTTGACCCTCGCCTTGTCTGCTTTGGATTTGGTCGAAGGTAAGAATTCTCCTCCCATGAGCATTTGTCTATTCTAATTGTTTCGATTTCGATCTAGGATTTGCCCAGGTAACACCGTGGCATAGCAACCCCAAATCATGACATACTTACCATGCTATCTGCTGACACAGGACGCCTAATGGCTGAAGCATCCATTTATATTAGTTGTGCTACGATTCTCGCTTCTTTCAGCATTACCAAAAGTCCTGAGGCCGATCTAAAGTACGAGGTTGGGAGCACAGCTATCAGGTAGGTCCCCGATAACTTAGATGCAGTAGCACATTCACATATCTGCTTTAGCCACATTAAGCCATTTAAATGCAACATCAAACCCAGGTCATCGAAGGCTGTGGAGTTAATCAATAGACCTTTGTCCAATGAGCACACAGATTGAGGTACACTATGCAGCATTCATACGTCGAACTCTGTAGAGTACAGCTAAGACAGAACTTGTATCGTTCTGCCCTCGGACTTTACCTAGCGACTTAAGGTGCTGACTTTAGTTGTGCCTTATTTTGCGAGCACTGTCTGTGCTAGGCCCGAGTCTACCTTGCGTTGGTCATGCTGCGTGGCTCAGCTCCATAGCCTTGCATCAACTTTGACCGCAATCGAGTTTCGCCCCAACGCCAGCCCCAACCCCTATATTCTATTCCGTTCCGTTAGCATGATGCCTAGCTCAAAATTCCTGACGAGATTACAACCCACCAATCCAGCGTTGGCGCTTGTTGCCGAGTTTACCATCGGCCCCTCACTTCTATTTTTGATGCAAAGAACCGAGGGAAAGAAGCGTGGTGTTAGTCACCACCATCACGGAACAGCACCCAGTAATCGCGGTGGTCGTCTATGACCATATCGAAAATGTGTCTTCTCTCCTTGCCTCCCCGTTCCGAGTTAACGTGGGGATGATAGAAGTTCTGTCTTTCCCCTTGATAAAAGCGCTGATCTCGCGGGTGCTTGCTGACCATGGATTCCCCGTTCCAAAGTGCTCTCATTGGAATAGTCCTCATATGCACCTCCCTAATTGCCAGTAAGGCACTCTGGAAGAAGAATCTAACACCTGGCCCCAGAGGCCTGCCATTAATTGGGAATGTGCTGGATATACCAAAGGAACAACCATGGCTTACATTTGCTGAATGGGCAAAGAAATATGGTGACTATACCTAGTATCGGCCACATTTAGCAACTACAAAAAACTAACCGCACATCTATCATGCACATGTACAGGCGACGTGATTTACCTCTCATTACTCGGCAAGCCGATGCTCATCATCGATTCCTTCCCAACGGCCATAGACCTGCTCGAAAAACGTGGGTCAATATACTCTGATCGACCCTTCTTGCAAATGATAGAACTTGTGGGCTTGAGTCGCGGGATGGCTATCCAGCCGTATAATGATCGCTTGAAAGCCTATCGTAGGTTCTTTGCTAAAGCTATGGGTAATACGACTGCTTTGAGGAAATATAACCAAATCGAGGAGGAAGAAGGTCAGAGGTTTGCGAGGAAGCTGCTATCTGAGCCAGAAAGTTTCATGACCCATGCAGAGTAGTGAGTCTATTCTTGTCCGACTGTGCGTGGATAACCATTTCTTAACGGCTATATAGCTTCGCTGCGGCAGTGATTATGCGTGCCGCGTATGGCTATCAAGTAAAAGAATACAATGATTATTTTGTAGAACTCGTGCAAAGCGAAATGAAGGGATTTTCAGAGATTGCTGTCCCAGGTCGATTCTTAGTGGAGCTAATCCCACCGTGTACGTGGCATCCTATTCTTGCGTCGTGCACATAGGTTCTGACACCAAACCCAGTGAAATATATTCCCGACTGGTTCCCTGGTACCGGGTGGAAAGAATTTATGCGCAGGCAGACTGAAATATCCCGGAAAACTGTCAATGAAACGTTTAACTGGACGAGATCGCAGATGGTCAGTGCTTTACAAAACTCTGTTTCGTCGTGTCTAGCGTGTACTAACCCTAGACTCAGGAAATTGGACATGTTGACTGTTTCGTGAGCAACAGCTTGGAGGAGTTGGAAGAGCTAGGAGACGAAGCCATAGATCGTCTCAAATGGAGTGCATCGAGCATGTATGCAGGTTAGTAAGAGCAAGGATATTTATCCTATATGTTTTTACGAACTCATGTCTCTGATTTCAGGCGGAGGGGATACCGTAGGAACTCCTTCTTGTCTCCGCCTCTTCCATTCTTACCATTGAGCCAGACCGTTGCCTCTATTCAGTCGTTCTTCTTTGCCATGGCAAAGTATCCCCAAGTACAAGCAAGAGCACAAACAGAAATCGACCAAATCGTCGGTACAGATCGCCTCCCCAGTATAGAAGATTGGGATAATTTGCCATACACAAGAGCTCTGGTGTGGGAAGTCTTGCGTTGGCACTCCTTGGCTCCTACAGGTGGGTCATATGCAGTGCTCATTGCCTGTTTTGTAACGCACTCACATCCTACGTCTAAGGATTACCACATGTTTCGACGGAGGAAGACATCTACAATGGGTATTTTATTCCTAAGGGAACAATGGTTATCGCCAACATATGGTATGCGTACTCGAAATGCCTTTCTGGGTCTCAATACAATTTTATACAAACCAATGCGATTGCATCACGATACCTAGGGCCATGACACACGATCCGGATGTGTACCACAATCCCGATGAATTTAATCCTGCGCGATATCTCAAAACTAAAGAATCTGATATCCCCGAGCGTGACCCTCGTCTGATTTGCTTTGGATTTGGAGCCCTCCTGCCGTAATTAAGCTCGGCTCTGACTATTCTAATGATTCCATGCTCAGAATCTGCCCAGGTGTCGTTTCTAGCACCAACTCTCTACCTCGCATTGCCTAACACTACGTTGCTCGTCGAAACAGGTCGTCTATTGGTTGAAGCATCCATCTATATTAGCTGTGCCACAATCCTTGCCACTTTTAATATTACCAAGAATACTAATGCTGATCTCAAGTACGAAGTTCAAAGCAGTACCATCAGGTAAGTACTAGATTCAATAATATCTAGATACATGTATTGAATCTCGCTAGTCACCTCAAGCCGTTCAAATGCAACATTAAGCCTCGATCGGCAAAGGCAGTTGAACTCATCAAGAAGCCTTTACCCAGCGAGGATCAGAGTTGATGAGGTTCCATCATTCAGTGTGCGCTATCTTGCATCGTGGCTGACAGCTCCTGTCAGGAATGTGCTGTGGCTCTCACATTGGACAATTTTAATTAAATTTAATTACCAACCATTGACATTGTATATGATTTGTACATGCTTAATTACCGTGCAAGCTGCGCGTCCAATGCATCAGTCATCCTGAACGTTCGTTGGACCGGCCCTGCACCACTCACTTGGACCCTGCCAAGTATTAAGTCGTCAAGTTCAAGCATCAACACCCAATACACCCCAAATAGCCTTCCCAATTACTGGGACGCCATCGTTCCTCCAATACTTCCTCCTCTCCACGTCCTGTGCTAGTTCATCACTTATCACCCCGACATATCTTCTGATCTCAACAATCGAGTTGACGATCGACTCTGTGAACTCTGGGTGTCCTTGAACAGTGAATATGTGTATGTCCCTGAGTTTAAAGTCGGATGGAGGCGAAGATGACGATGAAACGGAGGGATAAAATTGGACCATTCCTTGGTTATAACACGTCGACGTGGAGCCAAGGAGATAAAAGTTGGGCAGAACCTCGGGAACGTGGTCTCTGTGCATTTCTTGTATATTCTACTCCCGGTGAAGACTCAACTCCGGGAGCCGTATAGACAGAAAAGGAAAACGTACAACTGAATCTTGCCCGAATATCTTCTTGCCAAGTGGTGTCAGGTCTAGCGGGGTGGGTCCTATCTCCCATTTGCCGTCATTAGGGACGCAAGTGCCACCCAGTGCCCGCGCAATGATCTGGTGCCCAAAACATATTCCTATACACAGTACACGACCGATCATCACCCAATGTTGCCAATTGAGGGGATTGGGACTTGCCAATAATACGTATTTGTGGATATCTCTCAGCTACATTGGCAACGAAAGCCACGAGCTTATTGATCCACGCTTTGTCCTCATAAGCAGACGAAGCTAAACCAGTTACAGCATATATATCAGCAATTCCCACCCAACTCAATCTAGCCCGTCAAGAAAGTGAAAAAAAGGCACCAACCTGAGCCCGTCAACACAATCCCGTCATACTGCCTCAGCTTCTCATCATCAGGGTAGACCATAGCATTCACCACATCATAGCAATCTACGATCGCTTGATTGCTCTCCGGGTTAGGTAAACTGGATTGCAAGAAACCTGGGTAGATAACAGGGTAGTCTCCGTTGACTTCTTGGACTTTGGGGTGGAGAGAATCGCAGAGGAGGACGGCAACTCGTTTGCTGCTCATCTGTATTTGATTCCAAGAAGTGTTCCGGGTGTTTAGCCCCGTACCCGCGTGCCGGATGACCGGACCGTTCATTCCCGGCCACAAGCTCTGCTTGTAGCTGTCCGATACGTAGCGGTTAGGCCGGTCAGGATTCGCATTAGGCACAAGGACCAAGTTGTTGGAACAGAAGTACAGACTCAAATTAGTTGGTGGTTGTCGGACCGTTCAATTTTCTTTTTGATCAACCTGTTGATTTGAGTCGATGTGTTAACTGTTATGACCCCATTTATTTTTGGATGGCAATGAACACGTAGCCAGAAATGTAGTCCACAATGTCGGCCAGCTGAGGAGCTGATATTTCCACGAACATACGCTATCTGCCCACTACACTTATAAAGCCCTCATATTGATAAGTCAAGGTTCAATCTAAATAATGATTGTGATGCCAAAGCGATGTGACGGACATTATACGACTGGGTCTAAAACTAAAATATCGAAAGAGGAATCCAGCTCGTCCAGCTAATCTCTCACACAACCGGACCACATCACAAACCTCCAAAGCTCGGGTTCCATGTCCGAAGAAAGAAATTAGTGAAAGAGATTGATGTCGATTGGGCTGCATCCAGATACAACAAGGCCATCTAAAAATAAGTGGTCAGCACGGTCGTCTCGAAAAGAAATACCAGATACTCACTGAAGTTGTTCTTCTCGCAGCAAACGGGCTTAGCCTCACTACATGACGAGAGACATCATCAGTTGTAGATCACGGTACCTTGATAAGCTACATACCACTTAGCACCAGCGCCACCTGCAATGACATTAATGGGGCTGCAATGCAAGCCCACAGATCCGGTAATGTCGCTGGCGTCAAGATTCAGCAGGCCAATGATTTCAGTAACCTTAGCGGATTGCCTATCTTGAACGTCGTCACAGCAAGCAATATAGCCGGTGTGGCAGACACCAGGCTGACCACCTGGAACAGGGGTAGCAACAGCGAAGACGGCCATGGTGGCAGCGACGACAAGAGCGAGCTTGGAGAACATTGTGAACGAGTGAATGAGATTGGTTGGGAGATTAAAGAGAGTAACTTGGTCAGATGGCTGGCCTGGAAGAGACGAGACAGATAAGGAGAAAAGTGGGCGCCCTAGGCCGCTTTATATATGCGCTGAGGTCGCCGTCCATGGGCCGTTGTACGTACTAGAGGGCGCGCTACTCGTTGCTAGAGGCATAAGCGACCCAACTACCGTGGAGAGCTGTTTCATGTTCGTAGGCGGTGTTCGACCCGAATAACCTCGGGCGCTAGCGGCGGGAGGCTCCCAAATTTCCTGGGCCAGGCAGCGCGAGAGTCATGGAGGACTTAAGAACTACTCATAGGCCGGCGATGGAGCCTGCATATGGGCCTGGGGGAGGATGAAGTGCGCACTGCACTCGAGCGGTAGGGAGCGGAGCAGCCACCGTAACAGGGTCGCGCACTCAAGCCAGAATAGGGTTGCACGGTGCCAACCGGTTAGGATTCCGTAGTTCTGAGAAACTGCAAATTTTCATTGTGAAAACCCTGACCAGCAGCTCTGGGCAAAGGGTGCGTTTCAGCATGGTGGGCACATTTTTTATGTGCGCAAGTGAAGGGGTGAGTGACTTGATATGATGAATATTGCTTATAATATCTGTTGTAGTCAAGTCGTATTTCCCTTACTAAGTGTTCAGCCCGTAGCACGAGGCTGTAGAAGCCTGCGCGGTGTTCTTCGTTTCCGAGATGTTTCTGTTTGCGCATATATATTAGTTTAGATCAGTCGGTAGAACAATGCTTACTTGTGGAAGCAGGGAGCTTCGTAGCGACGCTATCGATGGTCATGAAGGTTGCCAACTTGGGATTGCTGGCCACATTTCTCGAACTACTATCCCCCAATGCGCACATTGCGAGGCTGCCGGGGCCGATGGTCCTGATTGTGGCGTTAAAAATGGATGCAAGGATGGGGCACCGTGGGGTATCGTGGTTCATTTCTGCTCCTTTGGGCCGAAACATACGCTCCTGGCAGGCAAAACTGCGCTGGTACTTGCAGTTCGTCCGACAGATCGCGTTTAGCCATCAATAGAACGGCATCGGGATGTGGTGTGCAAGATATATGCACCGCCAGGCCGAATACAAACATCAAGGATGATGGAATCTTTCGGGAGGGTCAAAGCTTATTTTCTTGAAGGTTTGTTGTCCTCGTTAGCCCCTTTCTCCACGTTGTTTGCTTTTTCCGGCTTGGCCTGAACGATCGATATTTTTATTACCCCGCATCCCAAGCCGTATCCCCACAAAAATTTCTGTCGACCCCCACACTGCCACCTCCATCGAGCATTCAATCCGACAGCCCAGACTGCATTGCTATACGACATCCATCACCGTTTGCTACCCAAATTGTATGCTTATTTCCCTCCAAACCCTGCCTAGCTGGGCTAGCATTGTCAAGGACGGGAGCCGCAACGCGTCTGGGCCCATCCCATCTTCATCAGCCTGTGGACGCTCATTGTGTGGCGTACGATGCCGACGACGATTCATTGCAGTAAGGCACCTGCGATGCGATTCGCTCGTGAGCCTCTTTTTATTGCATCGGGTCTTCCTTGAGCCACGGCCGGGTCAAAGATGAACACAAGCCATAGGACATATCGGATTTGGACTGCGATGTCACGGTTTGTGACTCTGGGGAGGTCTGCAGACCAGCGTGACAGGGACTAGCCGAGATGGAGAAGGAGATAATCATATCAGAAAAGGCGTGGGCACCAATGGTAACGGCGGCGTTTGTGAGCTTTCCTGACCGATTACGCCCTGCTTACGGTTTTGGTTGCAATGGATGCTCGCATCCAGGCTAGGTTTACGGCGAATGCTCCGGAAATTCCCTAGACGAGATGCTTGAGGAGTCTGCAGACTAAGGGTCATGCGTCATGCGCAATGCAGAGATCAGCTGAGATTGCGTCGGGCATCTGGGCTGGCGAGCTCGCCAGATTAAAGTATTGACCGGGTACATAGCGTGGTATCCACCGAGCGAATCTGGAAGTTGTTGCGCAAGCAGTCGGGTAAAATCGGTTACGAGAATGAGCAGCCTGGTGGACGATTGAGATATTTTATTTGTTGCCCTGCTTGCCATTCTCCTATTAATTACCCCAACCTTATTCTCTATATGTATCTCTTCTGCATCCCATCTTCTGCTCACTTGTCCCACCTCCCCCTTCCTCCGCATTTCTTCCTCGACTTCCACCGCAATGCCCCCGATAACCACCGCCGAGTCCAACCAACAAGAGCAAGCCTCCTCGTCCACCACGTCGTCCATACTGAAGGAGAGGCGATTCAAGCTGAGCAGGTAGGTCTTGTGAGCGGAATTCCTCCTGGCACCGACCCTTCCCCGCGCCTCCCTCTTGGTCTACTTGCCATCTTGGGCTTTGCTGATTGATTGCCCCTGCAACCCTTACGCTTCCTAGAGCTTGTGATCGGTGCAGGTAAGGTTATCATCTTGCTCGACGGACACCAGCCTCATCACTGCTCCCATCACTTTCAGACGCAGACGCATAAAATGTGACGAAGGCCATCCATGTCAGGCATGTCTTACTGCCAGCTCGCCTTGCACGTTTGAGGAGCCAGGGAAAAGGACGCATCCCCACAAGTCCAAGTAAGTTCTGCGTATAGCATCCAGCTATACATGATCCAACTCACCCGTGCTCAGACGCACAGCTACATTGGAGGACCGTATGCAACACCTAGAAAGCCTGATACAAGCCATTCCGCCTGCAGTCTTTGCTGCCGGCGGTGCCAACTTCCTCAACCACATTCACCATCAGGGAGTAGAAACCCCAACTACCCCCATCGCACCCTTTGGCTATCCCAGCATGCAATTCCCATCCGGAGTGCCACCTCCTTCACTGCACGTCTTCCCGCTTACCAACCCATCCAACCATTTCCATGATCCCAAGCAAGATGGCTCGTCTCATAGTCCGAGCGCTGCATTCAACGCATTATTTTCCGGGTCTTCTACTGCATATCCCGCTAATTCCATGACTCCATCCGATCAATTGTCCGAAGAGACATCCAAAAACTCTCTCTCGGCATCATACCTCTACTTCGATGACGAGGGTCACACACGTTGGCAAGGCGAAACCTCTGGGCTCCCGGTCTTGGATCTCTTGCTCGAACGTCACGGACCCCCCAACGGCCAATCACTAGCAGATATCTCTCGGTCCTCTAATTCTAATAATAACGCTAATAACGCCTCATCCCATCATACACCCGCAGTTAATACCGACTGGTTCCCCAACCGTGCACCCCGCCGAACGACCGATATCAATCCGCAAACTTTATGGCGATTGATAACAGCGTTCATACCTCCGGACCTCATGGATAGGTGGGTAATCGCCGAGGAATGTCAATCATTCCTCGTCTTTCGTCCGCTGCGATGGGTTCTTAAACTGACACGAAAACTCTTGACCAATCGTTTAACAGTCTCGTTCAATGCTACCTCTCCACCTCGTACTATCTCCTACCCTTCCTCCACGTACCGACATTTCTTGCAGTGAGTATGACAAGCATAAGCGATTCGCTGTTGCTTCTTTTTCTCGTCCCTGAGCCACACAGAGCGTCTTCTTTCTCACTCCCGTTCTTGGCTCGCTTACATTTATTCCATTCTCTATTGCCGATCTCCTTCGTCTACGTCTACTAACACAACCCCATTTCAGGACTATGGGAACCCACAAAAGTGGGGTGAACCAGGTTTCGCAGCATTCATTGTCGCTATATGCTGTCTATCCTCGCGACACATGGATGATCCCCGAGTCCGAGCCGACCCAAACGACGGTATATCCGCAGGTACCCAATGGTTCGAACTCTTACATCGCCTACGTACCTTACCGATAGCCGACCGTCCAACACTTTACAACATTCAAGCCAACTTAATCGGAGCTGTCTATGGAGTGGGCTTAGGTCGATTGTCAAAAGCCGCGGCGTTACTCGGGGAAGCCGTAACGATGTGCATAGATGCTGGATTGCACCGTTCAGCGGACACGTACGATGTCTTTGACGCTATCGAAGAGGAGGTTAGGAAGCGGACGTTTTGGTGTGTTTACATCTGGGATAAGCAACTGAGCGCGCATTTTGGGCGACCTCCGGTTATCAGGTTCAGGGACTGTGATGTCGGAGAACCCGCTCAGGTCGACGACGAGTTCATCACGAAAGAGGGGATCATCACGAGTGGAAGTCCACCCCCAGCAGAATGCAGATTGGCAGCGTTCGTGTTGACGTTGCGAATTATGGTTGTTCTGGAATCAGTTTTGGACCTTCCCCCACCTCGGCAGGAAGATCCTTCCTCTTTCATGTACCGGGCCGCAGCACTTCTTTGCGGGAGTGGAAATGCGAGAAGGGCTAAGCAGCTGAAGGAAGAAGAGGCGATGCTGGATGAGATCCATAGGACCATTCCGCCATATTGGGCTCATACACCTGACACACTGGCCAGCGATGATACAATTAGGTTCACACAGGCGCAGAGATTGCACTGTGCGGAACAATTTGTGAGGTTGTTGATTCACAGGCATAGGTTCTCAGAGATGATCGCTGACAGGCATCACCGGGAGACCGAGATGGGAGTGGGAGCGAGTGAGGAACAGACTGAGGTGGAAAAGGAAGCTTTGGCTGCTGCCCACAGCGCTGCGTTGCAGCTCATAGCGTCTCACCTGCACATTGCAAAAAAGGGATTGATGACGTATTGTAAGTAGACGCGCTGTTTTTGCTACCTTTACTCATTCAATTTGCTTTGTAGATGGTGTACACGTTATTCATCAACTAACTCAAGCCGGCCGGACTTTGGTTGCAGTCCTCCTTTGCTGCAAAACCGACGCCCTGCAACATCTCATCCCTCCAGGCTTGGACGCCCTGAGATCTTGTGTAGGTTTATTGAGAAGATTCAGCGGCCGTTACGTCTGTGGACAACGCTCCGGAGATCTGATGGAAGAATTCTGCAGGCGTAAGTCTACCATCATTCATCTCTTTCGGCCGCCTTTGTCTCGTGTTTTATCCTTCATCATTCTCGTGATATTGTCGCTCGTTATTCGACCCTTTCGTATGATCTCCAATATTTTGCCTTTGCTCATGATTTTCCTTTTGATCCCAATCTCCATACCGGGTGTTAATGACGTTTTCGTTTCCGATTTGTTCCAGTAACCCAAATTCCACTTGACCTCCCTTCTAACCCTTCGGGCACAAACTCAAGCACCGGCACCGGCCCATCCCATACATCCCAACACTCGCAGTCGGGTGTTAATGGTATTAACGGTTCTGGAAGACCTGCCTGGATTCGCCCAGTTCGCAAGAAGGCCTGTTCTACATCAAAAGCGTCACCCAAGTTTATGAATGGCGCTAACGGCTCCATTGGTGTCAACAGTGGTGGATCTGCAGCCTCAGACTCTGCGCCTTCCCAGCACAGCAGCCCAGAAGGGTTCTCCCCCTCTGACTTTTTCAGCGTCGGCGTTGACACGAAACCGCATCATTCCAATGCTCCTAATCCCTCCACCCCGGCGAATAGCAACAACAACACATCCGCAAATGTACCTCCTGTTTCAAGCAACCCGTTTGGGATTGGGTTTGGCGGATTCAATGGAGTGACAGGGATTGGAGGGTTCCTTAATGGACATGGACCCACAAGTATGTTATCGGCGTCTAAGATTCCGACGAATTCGCATCTTAATGGATCTTCGGCTCCGTCTTCAATAGCAACAGCTAGCTCTCCACCTGCAGCATCGAACAATAATAGCAACACTGCGAACGGAGCGGGTGGATCGCTAGACCCTCGACGAATGTCCATCGATGCTTCGAATGCGGCTAGTAATAACGGCACTAATGGCCCTGGCGCTAACGCAAACCCGGACGATCCGACTCAGATGTTCATGTCGATGTCGCCCGTGGACATGATGGCGCTGTTCGAATCGGCTGCTAGTGCGAACGCTGCAAGTCCTTCTAGGAGTGTTACTTCGGATCACATGGACGTTAGCACTGGGCTTGGGTTGTTTGGAACCGAGCCGTTTGGGCTACAGCGGTGATCGCAATGAAAAAAAAATGCGCACTCGTCCTGGCGTTACATTGTACCCTTGGTCCAGGTTGGGCCTGGGGTCATCGGGACTAGAGCGATATCGATAATGCCACCCACTGTTTTTGTGCTGTGGCTCTTCGCCCTAGTTCTCTCTGGATTCATGTTTCGGTTTTCGGTTTCTTGTTTTTGGTTTTTGTCATGGGTCTCGGTCGTGGTTATCGTTATTGCTATTTTCCATGGTTGCTTTCTACCCATATCCAATTTCGGTGCTTCAGCACTATCATAATTCCTCCTCCTCCTCCCTAGGCAAAAACACAACAAAACCTGTTGTTGGTGGCTTGCGTGGCGCGTGCGGCCGGTCTCGTCGTTGGGCATCTACATTGCCTCTATCCCTCGGAGCGGGAGTTTTAGCATGGCCAGAAAAGGAAGATTGAAAGGACGAGGGAACAACTAGGGTTAGGAAAATTACTTTCGCGTGCTTACAACTCGGGTCGATTGTGGCGGGTCGTAGTGATGGGGGGTAGGTTTGGAGATTAGGGGGTGGGAGAGTTGAGGGTGTGGTTAGCGGGCTATTTAGGTGGTTGGCGATGAATGTGGTTAGGTCGGTCGACGGCAGAGGGCCCTAGAGTGAGGGTGGCAGTCGTCGTGTTGGGTGGTTTCTATGCGAGTTTGATAGTGTGGGGATCGTCCAAGTGCAATGGCGCCCTTATGCTTCACAAGTGGTTTGACTATTGGGTCAGCTACTTGCCGGTCATTCCCACCTCTCCAGGATACGGACAGGCTGTTCGATGTTATTCACACCTCAAACGCGACCGCATTGCCTCCAATCTCCTCATATATTGCCCGCTCATCGCTTGGAACAATCACACGCCCCTAAATCTATCCCCGTTCACTCGCTCGAAACCCCCTGAGCAAAACACGTCTCCGGGCCCCATGCCCGGGTGATCTGCGTGTCCTGTACCACGCGATGCAGACGGGCATGGTCGGTGAATAGGACTAAAAACAGGATGACGTTGCCATTGCAGCCACACGACGAGCTAACTATTCGTGCATTGATGGACCTACTTGGATTTGATGGACCTACAACAATGCCTAAAATGTCACATATATATTTTATGCTTTATCTCGAACCATTTTGGATTTGGTCGAGGGAACCGGAGCAGAGTGGGCGGCTAGGTTCCCTTGGTTCCGTTCGAATTGGTCTCTGTGTTCATATTTGAAGGATCCGATGCACTGGTGGTACGGAGAGGGACTTTGTATTATATATTCTCTTATTCGTGTGTCTATGTTCTCTCGGTCGTATTGCTGTAACTATGCGTACTATGACGATGATGTATTGTATCTCACTAGCGAAAATAGTATGTGTTATTTCGCGTGCAATGCGAGCCCTCGCCCGCAATTAACACTCTGACATCGTGCGACGTCGTGACATGTGGTATGAAGGGCATGGCGTCTATTCTTGAGAGCGAGAGAGAAATTGGTGGCAAATGCCATGGAAATGCTGGAAAATTCCTGGAGACTTTCAAGACATGATGGAGATAATGATTGCTTGGAAGACAACCGGCGTCAGTGCGCAAGAATAATGTTGCGAGGCTGGGTATGTCGGAGGGCTTATCGAGCGTCCCCTGTCCTTTGCTCGACTGTCGACGGTGGCCCAGCAGACGCAACAGCGAGCGCGCGAGGAAATGTGAATATCAAAAGAGGTCACATGTTGATTTACTGCCTGATTTTGACTTGTGTGACCGATCAAAAGGGTCGTTCTCAAAATGATCGAGGGGCTGCCAAAGTAGGCAGGACAGCCTATTTTGACATTTCCTTTGTTGCGGTGGATGGAATTGGCAAGAGATGGCTGAAGATGGACAGTCGTTTCAAGAGCCCGAAAATGAAGCAAGGCGCGGAATGAAGATGACAATAACGAACAGGACCCAATGCCTGCGATGCTGGCCATCAAGGGAGCGA
>KB722745.1:872819-885308 GCA_000349905.1 Volvariella volvacea V23 | reverse complement strand
CACGGAGCACTACTTATCTCGCCCTGCTGCAAAGTTGCTTTCTGCTTCTCCCCCGCCCAAGCTTTTGACTTTTTTCTTCTTTTTTCAACGCAACCACCGCGCTTTCTCCATCCACAGGTCGCTCACACGCCAATTGTGCACCACCTTGGGAGCACTGCGCCGTTTTCGCAAGCCCCTGCTGATCTGGCCAGCGGATTAGCAAAAGCATCTCGCTCCAAATCAGACGAGAACAATAAGGTGAGTGCAGCCGCTACGTTAGCCCCTTTCCCGATATAGATCTCCGCTGACACACTGCTCCCCTCCCTCCCCTCGCATCTGGCCCAATGTCCCATGCAGGAGGAACCTTGATCCCAAGCCCACGGTTGGTGTGCCAGTGTGGCCCATATCACCCGCTGCTTTTTGGGATTGTTTTGCCACTTGCCACCCTTTTGTGGTTGTCAGATCTTCCCCCTTGCTGTTGGCATCTTTTTGTTGGATCCGCCAGGTCCCCGAATCCACTGCCCCCCTTCCCCTCCGAGAAGAGTACTTAATCGACTCGCCTCTCACGGGTCTTCTTCCTGATCACATACCCCACCCCACCTTCCCTCCTGGTCGAGTGCTTTATCCTCGACCTCCGTCATCCGCGCCGAGTCTTGCGCTTTGAGCTCATTAAACACCATAGCCGACCGCACCCACAAGGCCGCGCATTACGTACCTCATACATCATCACACAATATGACGACAATTCCGACCTTTGCTCGGCCTCGCCGATCATACAACGGCCTCGCAACAACATCACCCATCGACACTCTCCCCGTCGAGCTCCTTTCCTACATATTCGTCCTGAGCACTCAGACGGAGAATGCATCTGATAGACGACCACTGTTTACCTCGGGCACCGTCAAGGCGGCTGGTGTGGTTTGCCAAGTATCAAGGAGGTGGAGGGAGATTGCGTTGAACACTCCGTCGTTATGGGCGAACATCTGTGTCACTATTGAGATGGTGGGAGGGCGAGCGTTGACGTTGGAAGAGCTGCAGAACCAAAAGGTAGACACGAGTACAGTGGAGTTGTTTTTGAGGCTGTCGAGGAATGTGCCGTTGAATATCCTGATTGATATACGGGATCCTAATTGGGATTTCTACGAGCCAGGGTACGTGCCCACTGATGTCTGTTCATGTTCTTCTCAACTAACATATGTGTAGTGTTGCCAACTCTGAATTCCAAGGGGTGTACCCTCCCTTCACGCCTGCACACATGTTGACCGTCATGTCCTTGCTCCGACCACACGTCCATCGCTGGCGATCGGTTGACGTACTCTCAGACCTCTGGTCACCACTACACACCGCATTCACCATCATGAACGAACTCTTCCTCTCACAAGGAGCGCCTATGCTCGAGTCCCTAACTCTTATGCGATGCAACGAGTACGCGAGTTTTCTAAGCGACTTCCAGCCAGAGGAGCTTCACTTCCCTGCTTTCCTCGATTCCATTTCCTCTGCGTCAACTCCAGAGATTATATTCCCTCGGCTGCGCGATCTCTGTCTCTGGGGCGTCCACGCGAACTGGTCGTCTCTCTCCCACCACCTATCCAAAATCCCTGGCCAGGGCCTATCCTCGCTCATATTGGCAGACCACTGTCACCAAGTTCTCCCCTCCATTTCTGAATTCCACCAACTTCTCTCGTCGGTGCCCCGGCTCCACGCCCTCCAATTGACCAACTCGGGCCCTGCGATTCTCGACCCTGATACAATCAATGAGATTATAGATACTGACATCTCGGAACTAGAAACCGTCGAGGATGAAGTGAAGGCGGTTATTCAGGAACTCGGGCAGGTCCAATTGTCACAGTTGAAGGAGATCAAGTTGAGCTATAGAACAACATTGGAAGCGATGCAGATTTTGAGCATGGTCGATGCGGGGAGCGCGAAGAAGCTCGAGCTGACAGACGGCTCGGACATCCTGGACGTCTTTGACGTAGACGCAGGGCGACTGTTGGTCTACCTCGGAACAGGAGCATACCTCAAGTCCAGCGAGAGCGTCGACTCAACAGCCGGAGCTGCACCATCACCCCCCTTCCCATTCCTCGAAGATGTGTCCTTGATCAAAGTCAAATCCTGTCCACAGCCTTTCCAGATCCTCTTCTCGAACTTGAAGCACCTCAAGCGGCTGGAGCTGTCCAAGATGGGACTGCAAGCTGCAAAGGCTGTATTTCCACAACCTGGCTCGGCGGGATCGAATGTGCAGATTGAGCGACGCCATTCGGAGGACGTTGCTTCGCGTTTGCCTTCGCGGTCTGTGTCGTCTCGGTATGCTTCCCCGGGTTCGTCCTCGTCTGTGGGCAGGCTTGAGACAAGATTTTCGACTCCTGGTCTGACGCACAGCGGGCATACGACTCCGAGTGGGCCTTGCACGCCTTCCATGGGTCCTATTGCTCTTCCGGTCTCTTCTCTTCCTTCACACCCTCTCCTCCAGGAGCACGACCACGGCGCTAGTGATTCGACATACTCATACCCCTGTCCTCATCTCGAGTCTCTTCAGATCCACAACCTGCACAACCTCCAAACCTCCGATATGCAATACATCCTCAACGGCATTGCACTCAGACAACACTGTGGGATGACCGAATTGAAGGATGTGGATATACATGTTGGTGTGTTTAAAGCCGAGGAGGAGGGCAGTATGGTCGTTGATGTCGGCAATAGTGACGACGAGGTCAGTCAAGGGGAGGAAGACTCTATCATGGACATAACCAGCCCACTTGCGAGTCGACGACCCTCAGCAATGAGTGTAGATGGGCTCGGTGACGACTTGATGTTTATGTCCCGTCGCTCATCTGTAAACGGTTGTGGAAGCCGGCAAGGAACGCCCGCGGCAAAGACCAGAGTCCGAGTTACGAAAAGCAGACACCCTCCCGATGTCGACTCCGATTCGGATGGAGAAGAGGAGCACGAGGAAAGCGATGACGGCAATTTGGAGCTAGGGGAAGCGAGCGCTGCGACGGACCGCGCTTGGGTACCTGGAATAGAAATACCTACAGGAGGGGATGGACAGATGACGAGAGAGGAAGCGTCGCGAGTGAACGAAATGCTGCTGGAGTGGGTGAGAAGCAGGAGGATGTGGGACTGAGCTTGGGCGAGATTGGGCGGGTGAGATTGGGGCTTGGGACGACGGCGACAGGCTGGGACCGCGCTAGCATGCGTCGCCTTTTTCTTTCGTTCTGTTCTTTACTGCTTTTGACTCTTGAGTAGGCATCCGCCCTTTTTGATGCAGGAGCCCTTTCTTCTTACTATGGACTGTGCTTTCGAGCTCGTTTTGGACATCCCCTTTTGTGGCTGATTTATTCGTTTTGTTCTTGTTCTCCTTCTGTTTCGTCGCTTTGATCTCATCTTATCCTCTTCCCTCGCATACACCAGCACCAGCACCACGCTTCGAAGCGTTTATACCTACACACGCACACGCACACACACTCTCATCACCACTTTTTCTACGTTTACAGAACCCACACACACAGATTGTTGTACTTTAGTATTAAATACCCCATTTCTCTTCGTTCGTGTGCATATACCTTCTTTTGCCGACGCCATTCAGTCGTTTTCGATTTGCCCTTTGTTTTATATTTGCTAACAGCCGTACATATCTGACTCGCCCCACGTTTGTGCATAAAGTCGTCAGTAGTTGTAACGATAGGGTATCAAAATATAGACATCATCGTGATCACTCTGCACACATGCGCTTCTCCCATCAACTGTAGTCTGAATTCGTCTTGTGCCTGTGTTGGGAGGCTTCTGTGGGCCACGGTGCCACCGCCCGCTGCAGCACAGCCTTGGACTTACCTTGCCTACGAGGGCCTAACGTCAGTCCTGGAATTCTAGAAAAACATTGCAGGTGCATATCACCAAATACGAAGACTTGTCGTAAGGGACCTAGAATGTCGACATTGAATATTCCTCGTGCAGGCGCATGTCGTCTAGTTGGTGCTGTCTTTTGACGCGCGGCTCAGAGTGGGATGCATGCGTGTTTAATCGCCGCAAAAGAAGTGGACGCCGATCGTAGGCGCTCAAAGAACGTCGGAATGACACCGTCGCTGATGGATCTTGGTCATATCGTAGCCAGTAATCATGAGGATTATGAAATGCAACAGCACTCGCCAACAGTTAAACAGCTTTTCACGTTTTGATCAGTGACTTCTACGACACCGAGCGCCGCGGCCTAGGGCCTACAGATAAGAGCTGTTAACGTCGACTAGATCAGCTATTGAATCCAACAAATAGAAGGACGAAAAGAAGTGGGTCGTGCAGAAGCTATCCTTGTCAACAGTGGACTTAACGGCGTATATCCTCGAAGAACGCTCAGCTGCAATTGACATGTTAAAGTGCCTGGCACTGACATTCAAGACTAGCTTAATTCAATTTCTGATAGATCGCGACATCGGCGTTTTCTTACTTCCTTCCTCCCTGCCCCACTGGTACTGGCAGTTCTCCTACCTATCCGCGGAAGGTAATCCGTGGTCAATAGATTCACGGGAACCCCCACAGTAATGATACAGGCCCCGCGGCTGGAAGTAGCTGTATTACGATCAAATAGTTTGTATGTCTGTGGGTCTTTCCGAGTCTTCTCAATGTTCCTATCACAATTACGACCAAAAACTGAACAAAGGACACACTGAACTGGCGCGAATAGCTGTCAGAAGAAAAAAATCGACAGAAGATGGGCGTCTATCAACAAGTGGTACGAGATTGCCAACTGCTGCTTCTTTTTCCACTATGAATTGCAATTTTCGGGACCGTGCACGTTCGCTGGTATCGAGACGCCGACGTTATGTCACTGTCGAGTGTCTGTCCTTGCAAAAAAACGTGGAGAACGCGGCGAGTGCCAGTGAAAACAAGGCTTGCGATTCCGATGTACCCCATTGGACATCGCACATCGCCGAGGAAGGGAAAATCATTGTCAACGCCATGCTGGTTGTAAACCAATGTAGAATATGGCATGCTAAAATTGGCAGTTAGTATATGAGGCTTTGGGGTGTCAAAAGCGAGTGTTTGCTTGGTGGTGGACCTGCTCGTGTTGCAGCGCGGAGGATATTGTGCGCGTGTGTTGGCAGGATGAGTGATTTCTGGGGGCGTGCAGATTAGGGACACAAGAAACCTGCCCTTCAATTGCTGGTATCATGCCGTGCTTATCACTGGGACACGCACGTATGCCGGAACAGGGCGTTGGGCAATTATGCGGTCAAGATGTGCACAACCTTTGGAAGATAAGCAGTGCAAATGTAAACTGAACTTACCTAGATTTGTCGTGGTGAAAATCAGTTCTATGGCTAGAAGAACTCGCTGATCCGCCGACACGGAGATGTATTCAAACGCTGTGTACGCTACACCATTTAGAAGTCAGAGGGTGGGGCAGTAGTCTTGTTGGTTAGCATGTGAAGTCATCAAAGAACTCTGATGCCGCTGTAGGCCGTTGGGGATGGGGAGGCCGCTAGTTAAACATAGCAGTACATTGGCAAAGACTCTTGATCACCTCCTTGTTTCACCAGAAATATCAGCATGTTATCTTCTGGTACCAGCGCAGAACTGATCTCAGACCTCAAGTTAATTCCTCATCCTGAAGGAGGTTAGTGATTAGCTTATCACGCTGTGAAGAGGCAATGGCTGAGATATCGAACTGCAAGGTTACTTTGTGGTTACGGATGAGCAAAAGGAGACTATACCTAGTCCTTTTGCTGGTAGGCACCATTAGATACGCGTATACCGGCACTGAATATACACACTCCTCTAGAGGGCAAAGAGCGCTTACTCGCCACTTCCATTTACTATTTCTTATCCTATGAAAGGCCCCGAGGATACTTACACATGAACAAATCGGTTGTAAGCTCTCTACCTTCCCATCTCCTGCTTATCACCTTCACGATCACATCGCAGATCCATCATGTCCTGCACGAAGGTCGAGCCGAATACACGTTCATAACTCCCGGCAACCCTCCCAAAATCGAGAAACACATCCTGGGAACCAACGCAGAGGCTGGTGAAACCAGATTCCTCGTTTTGGGCACCGGCGTTTGGAAAATGTCACGATTGTTGGACGAAGATCTCAAGAAGGCTGAGAATGACCCGGATGTGAGGGACAGGACACATTGCTTAATTACGGAGGTTGTCGTGCCTGGCTTCCATTGGGAGGATCATCAGTATTTGACAGCTGAAGGGTTGAAAGAATTGTTCAGTGGCGTTGAAGGTGGCGAGGCTTTGGTTGAAGAGTATTCCAAGTATTTGAAGCCCGAGGCCTAAACCACGTATTGGCGAGTCTTGTAAACACCCTTGAAGCGCTGAAATAGACGCTTTTGGTCGTTGTAAAACGCTGATATAGTACTGTACGCTGACTCGGCGGGCTACGCGGGGTCGCTGGATGATTAGAGGGATAAATGTCGGTGTCACAGCGTCGTTTAGTCACGTCAGTCCCAGCCTCCACCTTGTCTCTACACTATCTGCCCCTTTGCCGCTAACAATGAAGATTTACTCACTTGCTGTTGTTCTCGCCCCACCTTCGGGCACAAGCACCATCTTGAGCTCCGCGAATGACCTTTCAACATTTTCCTTTTATCAGAGGGGCTCAGTGGGGGAGTTTATGACGTTCTTAGCCAAGACCGTATCGGAGCGCACTCCACAAGGACAGAGGCAGAGCGTTCAGGAGAACAACTATATTGCGCATATCTATAATAGAGGCGGAGCTGAACAGCTTGCTGGTGCGTATCATGCCTTTTACAGTGCTGGTCTCCGTCTGACACCACCTCTAGCCGTCATCGTTACGGACCAGGAGTACCCAGTTCGACCAGCATTCTCCGTGCTAGCAAAGATTCTAGACGATTTTACTGCCAAAGTGCCCCAATCATCCTTTGGTAATCCCTCTGCGATCAATTTCCCCGAAATCAACACCTACCTCCAGAAGTACCAGGACCCTAGGCAGGCAGACACCATAATGAAGGTCCAGCAAGAACTGGACGAGACAAAGATCGTGCTGGTACGTATCATTCATCCACTCAAGCACCTACCCTACTCCCCGGAGATTTCGGTATATGAGAGCCATTAACTAAACGTACCGTAACTTCCGCAGCATAAGACGATTGAGTCGGTACTACAGCGAGGAGAGAAGTTGGAGGATTTGGTTCAGCGATCTACTGCTCTTTCGTCTCAGAGCAAGATGTTCTACAAGACGGCGAAGAAGGTGGGTTCTCGCACATACTATTCTACCACCTCTCAAATTTGTTGCTTTAGCAAAACTCTTGCTGCGTCGTCATGTAGAATCCCAATGGAAGGGTTCTACACTCTTCACACTCCTTGCCATGTACATCCTATATCGTATACCCATGGGCGTTCGACGTTGTTTGTCTATTAATTGCTGTCTGGGAAGTCATTCCTGCTGACAATTGCTCCGATCCGGTTATCTCGCTGCAATCATGGCCAGAACGGCGTTCCTTTACATAGATCTGTGCGGATGGGTGTCGTGCTTGGAAAGATGGAGCATATGATTCGATTCTCGACCGTGCTTGAGTTTGCTTGGCCCAATGTCAGGATTGAGAGCTGCTATTTTGGTTGATGGTTCTGGTTCTTGTGATGCTGCAAACGGGACCAATTGGTGCCTGTGCTGTGGCGATGATCTTCCCTTTGGTCATCTTCGCCCTTTTTCCGTACTTGCCGTGTGATGAAAGGCTGTATGACGGCCCCTGAAGTCTGTCCTGCTGGGCTACTTCTCATTCAACATGGTCATCCTTGTTATTGTGGGCTCCCTCGGTTATCAACGTCAAGTCGCACGTAACCTCATGGGTAATGCAATCCCATTTGGGGTCTGGAGAATGCGAACCTCCGATCTGAATGTAACTTCAAGACATCTAGCTCCAGACATTCCCTGATTATCATCGCAGTGGGACGTTTGAAATATGTACACAGAGAATTGCACCATCGAGTACAAATACCCTGTCTGGCTGTCCCCGCTCCACCCACCTCTGGTTCTTTCTTTCTGCCTCTTACCTTACCACCTTCCGTGTCTAACATTATGAGTCGTATCATTAAGCAATTTGCGCAGACCATCGATTCGATTTCTGAGTCCAGGGCACCCTACGACACAGATGGTGCTCAGCCAGAAACTGAGGTGCATGAGAGGCGGTGGTCTGAGATCCACGCGCTTGTGGCAAAGCCAGCCTTCTCCATCGAGGATCTGGTAGGTCGATGCGCATCCGAAGCAAGTGCACATCGCTGAACTGACGACATCCGTAGCCGGCTTACTTGGATGCGATCAAGAATGCCAATTCTGCTGGCCTCGACGATCGCGAGCTTCTGGTACGAGTTTCGCGCCATGCATATAGCCTAGAATTTTGACACAGAGGTGCACGTAGCTCGAGAAAGTCCTCGTATTGATGTCCCGCCTCAAGGAGAGCGACATCTCTGCCAGACTCCAACAGGTCGTGATTGGACTGCGTAAGTGTGCTAATCAGATTTGCTTCCGCTCACCATTCAATTTGGTCGGCAACTCATCAACATCCCGTTATCAGTGTACAAGGACCTTCCCCACCCTCCCAGTGGCTACTTGTCCGTACCGCCACCTTCACATCCAGAGCAGGTCTTCGCTACCCAGCAAGCTGTTGCGCCGCGTACAAAAAACAATACCGCTGTCAGATACGCCTTCCGTTCCACCGATGGGTCCAACTACAACCCACTTTTCCCTGACCTGGGAAAAGCAGGAACGCCCTACGCCCGATCTGTTCCTTCGTCGAGCATCATTCCTGCCTCTGTGCTGCCTGACCCAGGACTGGTCTTTGACACCCTCTTGAAGAGGGAGAAGTTCGAGGGGCACCCAGATGGGATTTCAAGCCTGTTCTTCGCGTTTGCAGATCTGGTCATTCACAGCATATTCGATACCGACCATAAGGATTGGACGATCAACAAGACCAGCAGCTACTTGGACTTGAGTATTCTTTATGGAAGCACTCAAGCTCAAGTTGACTCCATTAGGAGGAAGGACGGAACTGGAAAGTTGTTCGAAGACGTGTTCGCGGACAGGAGGTTGCTCTTCATGCCTCCTGCCAGTTGCGCATTGCTGGTCTTGCTCAGCAGGAACCATAACGTGAGTTGCAATCTGACGCGCATATATGCTAGATGGCTGACTTCCTTAAAGTACGTAGCACAAAAATTGCTGGATATCAATGAGAATGGGACGTTCAAGGATCCTACAACTATCACTGATCCCGAGCAACTCCAAATCCAAGATGACGAGCTGTTCCACCGCACACGCCTCGTCAACTGTGGATACTTCATGCACATCATCCTCGGAGGTGAGCAAATTGCTTTTAAGCAATGTACAACTTGCTGACCGATGCCTATAATAGATTATGTCGGCGCCATCCTTGGACTTGTTCGTGACGGGTCTGACTGGAGGTTGGACCCCTTGATGGTCAGTTTCTGTGACTTTCCATATGATGCGATATCCATTAACTGCATTCATTTTTCAGGCCACACGAGAAGGGAATCACGAAGTTTCACCTCGGGGTGAAGGAAACGTCGTTTCATTGGAATTCAACAGCCTCTATCGCTGGCATGCTACCTTGTCCGAGAAGGACACCGAGTGGACAGAGCGCCAATTCAAGGACGTCTTTGGCGATAATTACAAGAATGTGAGCGGTTTGTTCGCCTGAAAAAGAGAACAGCTGAGTGATACGTCTACTCCTAGCTCACCCCCAGGACCTTTAGTGAAGGTGTGGCCAAGCACATGGCCAAACTCGGTGACGTGAAGACTTGGACTTTCGGAGGGCAAGTATTATCGTCGAGTATTCCATTCCGCGCACAAATGCTGATGGATTGATTGTAGAATCAATCGCGGACCTGATGGCCGTTTCAGCGATGATGATCTCGCGCGCATCCTTCAGAATGCCACTGAATGGAGATCTGGTTCATTCCGGGCGCGCGGAACACCGGAAGTTTTGCGTGTCATTGAGATTATGGGAATCGAACAGGGTAGGACATGGGGAACTTGCTCTGTAAGTCTATTGTCACCGAAGGAGCTGAGTCAGTGCTGATCTTGGCGTATAGTTGAATGAATTCAGGAAGTTTATTGGGTTGAGGCGTAAGTTTTTCATGGGTCCACCGAGCGCTGACTGACAGTGTTAAAATCAAGCATACAAGACATTTGTTGAATGGAATCCGGACCCGAAGGTTTCGGTAAGTATACCAACGCCCTCAGCCTCTTTCACGTATCCTTACAGCTTGTTATAGGAAACCGCGGAAAAGCTGTATCGGGATATCAACAATCTGGAGCTATACGTGGGATTACAAGCTGAACAAGCCAAAGTTCCAGGACCAGGAGCTGGCCTGTGCCCAGGATACACCATCTCCCGTGCTATTCTAGCTGATGCCGTCTGTCTCACTCGGGGTGACAGGTTCTTGACTGTCGACTATACACGTGCGTTTTTCCACTTACTTTCATTCGCGTTCTTGACCTTATGATCTTCCTTAACAGCATACAACCTCACTGCTTGGGGATACCAAGACTGCCAATACGACAAGAAGGATGGATCTTACGGAGGACTGCTTACCAAGTTGCTCTTCCGAACTCTGCCTAATCACTACCCAGCTGGCTCTGCTTATGCCCACTTCCCATTCACGGTACCCTCAGTTATGAAGGATCATATGTCCAAGGATCCTGCTACTAAGAAGTTTGTGCACAAGTACAAGTGGACTAGGCCAGAACTTCCTCGACCCATTGTGCACTTGAAGACCTACGGAGCAGTCAAGGCTGTCCTCGCTGATCAGGCATCTTTTGCATCTCCTTACGAGGAGCGATTGTTCACAGTTGTTCGGGATCTCATTGTACCAGAATCTGTTGTGAGTCGTGCCTCATAGTCTCAATCGGACATGGATACTCAAACCAGTGGTCATTTAACAGATCCGCGGACCAATCACTGATAAGAACGAAGCAATACTCCGGGCAGCTTTGCGCGACTTGCAGAAAGGGCAAGCAGCTGTTACTAAAGTTCTTGCCTCCCAAGGAACTAAATTGGCCAAGTTCTTCGCGGAGAGGACCCAGCACCTCGTGAAGCAGAAGACTGTGAGCCATATTGGACGACCCGAGAAATATCTCGACGTTGTCAAGGATGTGATTAATCTTCTGCCTTTACATTGGATTTCTGAGCAAATCGTAAGTCCTTGTATGATCATCCGTACATCATCAGGATTGAATGATATTGGTTTCGCAGACTGGATTGAACTTGAAGACTCAAGATCGCCAGAATGGACAGCATTACGAGCAGAACATCTACGATTTGTTCTCGGACGTAGCGAGGTATGATAGAACTCTAGCGCTTCAGAAGTTGATGACTAACGTTGAGTAGATACGTCTTCTTGACGTTTGACCCTGCCCATGATTGGCGACTCCGCGAGAGCGCAATCCGCGCGGCACAAATTATCACTGATGCCACACAAGATGATCTCTCTAGTGTTGAGGTGGGTTCATCTCCTTCGCTTTGATTTGAGGAGTTGGGTCTGACTTCCAGTACAGTCCGTCTTCAGACAGACTCTCCGCGACGTCATCAAGTCTGAGGGCAAGGCTTCCTATGAATTCCTCAAATCCGTCAAAGACGCTAACAAGGGATGGACACCCGAACAAACTTCCACTTACATCTTTGCAGCCGTCGTTCCTACCTCTGCTCACTTCTCACAAGCTCTGTCGCATGTGGTCAACTTCTACTTGAATCCTGAGCATGCGAGGGCGAAGGAGGAGCTTGTGAAGGCAGCTGAGAAGGCTGAGAAGGGAGATAAGGAGGGGCTGAAAGTGTTTATGGGCTATGTGAGAGAAGCGTTGAGGATCGATCCTCCTGTGTCGGGAGCGTTTAGGACAGCAGTGAAGGATACAGCTACGACGGAGGCTAAGATCAAGGCCGGAGACCATGTTTTGGTGGATGTTGATTCTGCCAACACGGATGTAAGGAAATCTGCTCTTTTTTGCGTTCTGCTGGTCTAACATCCTCTGGTTTGTAGCCTGCTGTCTTTGGAGCTCAGCCCTTGACTGCTTCATTCGATCGCAAACCCGAGACTACTGGCATTATCGCCCTCGGGGAGTATGGGTATGTAGTGACAGTTCCCCCTGTCAACGAGTGATAACTAATCAGAAATTTCTATAGCCTCGTGTCTTCTTCATTCTTTGAAACTGTGAGTTGTGATGTTGCACTGTCCTAGTGTAGTTGCTAATTGTTGGTTATAGGTCGCTCCCAGCATCTTGAAGATTGTTCTCAGTCTTCCCGATGTTCAGTTTGGACCTGGGGCATCTGGCAAGTTTACCAGGTATGGCACAGACACTCGACAAAATGCGGAACAGTTGGACTCATTTTTCCCGCTTTAGATTCAGAGAACGGTGGCACCAAGTTGTTAGGAGCCAATTCATTGGCACCCGTGGATATGTTCTTCCTTGGCCCGATTCTCTCGTCATCAAGGTATGTCACAGATACACCAACGTGTGCATGTGTACTT
>KB722745.1:852492-872719 GCA_000349905.1 Volvariella volvacea V23 | reverse complement strand
CCTTCAACGTCTCTCTTTCACTTCACCAAGGCGACGTTTTCCCCTGCATAACGATCTACCTAGTTCACGACTTATCACACCGACACGATTTGCGATAGTTGATACCATACCGCACAGGGGGATCAATCAACTGGCACTGGAACAATCTATCCACCGAGGAACGCCGCACAACTGAACAACAACGTTTTTGTTGTTAACTTTCGGTCTTTGTGTTATCGACCACGAACGAACAAGTTGAAGTATTGAGGCTTGAAAGCGAGAGGACTTGAGGAGCGATAATAATAACTGTTCAAGATGGCTGCACCGACGTCAAGTGCTGAAGCTGCCATGGCGGCAGCGAGACAGGCAGAATTCAATGAAAAGAAGTGGGTATGGATACCTGATGTTAGAGAAGGTTATTTGGCTGCTTGGGTGATGAAAGAGGAGGAGAAATGTGCGGAAGTGGTTATGGCTTTGAATGGAGAAGTATGTCCATCGCTTTCGTGGTTTTGAGTATTATATAGCTGATGAGTTTCCTTCCTACGACTTTTTTCTATGTTCGGGTTTCATTCATTGAACCTTGTGCGATGCGGTATTAGCATCGACACGTCTCCTACGACGCATTATTCAAGATGAATCCACCAAAGTTCGACCGTGTGGAAGATATCGCAGATCTGACGTTTCTGAACGAGGCTAGCGTCGTTCATAACTTGAGATTGAGATACGGCTCCGAGGCAATCTATGTAAGTCGATCGGATGTTCACCCGATGGTTGGCTTGGCTAATTAGTTCAACAGACGTATTCAGGGCTGTTCTTGGTCGCTATAAATCCCTACCAGAGCTTGCCCCTGTATTCAGACGCGATCATCCAACAATACCGTGGCAAGCGAAGAGATGAGAATCCTCCGCATATTTTCGCGGTCGCTGAACGCGCTTGGGTGAATATGGGTGATGAAAGGGAGAACCAAAGTATTCTCATCACGTACGTGGCCGCTGACTTCTTGCTTTCGGTGGTCTCGTGCCAATTATGTTCATAGAGGAGAGTCTGGCGCTGGTAAGACCGAGAGCACGAAGAAGGTTATCCAATACCTAGCAGCTATCGCAACTGATGTTCACGATGGTACTCACGCAAGGTCATCAACGCTCGGCAGTACGAGTTCCTTCGCGGTAATGCCTTCAATGGGTCTACCACGGTCAAATTCTGTTAGAAGAGGACACGCTCCTAGGCCATCCAGAGCCTCAGTATCAGGATCCGGGTCTTTCACGACTGCGAGGAGTCGCCTTGGCCTTCTCGAGCGACAGATTCTTCAAGCCAACCCTATTTTGGAAGCCTTCGGAAATGCTCAGACCCAGCGGAACAACAACTCCAGTCGGTTCGGCAAGTTCATTCGAATCAACTTTGCGCCGGATGGAAGTATTGCTGGGGCTAATATTGATTGGTACCTTTTGGAGAAGAGTCGAGTTGTAGTGAGGAGTGAGGCAGAGCGGAGTTTTCACGTGTTTTACCAACTTTTAGCTGCAGGCGGAGCGCTGAAAGGTTAGGCTCCCTAGGAATCTCTCATGCGTAGGCTAATTTCGGTGGTCAGATGGCCTATTGCTGGATAGCGACATTGAACATTATAACTACTTGAACAAGAGCCGACGCGAGGTGGATGGTGTTGATGATACAGAAGAATGGCATGCCCTCAAGGTTGGTCAAAGCGCTCTACTCACATATATTCGTTCTCATGGGGAGTGATAGGGTGCTTTGGATGTTGTTGGTTTCACTGTCGAAGAGCAATTTGACCTCTTCCGGATAGTGGCTGCCATCCTTCATATTGGGAACGTCGAATTTAGCGGTAAAGTGGACAACCCACAATTTGCAGACCCATCGCAGGTGGAACGCGTCTGTTACTTGTTGGGCATACCCTACACAGACTTTGAGAACGCGATTCTTCGTCCCAGAGTCCTCGCGGGCAGAGAATGGGTCCAACAGGCGCGTACTAAAACACAAGCTCTGGATGAACTTGCTTCACTTTGCAAGACTATATACGAGAAATCATTTGGGTCCCTGGTGGAGCGTATAAATCGTGCACTCGACCGTCCTTCATCCAAATCCACGTTTATTGGCGTGCTGGATATTGCAGGTTTCGAGATCTTCGAAATTAACACTTACGAACAGCTGCTGATCAACTATACCAACGAGAAGCTGCAACAGTTCTTCAATCACCACATGTTCGTATTGGAACAAGAAGAGTACGCTCGGGAAGGGATTCAATGGGACTATGTTAACTTTGGGTTGGACTTGCAGCCTACGATCGATTTGATCGAGACCAGCGGCAATGCCATTGGTATTCTCAGCTGTCTCGATGAAGAGTGTATCATGCCCAAGGCAACAGATCGAACACTGACCGACAAGCTGCACGCCCTATGGGCTACCCACGATCCCCAGGACGGCGAGCCTCATCCCGGCAAGTTCAAGTACGAGCCGTCGCGCTTCCACCAAGGGTTTATCGTCCAGCACTATGCCGCCAAAGTAGAATATCGTACCGAGGGATGGCTTGAGAAGAACAAAGATCCACTGAATGACAACCTGACGCGCGTCATGTCTGTTTCATCTCAGCACTACGTCGCCAGTCTCTTTGCAGACTACGGTGAACCCACAGGAAACGGCGCTCTCACGCAAGGGAGACGGCGGGTCATCAAGAAGGGCGCATTCCGAACTGTTGGCCAAAGACATAAAGAACAACTCGCCAGTCTCATGGCCCAGCTACAAGCCACTCAACCGCACTTTGTTCGATGTATCGTCCCGAATACGCTCAAGAAGCCAAATAAGGTGGACGTTCCTCTTGTATTGGATCAGTTGCGCTGCAATGGTGTGCTTGAGGGTATTCGTATCGCACGACTTGGATATCCAAATCGGCTGCCCTTCGTCGAATTCCGACAACGCTACGAAATTCTAACACCAGGGGTCATCCCTCGTGGCTATATGGATGGAAGAGAAGCTTGCAGGAGGATGGTCAAAGCCCTCGAACTTGACGAATCGATATTCAGGATCGGAACGTCAAAGATTTTCTTCAAAGCCGGTGTGCTTGCTGAGCTTGAAGAGAGCAGGGATAGACTGTTGTTCGATATTTTCTCTCGGTTGCAGGCCGTAGCGCGGATGTGGACGGCGAGGAGACAAATGAAGAAGGTTTTGAATAGGGCGGTTGCAATTAGAACTATTCAGAGGAATGCGAGGGTCTATGGGGATTTGAGAGAATGGCCATGGTGGCAATTGTACACAAAGGTAAGGAGATTGCGTATTACGGCTATGAAAAACTAATACCCATTAATCAGATTCGTCCCCTACTTGCTGCTACACGCAGCGACGAGGAGTTGCGCAAGAAAGAGGCAGAATTAGCCGCTATTAAAGAGCGAGCTGATCGCGACAAGCAGCAACGTGAGGCGCTGGAGAGCCTCAAGATGAGCCTCGAGGCTGAAAAGAAGGATGTCGAAGAGGCCTTGGAAGCTGAACGTGCTCTAGTGCTGGACAAGAGCTCACTACTGGAGCGAGCGAAACGAAACGAGGCCGAGTTGCAAGAAGAGTTGGAGACAGCTCGCGCTAATATTGAGACGCTTGAAGCCGGCCTTGAGCGAGCTCTAACCCGGAATAAGGAGAGTGACGAAACGCGGAAGGAGTTGCAGGCTCTGTTGATGCAGGCAACTGAGAGATTAGAGATGGAGGAGAAGAACAAGGAGAAGTTGACGAAACTGACGGAGGAGCTATCGCTCGCACAGGAGGCAATCGATACCACAAGGACACAACTGAAGGTAGCTCAGGAGGAAGCCCAGAGTTTGGCCCGGCAGAGGGAAGAGGATTTGGCTAGGGCTAAGGAACGTTTGGAGGCTGTATCGCAGGAATATCAGGAGAAACTCAATGCTGAACTACAGGCCAAGTGAGTCTGCTATTCGACCATGGCTCTGGTTGCTAACGTCCTTCTAGACGCCTAATAAAGGAGAGGACAGATCAGCTCGAGGATGAAGCACGGCAATCTCAGAAGCAGCTCTCAGAATATGCACATACAGCCACCGACTATTCTAATATGCTGCAGAAGAAGGACAAGCGCATCTTGGAGTTGAATGAGGAGATCAGACAACTCAAGAAAGATCGTGAAAAAACTGCCAAGGAGGTCGCATCACTTCAGAGTGATGTTGATACCTTGATTGCTCAACTGAATGCCGAAAAGACCGATCACGAACGGGAGTCCACCTCTCGTAGTAAACTTCAGCATGAACTCGATGAGCTACGAGCCTTGTTACAAGCCAAGAGTACCGAGGAGACACGTCGTGATGAAGCCCAAAAGAGCAAAGAGGCCGAGCTGGCAGAATTGCGAGCTCAAGCAGCGCAGTTGAATCGTGATCTTGTCGAAGCTCGACAAAGCGCATTGGAGGCCCAAGGCAAGCTGAAACTGGAACACGAGAACAGCACCAGGGAGATTCAACGGCTGAAACAAGAACACGGAAAGGCTTCCGAGAAGGAGGTTGCCGCGAAGACGCTTGTGACTCAATTAGAGGCCAAACTGTCAGATTTGGAGAAGTCGAAACGAGCATTAGAAGCTGATATGGCGTCGCTTCAGTTTAGCCAAACCGAGGTTGATAAACAGCTGGCAGATGCTATGGAGGCTAAGACAGTAAGTGAATTCTCTTTATATCGTATTCGTATGTTCATTGGATTGCGCTAGGCCGTTGAGGCGCAGCTCCGAGCCGCCCAAGCGAAGTATCATGATTTCGAGGACGTTGTTTTGCAATTCCAGCGCGACAAAGAATCCCATCAACAGCAGCTAAAGGCTCTACAAGAGCATCTCAAGCAAGAGTCCACCAAGCGAACGGAATTGGAGAAGCAAGTCACTAAGCAGAAGAGCGAACTCACCCGTCTGAGGGATCGTAATGTCAAACTCGACCGCGAGCTGCAACAGGCTAAAACAGACTTGGAGGAGCGAAAGCTCATGCAAAACAAGACGATCGTTGAGCACGTTCGCGTTCACGAAGAGGCAAAGAAGCTTGCGGAGCGACAACTTGAGGCTGCGAGACAGGAGCTCCGGAATCAGGATGGATACATCAAATCTCTCGAGAGGATTCGGTCGAGATTGGCGGGTGAGGCAGAGGATATCAAATTGCTGACGGAGCGCGATCGTGCAGAAGTCAAGTCGAAGCAAAAGGAGATTAAGAACCTGGAAGAGCAGCTGAACAAGATGGTTTTGGACAAACAGAATGTGGAGTTGGAATCGCATAGATTAAGGAATGACCTGACAAGGTCACAAATTCGCACAACGGAGCTGGAGCAGGAACTTCAACTCGTTAAAGGGCTCAAGGCTCAATTGGATGGTGAACTAGAGGCATTGGTACGAGAATTTGAGGCTCCAGAATCAGGTGCTGCTGCACGACGCAATCTTGAAGCACGAATTACAGATCTAGAGCAACAATTAACAGATGCAAGAGCTCAATCTGCTCAACACACGGCCAGGACGATCAAACAACTGATGGAGCGGCAGCATGCGGAAATCCGTGCACTTGTCATGAACAACCACACAGACTCCAACTTCCAAGCACGACTGCTTAGTGAACTGAAACGCGCTGATGATGGTCTGGAGCGTGAGATGTCTGCTCTAGCTTCGCGCATGCGTGCAGAAGGCGGTTTGACGAATGGTACATCAACGGATTCACCCTCAAAGGCATCAAATTCATCTGGACGCCGACCAAGGGAGTCACTGGGCGATCGTGCTCGGAGTGAAGAGCAGATAAACGCCCTTAAGCAGCACGTCCAAGCCCTGGAACTCCAGATGGCCGCCTCTGATCGTGTCCGAAGACACCTCGAGACAACTATTCGTGGCATGACAGACGAGTTGCAAAACGGCGATCTCTCTGAGGCATCATTAGCCCATTACCGAAGTAGACTGTTGGATGAAAACTCCCGCTTGGGTCAATTGTTGGATGACGAAGCTGCTGCAAGAAGAGCAGCAGAGGCTGCACAGTTTGAAGGGGTGCAGTCGATGTGGGATAAGTTCAAGGACATGATTTCGGTGGAGCAGGAGAGCTACGCTAAGCTAGAGGAGTCTAGAAAGGCACTGGTAAGTGCTTCGTACATGGATATTAATCCGGGTTTGATGATGGACACCCGTACAGCTTATTCAACAACGCACGACCCAGACTGAGCTGGAGATGCAAAAAAGCCAACTACGTGAAACTGTCCAGGACAAGAAGAGGCTTGAGGCCGAGGCTCAAGAGCTCCGCGCACAACTGGACGCAGCAAGTAGTGAAGCTCGAAGTGCGTTTGTTGCTCTCTGTTATTCACTTTGTCTGATCATCAACTCTATAGAGGCACAGCGACAACTGAAGCAGCGTCATGACGATGAAGAAATTTCACTCTCTGCAACTTCGTCCAAGATTCGTGGTAAGTAGTTGCTCGCTTCAGGTCTCTCCCAGCTCAAAAATCCCTCGCAGAACTTCAAACCGTGGTTGAAACGTTCAAGGCCAAGGAAGCAGACTATCAGAAACGCCTTGAGAAGGCGGAAATCGAACGTGCTACGGCCGCTAGGGGCGAAGCGTTTGGTAGGAATTCGTTGCTTTCCTTATCCATTGTGCCATTTACACGCATTATACAGCTCGACGAACTCTAGCCGACGCCGAAAAGATGCACTCAGAAGCGGTTACATCACGTAAAGGGATAGAGGAGCGCTTGACACGGTCGGACAAGCAAGTTCAAGAGCTACAGGCTAAGGTGGAGGAGGATGGTCATAGACTTGATGAGTTGAGCTTGGCAAACCAAAGGTTATCAGAAGAATTGGAGGATGAGCGCGAGCACTTCCAGAAGGAACTCGAGGTCTTTAATGAGACACGCAACAAGTATCAAGGTGAGAGCTCAAAGTGCTTTCTTTTCTGTTGTATGGCTGACTAGCTATCTCTAGCCACACTGGCCGAATTCAATGAACGTAAGTAACTGTTTCACTATTGCATTCAAGGGCAGATATTGATGTGTTACTTAGAGACTCAACGTCTACTCGACCAGAATCAACGCGACCGCGGCAACCTCAACAAGCTCAGGCTGGAGCACCAAGAGCTCAAGGCAGAATACGACAAGGAGCTCTCTAACCGAGGGGGCTGGAAGAAAGAGAAAGAACGTCTCGAGGAGAAGATTGCTGCTCTCGACAATGCATATAAGAAGTCAATGGGCGTCCAGATAGAACAACAGGAACAAGTCCTGTCCCTCCATTCCCAACTGAATCAACTCCGCACAACACTAGAACAGACCAACCATGAACGAGAGCTGTTGCAGAATGCTAGACAAGCGCTCAGCAACGAGCTCAAGGCGATCAGGGAGAATCATGCTGATATTAGCAGGTTCTCGAGCGACCGGGAGTTCCAACAATTGCAGTTGGAGAAGCAAGATTTGGAGAGAACATTGGATGAACAGAGGGACAGAGTTGCCAATGCCCATGATAGGATGAAGAGAGCGGAGACACACCTCCAGGAATGCCAACTACAATTGAGCAGAGTGCAACAAGAGAACACTGAGCTAGATCGGCATAACGTGCGTTAATGCTAATGCTTTTTGTGGACATCTCTTTACTGAATTGCCAACGTCATAGGCTGCACTTCAAAAGGAGGTGGAGAACCTCAAAGTCCGCATAGTAGACCTTGAGACCAAATCTCATTCCCCACGACCACCATCCTCCAGACGAGAGAGCCGCATAGAAGAGTTGACAAATCAATTACAAGGAGGTCGTCAACGCGTCGATTCTACCCATCTTCGGCCCAAGCTACCGGGAGAACTAAGAGCGAAATTTGAACGTGTGCGCATGCTCTTTCCTTACTGTCAATTTGGACTAATCACCACCCCTAGCCTTGAATACGATATGAACATGAGCGCACGAAAAGTCAATGACACGTAATCAAATTATTCTCTCATAATAATTATGAGATGAAGGGCTGTTGGGTTTGCTGTATCCAGTTGTTTTTTTCTTCCGCTTGCATCTCTTGGACTATTGCATCTGTATTATATACCCATGTTGTATTGTTCTCTTGTTTCCTTTTTGCAAGGCTAGTGTCCATCTACGACTACTCACGACTTACAATGAGAAATTACATTGCATTCCCTAGATCCACTGTTCTGACGTGACCCAAGCCAGGTTAGACTCGCTCCTCGCTAGGTAGAGGCTTATTAACAAAAAAAAACCGCTTTTGCCGACCAGGGCTTAATATTGCATTTGAATGGTTTGATATAACTAATAATCTCTGAGCACCCATATCGCACTAGACGACGGAATTCAGCGCTTACCTGATAGTTGAGGTCCCAACATCATACCTCAAACCGGCTTCAGGGTTCTTCGTAATATCCAAAGTAGCGAGAATTGTGGCATAGCAGATAAATATCGATGCTTCGGCCATTAAACGACCTATTTAGATGGACAAGGTGACGCCGTGAGCAAAAAGTAGCCACGCTAAATACCTGGACAGATCTGGAAAGGGGTGTAGGGAAGGAATTAGAATAAAGAATAGTCAAGACAAATAAACCTGTACCTCCGACCAAATCCAAAGCAAATCAGGCGTGGGTCATGCTCTGGAACGTTAGATTCGCAGGTTTTGAGGAACCGAGAGGGATTAAACTCGTTGGGATTGCGATATACCTCGGGGTCGTGAGTCATCCACCTGGGATACATTAATGCAACAGCCATTCATACCAAATGCTCTGTTATAGAGGGGAGAGGATACGTACCATATATTAGGGATGACAGTTGTCCCTTTCGGGATAAAATATCCATTGTAGACGTCATCCTCCATCGAAAAATGCGGTATTCCTGTACAAGTAGATATAATTTAGTTTCGAATAAAGGAATATGTGGTTGTAGCCTATACCTGTGGGACCGAGAGAATGCCAACGCAAGACCTCCGATGTTAGTGCTCTGATAAATGATAGATTATCCCAATCTCCCATGGTGGGGAGTCGGTCATTACCAATGACTCTATCGAATTCAGCTCGAGCTTGAGCTTGGACTTGAGGAAACTTTGCCATGGAGAAGAAGAAGGATTGAAGAGCGGCGACGGTCTGGTATTGCAGGAATGTTATTCAGCTCAGGGGTTCCCGAGAACAGCAAGAGGTTCATACAGTATCACCTCCACCTAAAAGACGCGTCATTAGTTATTGAATGCACACAAAGGGATTGGTCATAAAATTGGGACCAACTTGAATACATCGCCCGCGCTGTCCACCTAAGTAGATCTATGGCTTCTTCTCCCATGTCTCCTGTGTCCGCCAAATTGTCGCTTATAAAAGAGTCGACAGCATTGATTTCCTAAGCTCGAAGTCAGGAAAAGTCAACGCAATTCAGTACAAATCAAGGGACCGGCCATCTGCGATTTCGTCCAGTTGTATGGTTCATGAACGGATCGCTGAACCACATCAGCCGACCTCCGGGCAAATTTTTTCCACCCAGCACCAGGGAACCAATCGGGGACATATCTAACTGTAGATGTGGTGTGTTAGAGTTCAAGCCGAGAACGCACGATAAATAACAAAGGATCTGGCAAGTACGTGCTGGAATCAACTCTACTAAAAACCGGCCGGGGGTGGTTATCTCTGAGAACCCCTTCATTGTGCTTTGTATGAGCTCTACAAAGTGATCATCATGATCCTTGACTTGGTAGCCGTATGCGACACGCATGAAAACTGCCGCAGCGAAACTAATAAATACAATCATCACGAAACAGTTCCCCTGAGTCTGGTAGTAGGAAGTAGGATGAAAACCTACTACTCGGCATGAGCCAGGAAGCCCTCCGGTTTAGACAGCAGCCTCCTCGCAATCCTCTGGCTTTCCTCCTCCCCGATGTGGTCATACTTTCTCAGTGCCGTCATATTGCCCATAACCTTCGTACAGAACTTGCGATACACTTTTAAGCGATCATTGTTCTGAGAGACTGCCATCCCGTAGGTCAAACCCGAAAGCTCTACCATTTGCAAAGTGGGTCTGTTGGCGAATTGATCCTCGTTTGTCGAGAAGATCTACGGCTGCCGAAAATAAGTTGAGGATAATTAATGGTTGACCAAATATGGAGATGTAGATCATGTCGCCTGTATAAGAGTAGAGATACAGTTAGCTCACTTGCACTTGCGGATACTAGTGTGCTCACCATATCGCTTCACCCATTCAGCGAATGTAAACCAGGGCTTCTGCGTTGGCATAGTAAGGACACTTCCAATCAACGGGAGGCCTTTTGGACCAGGCGGCAATCGTCTCCGTGAAAGCGCCCTACTCGCCGCTAACAAGATGCATATAACAGCTATACCGGCGAAAGCAGTTTGGAATGGGGAGTCCATGCTTGAGCACCCACACCATGAACGAGCTTTTATCCCATCGCCGTTCGATCGGGACTTACAATTAGGTGGTGCGCTGAGGTGATTGCTTGGAGAAGATCAACACTCTGCACTTGACTACGGTGAAACTCGGTGTTGAGGATCACCATGGGTTGTAGGACGAGACCCACATAATACCGGTACTCGCAAAAGCATCCGCTCTGAGTGCAGGTTATCTCAATATATCCCAGGGGAGCTCCTGGCAATCAGCTGCTCACTGTTGTACATATTGCTGCACAGGTCGTTATCACGAGGGTCGCCCGAGCTGCTGCGTAGTCATGGTAGATTCTGTCTTCAAGTCGCGTCGTCGTAGCACTTGCGCACAAAAAAACAGCAACGAAAGCGAGTTGCACCGACAAAGTACTTGAAAGGCTGGTGGTCGTGCTTAACATCGGCTCGGATGTCACTGTCCCGTTCCGGGAACTTGTTCAGGGCCGACAACTTTCTTCCGAATCAACCTCGACAAACTCGTAGAACGGGTGTCAGGCGATGCCCAGGATAGCTGCATCTCATCGTTTGCGCGTATCTCGAGCACCTCCAGCCCCCAAACTTCAGGTGCTTCCCCCACAACCACTCCCACAGCCAGCACCACCACCATCGCGACCGCCAAAATACCAGCATGACCATTACGATGCCACTAAATTCAAACCCAAAGAACGTAGCTATCAGTGGAAACCAATAAAGGCCAACTTTGGTCCCCGTACTTGGGATGGCGACGCACCTATGCCACGGGTACGCCCACCCCCGTTCGACCGTCATAAAAAGCTTTGGTCGGGCGAGGTGGAGCATCAGCCCAGCTCGCGTTATGCTGGTCCCCCCACCCCGAAATATTTCAAGCCCAAACCTGCTATAGAGCGACCATGGAAATCGCGTGTCAACGATGGCCGACCGCAACGTGATTGGGATACGCTCGTAGATACGAGGATTTCAACTTTCCAGGATTTATCTTACAAGGACATGTGTATGGTAAGTTTTCGACTCTAAAATTCGGATTTCCTTTGGAATTGTGATATTGCTTGTGAAGATATACTAACTCGAGACGTATAGGTGTTGAAACTGCCCAATTATGTGCAGGATTACCGGAAATTGACGTTGTCGAGGATACAGCACGCTATTCAGCAGGCTTATGGTGAGAAATATGTAGCGGAGATCTTCGGTAGTACGAGGTAAGCACACTCCACCAGCTTCCTGTGCGTTATAAAGTTGGAGTACAAGGTATGGAGTTTCGAAGCGGGATAGCGACCTGGATATCGTCATATTGGTCAGTTTTTTTTGCGGTTCTGTGGTAGTGGAAGTCTCAATCAATTCAATGGCATTCAAGGATGAGTCAAGGAAGCTGGGATTTCCACCCGAGAACATATCGGTCTTACCAGGTAAGTAGACCTTCTATGCACTACGATACCATGCACATTAACCACTGGGCAGCCATTTATGACGTGAGGCATGTCTATTCATATATTGATGACATGAAGACTGCTGCTCATAGCCACTTTACTATACTAGAAAGCTTGCCCGAACTCTTCAGCGAGCAGGTTTCGTCGGAATAGAACCCGTTCACTCAGCCAAAGTACCGATTGGTGGGTCCTCCACCAACCTCATCCGCCAGACTATCCGTGAACCCAGTGCAGTGAAGTTTAGGGACCCAGAAACAAATCTAAGATGTGACATTAACGTGAATGACCGACTTGGGCTCATCAACTCGGACATGATTTCAGCTTATTGCGAGATCAACCCACTTCTGCGGCCGATGTTGGGTTTTATCAAGTTTTGGGCTCAACCTTATGGGTTGAATGAGCCCAGTACGCAAGGCATGCCTTCAAGTTTTAGTAGCTATGCCTTTGCTCTTATGACCATTGGATTCTTCCAGGTAAGGATAGCCCTACAGCTTGAATCCAGTCATAGCTCACGTGCATACAGACGCGTGGTTTACTCCCCAATTTACAAGCATCACTACCCCCTCTCGATCCTTCGAGTAATGAAGGAATATTCTGGATCAGGAGTCCTCGAGGCATGAAATGCGATGTTCGGTACAGACTAGACAATGAAAATCACCCGCCATTCCGATCATTAGGGGAGGTGACACTTGATTGGTTCCAGTACGTACACACCTTCGTTCCGCGTTGTCTGTCCGTCCATCAGCTGACAACCCAATTCTCACTCCAGATATTGGGGCTTTGAGCACGATTACAAGTCGGGGGTAGTAGACATCCGACGTGGCGGCATATTTGATAAAAATCGATTGGACGAGACGGGCCAAGCCGGAGAATGGGGTGATCAAGTCGAACAGCAAGATGCATCGTCAGAAACGCCATCCACACCCAACTTTAGCATAACAGAAAAGTACAAGGAAAAAATCGTCGTGATGGATCCATTCATTACCACAAAGGTACGGGCTGCTCTTGTATTTGTATCAACCTGACAGCAAAAACCCTTACCGTTTCATCTTTCATGAAAGAATGTCACAAACAACGTTGGCAACAAGATGTTGGCGACGTTCAAATATCGCTGTCAGAATATGGTGTATGGGGTAAAGGCAGGTGAAAATTTGGGGTCGCTTGTGCCTGAACTCGCATCTTTGCTCAACAAGGTTTGTACTGCCATTCTCTGAAATTAATGACTGCGTGAATGATATGTGACCTTGTGCTTCTAGATTAAGGGATACAACCCACGGTGAAGGTGCCCTAATTTCTACATGGACAGGATAGACACCATCGTGATGACCATAATATAATTAGAGGGTATACATCTCATGGATACAGTACAATAGTAGTTGGTTTATGTGCTCCCCATCATAGTTAATGCTGTGCGTGCTGGTCTCCAGCATGCGGTTATTGCACCACCTTGGCTCCGTCTGGGTACCTAATTTCCTACTACCGAGATGGTCGGGATGAGCATGTGCGGTGCCCTGCGCCATTACGAGAACACAATAATGTCCTGTCGGAGTTTTGTGATACTTTGTGAATTGTGCACGCTATCCAGGGCTCCCAGTCGGCATCAGCTGGGGGAGGATGGGGAGAGCGAGAATGCGGGAGGAGGTTCCCAGGTAGGTGATCTTGCAGGGTTGGTAATCAGCGGACACAGCCAATTGCAATCAGCTTGTCTTTGTGCTCTCATCCCGCGTCCTGCTCTTGTATCCTTTCCTGTATTCTTTTGTCCATATATCTCCCCCGAATCACCCGTACTATAAATCTCCCCTCAAAGTCGCAGGCGGCCTGTACACGTACCATCTCGTCGATTCCAGCCGACGACCACAACAGTTTGAGTCTTGAATCAGAGGCACTAGTCTTCATCCTCGTATCCCGTACAACCACACATCGGCCACACCATGTCCTCCTGGAAACTCGGTGGTTCAAAGAGTGAGTGCTCTTTGAATAGCTATTCAAAGCATCACCCTGTCGATTGGGGCTTATGATGACGATCTATCCTACCTCGCTCCCAACACTCTAGAACCGAAGGATGCCACACTGACAGTCAAGGAGAACGGGCTCTCAGCGAACTCAAGATCTATCACCCCTACACCATCCCGACCCACCACCCCCCGACCTCCCCAACCGCAGAATGGCTCTGATCAGTTCCGCTCTGGAATGCTCACCATCCGCATCTTCTCAGGTAACCATCCCCAGCGGCAACATGGCAATAACTCATCAATTCCCTTCTCGTAGGACGAGGCCTAACTCTTCCACCCGGTGTCCCCCTACCCGACGTCATCCAGAGGGCCCTCGAGTCGACGCCATCCCAGCGAAAGGCAAGCAACAGAGAGAGCATGCAAAGGAGGCGGTACTGGTGGCTCCCCTACATCGTGCTAGAGTTCGATAAGAACGAAATCCTCATTGACGCTCTCGGTGGCGATCTCTCAAATCCCATCTGGAACTACCGTGCGGATTTGTAAGTTGTATATTTCCTCAGCGTTCACTCCCCGCGATCCGTGCGGCATCTCACTCATCGAACCTCTCCAGCGATGTCTCTCGTACTTCCAATATCTCTGTCTCTTCGTACCTACGAACAGCTTCCGTGCAAGGACAGGATGATATGGGCAACGATTTGTTGATGGCTCGGGTGGACCTTACTCCGTCATTAGATGGACATGTAAGTAACCCCGTGTTTTCCTGTTTCTCGGTTCCTCATGTCAAATGGGCCGATACCCCTCCAGCACGCCTCCGACCAATGGTACACCGCAACAGCCGGCTCTGGTTCCTTCCACCTCAAAATAGACTTCAAACCCACCCGGAACGAGTCGCTTACCATCGAAGCCTTCGACCTGCTCAAGGTCATCGGCAAAGGCAGCTTTGGCAAAGTCATGCAAGTCCGCAAGAAGGACACGCAGCGGATATATGCTCTCAAGACTATCCGCAAGGCGCACATCGCTTCGCGGCCGGGAGAGATCATGCACATTTTGGCGGAAAGGACTGTGCTGGCGTTGGTCAACAATCCATTCATCGTCCCTCTCAAGTTCTCGTTCCAAAATCCAGATAAGCTATATTTGGTGATGTCATTCGGTGAGTGATTTATATGACCTGTCAACACATGTTGTCGGTGGCGCTCAATCTCCCTTTGCGTTAGTGAACGGTGGGGAGTTGTTCTATCACTTGCAGAGAGAGGGAAAGTTCAGTGAGGGGAGAAGTCGATTCTATGCGGCTGAATTGCTATGTGCATTAGAGCATCTGCATGGATTCAATGTCGTTTATCGGTGAGTAGTTATCATTAAAGGGCCTTGGTATCGCCATCGAACCCTTTCGTAGTGATCTCAAGCCCGAGAATATCCTATTGGACTATACGGGTCATATCGCACTCTGTGATTTCGGTACGATCCGTCCTTATTCCGTCTTCGGCACGTTCATGGTATCTAAACCTGGTCGTAGGGCTCTGCAAACTGAACATGTCGGAAACCGAAAAGACCAATAGTGCGTACCGCTCAGATTCATCTGACCTTTGACTCGGGTTGACCGGGTGGGCACGTTTTCCCAGCCTTCTGTGGTACCCCTGAATATATCGCGCCAGAGCTCTTGGAGAGCCAAGGATACACCAAAACGGTGGACTGGTGGACTTTGGGAGTTCTTCTCTACGAAATGATGGTTCGTATTTTCCTCTACAACTTGAATTTACCAAAATAAACTCACGATGTACGTATATGTTGTAATATAGACCGGTCTTCCACCGTTCTACGACGAGAACGTCAACATAATGTATCAGAGAATTCTCTCTGATCCCCTTCATTTCCCACCCGATATCTCGGCGGAGGCTAGAAGCGTTATGACTGGGTTGCTTCAGCGGGATCCTACGAAGCGTCTTGGTGCTAATGGTGGAGAGGAGATTAAACGCCATCCTTTCTTCGCCAATTATATTGACTGGACCCTGTGAGCGATTCTTTGGTGTGCTTCGCTGCTATAGTTAGACTCATTCTCGCTGACAGGCTTATGGCTAAGAAGATCCAGCCCCCGTTCAAACCCAGCGTCGTACGTGCTCTTTCTTCCTCCCAAACCGTCTTGTTCTCAGTTCATTCCCTCGCCGCAGGAATCCGCCTTGGACGTGGCCAACTTTGATCCCGACTTTACAAACGAGGAAGCACAAGATTCCGTCGTCTTAGAATCAGCACTTTCCAAGACCGTGCAAGATCAATTTGAAGGGTTCACTTATATCCCCGCAAACGAGCATCTGAGCGAGAGCGTTAGCTATGCTAATGCTATGCATTGATTGATTCCCCTCTGCCCCCGTTACCAGGGCCATGACTTGCTGTCATGACTTGTTGCTGTCGTATCAAATCAAGTAGACGTGGTTGTCCGAATTGCCTCCCTCTATCGTTCCCATTTTGATTACCACACCACACGCACCGACACCCCGCATTCGCGCTCTTGATTGTTTTCTCTTTCGACTAGCTGTTTCGTATTGATTGATTGCATACACGTGCTCACAGTTACTCAGTCGACCCCCTCCCTCCCGTCACTCTAACCAAAACCCAAAAGCCCCGAACACAACTGTATGGACAGCTGAGATCAGATGACGATGTAGACAGCGTCGCATTGTCATACATAACTATGACATAGTTTTTCGTCCCCTCCCCTCCCTCCCTCGCCTTTACACCTTTTCTTCTATCTTCTGTTGCTGCTCTGTTCAGAATTCCCACTTTACATCCCATCCCATCACTATATCCTTTCTCGAATGAACCTCCAGCGTTCCCATCCCTTTTCCAACTTGCCTCGGCGCTTTTTCAAGTTCTCATCCCCGATCGTACGTATTTATTCATCGATACACCTCACCTCCACCGCCAACCACTTCCGCCACATTCATGTGATCATTTACATAGCTTTGCGCCTCACGGGCAACTGTCGTTAGTGTTATTCAAGTTGTTTCTCTGCCTGTTTCTGGTCCTGTTGTACTGCCCTCGAGCTCCTCGTTGTTTTCTCACCCTTTTTTTCGTTGAATGTTATGGGTTCTGTGGTATCATCAGTTATGGTTACAGCATACTTAAGTCAACTAAGAAGTGTGGACCCATATGATGTGTTCCGCCCATGGCTACGCGGGCAACAATTGCTTACGCTCCATTGCTGTTCAATATTTGCGACAGCAACTTCAACTCAACAGTCGTGAAACAGTGGGTACAACGGGTATATTGGCTGTTTATATCAGACACGGTGATGGTTGGGCAAGTTGGCTTCAACGAGGATGCTCAGCATCCTCCTCGATTCACCTTGAACCCACAAAAGTACAAGCCCTAACCAATGGTTTTGAATGGAGATGTCTGCGTGAAATGGAGGCGAACAGGAGGGTATCAGCAATGGGAAGGGGGGGGGGGGGGGGGGGGGGAACACGAGGTAACATCATCAGAGGGTTCAAAGTAGAGGATCAATTTAAGCCCTCCATTGAGCCATCGGTCTCTCAAACTGCAAGAATTCGCTGTTGCGGGGAAGGCTGTTGGGGCGATATCGGGAGAGGGCGACTCTGAAGATGTGTTTGTTGCCACGGGTGTTTTGGGTGAGTGTGTAGCGAATCGTAAATAGCACGATTGCAAAGACTAGATAAATCATGAATAGGCGGGTTGTCAATGGGTTGGTGGGTGGTTGGTGGGGACACTTACCAAGGACGAACTCGATCCAAACAAATGCTTTGAGTGCTTGGAGGTTTTTACACCACCCTCGTACATCCGCGAACTCTAAAATTAAGGGAATGATGGTCAGAATAGCTGTTTGTGTGTGCCGGAGAGTCTCACGAACCGTCGGGAATGGCACCGCAGTTCATGGGGACTTGGCTCCACCGCGAAGTCGAAAAGGCATTGAACGCTGGAAATATTGATAAGACTTAACGAGTGATTGCCTCATCTATCGCCAAAGTGAACGCACCAAGCCAGAAGATGCTGAGCACGCTAAAGAACCCGATCTCGAACGGGGCACGACCAGTGAAAGAGTTCTCTAGGGAGAAGTCCATCGCCAACCTGTAAGTCAAGAGGTACTCAACAAATGCGTTCACGGGTTTAACGCCATCGAGTCTGCGCTTATTCACGCTCGTCACTCACATGGCGAACAAGAGAATCAATGTCACGATCGATAATCCTAGGGGAAAGAGGTCTGCCACAACTGTTTCCACGTAAATCCACCCATGCAAAGTCGGTCCAGAGAGCATTAGCACCAGACAACCCTGGCCAAGATTGTTGACGCAACATACAGAAGAACTCCTGGAAGTTATTGATTTGTGCTGCAAGTGCCAGCACCACAATATTCACAATAAACAAGAACACTGCGGGTTACCAACACCACTTAATGATCTGAATAACCCAATATTACACGAACACTCACGATGCGCTGCAACCTTCACTCTGCCTACAGACGAAAATGCCATGGCAATGTAATAATATGTTCAAGGAACGTTGAAATACAAGAGAATGTGGAAAGCCTGCCACAACGGAGACGCGGGAGGGTATACGATAGCCTCACCGGGGGTTGAGAGATATGTGCACCGTGGATGTAACGTACAGAGGTTGTGTCCTCCCCACCTCATCTCATTCCATCATGGGCCTTGACGACAGCTAAGGTGGGTCTATGGGTTGCATAGTTGCCGACTTATACAGGTCTCTGATCGTATAACGGTTAGTACACACGCCTGTCATGTCCTACTAGTTAGGATCGCGTGAGACCGGGGTTCGACTCCCCGTCCAGAGAGATCTCTTTTTTGACCCGTGATGGACGCCAGATCACTAAAAGACCTGCCCACGTCGAACTGCGCACTGTGGGTTCAAAAAAATTTTTAAAGCTCATATCCATGCTAGGTTGTGGCAGTCGAAGGCCCGTGAAATGAATCCAAAAAGTACTCTCTGACGGGGAGTCGAACCCCGGTCTCACGCGATCCTAACTAGTAGGACATGACAGGCGTGTGTACTAACCGTTATACGATCAGAGAGATGTTAAACAATTGCTCGCTGGTAGTGATGTGGGCTCACAACTTCATAAGCGCTGGTGAAGGTATTTTGGCAGATGAAAATGAAAGGATCGGAGGCGGATGTCAATGCGGCTCGGACGAGTTCTGAACCGCGGAAGTGATGTTCGGCCCGGTTTCAATTGGGACCCGGCATGGGCGTGGGAACATGTTAATTTGGATTTCAATCCCATTATGGAAGGCACTTAAAGTCAAGGCAACCCACCTCATCCTCAACTTACAAGACCTCCAATCGATGGCACCCCCTCCACCCACCAAAGTGACTATCCCCGACACAAAGAAAGTCACCGTTGACGAAGATCTCGACGATCTTGATGGTGAGCAATTCTCCTTTGCCTAGTCTGCATCGCGACTCACATAAGGTTGACCCTTCCCACAATGACCCCGCAATTAACCCTGCACCTTTCTGATGCTTGCGATGACGGTGCATATCGCACAATATAGATGTATTGGATGAATTCGATAACAATTCCAGACCATCTGCACCCCCACCTACGGCATCCAAAACTACATTCTCGAATCGACCACGGACCAATACGCGGGTAGATCAGGCTCCTTTTTCTATTCCCAGTTCAAGCAGGGCTGCTGCGCTCGACCCTACATCCGAGATAGACGAAGATGCTCTATCTGCAGAGTTTGCGAAGGAGCTGGCTAAGGGTATGGAGGAGCTGATGAAGGAATTGGCCACGGATGGAGGAAAATTGAGCGGTGACGCCAGCGGAAGCGGCGATGCGGAAGCTGATGTTGATAAGGCTCTGAAGGCAGCATGGGAAGCTATGCTTGTAGAGGGCATGAATGGCGCTGTTGACCCATCCAAGTTGGGCGGCCAGGAACTCGGCGCGGACGGGGTGGCTGGATCGAGTTCGAAGCCTGCGGGTGGGGAAAGTGATTTCCAACAAAAGATCCGGCAAGCACGAGAGAAGATGAGGAAGAATGAGGAGGACTTGAAGGTAAGGATTGCGTCAGTGTCCATCCACTCAACATTAATGTTGTATAGAACAAGTCGTCTGGCGAAACACCTAGCCAGCAATCACTCGAGGCTCTGCTATCCTCACTCAACGACTTGGGTCTAGGCTCAGGCGGCGACGAAGAGGAAGAACTAGCTGGATTTATTCAGAACATGATGGGCGAACTTATGAGCAAAGAGATCCTATATGATCCATTGAATGAACTTGCCAAGAGTGTGCGTACTTGCTCCTTCATTAGCTCGTGTGACACTCATACCTCTTGTACAGTTCCCTCCTTATCTCGCAAGCCCCCCCAAACCCCTCTCGCCCGAAGACCGCAAACGATATGAGTCGCAGCTAGTGATCATCAAGAAAATCATAGCTACATTCGACGAACCGACATACGACGACAACAACCCGGTAACATCCAAGAAAGTCATGGATCTCATGACAGAAGTTAGTTGAATCGTATAGCCACTGCTTCTATTCATCTCACCTTGTGCCTTCCA
>KB722745.1:801169-852392 GCA_000349905.1 Volvariella volvacea V23 | reverse complement strand
GCTCCAAAGCCACGGCCAGCCACCAGAAGAAATCATGGGCCCACTTCCGCAAGGCCTCACCCCAGAGGGCTTGCCAGACGGGTGCACTATAGCATAAATAGCTGCACAGCCGCCCTCGATCTGATCCACTAATAATAATTCGTATTCCCGTCTAAACTCAGTACGCAGTCAACGCTTGGCTTCATCACCCCACTAACTTAGGGCATTACAACCACTTTCTTACTTCGTCTGTTCTTTCTGGTGCTATTCTTCGCCTTTGTATCATATTGATTATCCCAACGTTCGTTCGTCTCTACAAAAGACCTCGCTTTTATTTATCCACAGAAAGATTATTCCATCACGGATAGCAATACTAGCTAGCTTACCGCTGTAAACTCTCTACACTTAACGACAATAATTCATTGCATGGGTTCGTTGGTTTTTCTGAATTACGGAAGCTGGAGGATGTCCACTCCCCAGATTACAATGTTCAAGGCAACAAACAGGTAATGAAAAAATGGTTGCATTAAGGGGGAATCGAACCCCCGGCGGGTCGAGCTTATGCTACGACATGGCAACGACCCAGGTTACCACTACCCCATTAATGCTTGTTGAGTGAACGCTCATTTGATTATAATACAATGACTCCTTGACTGTTTCTGGGCTCATCTTGACAAGCCAACTTCTACTGCATCTCATCACACTTTAAGTCTTTTGGTACAGACCCTAAATGGAACACGGTCATTCTCATCCAGTAGAGTGAAAGAAATATGTATTTCGGATTGCTACGAACTACAATATTTACACAAAATGCCAGTATGACCGCCAACCGAATTCAATTCAACACCAGTGGCTACAGACTAGAGGATGGGACTAGGATGGGGTATTGCGTGAGATAACAAACAGATGAATGGTGGAATATATAAGAAATATATATAAAGTGCTCAAGCCTTCGAGTTTTCAAGCCTTTCACGTAGCAACGAGAATGAGAGACAATCAAATGGAGATCAAAGTAGGCTGCCAGAGAGCCTCTATGGTCCACCCGAGAGCGCTAGGACCTTGGCTACACCTTGCTCAGCCGCAGACATGATAGTAGCGTGGGGGTTGCTCATTGGCATAGAAGGAATCTATTAAGAAGCACGATATGAGTGACACTGAGCTAGAAACAGAAGCTTTGGTGCTTACAATGGATGCGTCAATGACGAACAAGTTATTAGTGCCGAAGACCTTGGTGTTCTGGTCAACGACAGCGCGGCCTTGAGTACCCATGATGCAAGAGCCGACCCAGTGGTTAGAACCGAGTGAACCAGGATCGTAGTTGTTGACGTAGTTGGCGACTGTGGTGGTGTTATCCGGCATGATCATCCTCAAGCCAGAGACTAGAAGACCATGAGTAAGTGCTCTAAGTAAAGATCAATACAAGTTACATACCAACAGTGAGGTTGCGGACGAGGTCTTGAATGGCATTGGTCAAGACGGTCTTATCGTTGGGGTCTGTGAACCATGGTCCAACAAGAGGACGAGCAGTCAATGCAGCGTCGATACCAATTCGACCGCGGGAGGTAAGACCAGTCGAGCTAAAAACCAGAGTAAAAAATCTGAAGGATGGCCTGAGAATGGGGGGATACTTACAGGTACATAGTGATGGTAAAGATCTGGCTAGCGTTGTAGGGCAATGTGGTCGTCACAGAGGCAGCACCTGGACGAGCAGTTCCTTGAACCTACAAGGCCACGCGTTAGCTACAATGGAGTGTTATGGACAAGAGCATATCAACGTACGTATCTGGTCTTGTTATCGGGGCCACCCATTGCTCGCCAGAAGTTGATTCTAAGGTTGAGGCCAGAGTTAGACCCCAAGCAAATTACGAGCAGATTTATTTACCTTGGTGAGGAAGCAGCAAAGACACCGGTTCGGTTTCTGAGGTATTGCTGAGCATCAGCTGACCGAGGGTTCGTCCAGATGGGTGACCAGTTGTCATAAGAGTCGACTGAAGGATGGGTGAAGACTAACTGTATAACCGAAACGAATCAGTAACCGATTATGACTGCATACATATGTATAGACGTACGTTGATTGATGGGTTGTCAGAAACGTTGTAACCAACTGGGAGGTTGATCCATTGGTTTTGGGGGGGCAAGAGTGGTCCAGCGAATGGGTCATTCTTGACCACGTTGATCATATCGGTCGGGCCAATACCAGAACGGAAAAGGATACGGGGAGAACCAAAGGCACCAGCGGAGAGGATAACACGACCTCTTGAAGTCAAAGGGTAGAATCCGTCGACGATACTAGTATCGTTGGTCTTGACACCAGTGATCTGAGCGCCGTTGCGGACGACATTGTACACGTAGGTATATTGACGGTAGGTGAAGTTGGGGCGAGCGGAGGCTGTCTTGAAGTATGTAGCCACAGGTCCAGTACGCTGACCGTTCTGGATCTATTGACAATTTAGTTAGCATGGTAGTGATAGTATCATCGCTAATTGCTTACATTGTAGGCAGGGTGACCGTAAACGTGATCTTTCCAATCAGGGTTGTTATTGATAGTTTCTTGTTGGTAGTTTTGGGCTCGAAGCAAAGTTGATACGACGTCAAAGACCTGAGTCAAGTATCTTCTGCCGTCGGGGGAAGGTGTGTCTGTGCTGGGCAAGCGAGCCTTCAGCTTCGCGGTGTAAGGTGCATGGTCGGCCCAGGATGATGGCCATCCATTAGCAGTCGAGAAGTCAGAATAGGGTGGCAAGAAGTACAGCCTAAGCGGAAGCGTCAACTCCTATTTTTTTCTCCCCACTTCATTCAAGGATTTGACTCACATTCCATTGATTGAGGTACCACCGCCAAGTAAGCATCCGGCGAAGGAGTTGATATCTAAATGTTAAGGTGAGCACCACAAAGCACTGTATAGAGAATGTATTTACCTCTGCACCACCAGAATGGGCTAGGATCACTGAAAAGCGATTCAAACAATCCAGGAACGTCGAATTTAGTAAGCTAAAGGGGTAGCAATCATTATCTCTCGTTCTGCGCATAGAAAATATGACAAACCTGGGTTCCTGGAGCCCATGGGGCAATATAGTTACCCCCAGTGTCACCGTGACTTGGTCCACCACGTTCAAGAAGAAGAACCTTCTTTCCAGCTTCCGAGAGACGATCAGCAACGACCAAACCAGCAGCACCGGCACCGACGACGATGTAATCAACTGGGCTAGCAGTAGCAGTGGGGGCAGTTGTGGTTGTAGTGGTGGGTGGAGTTGTAACGGGAGGATCACCACCAGTACCACCACTAGCCCAGTGGTTGTACTGCGCGGTGGAGACACGTGAAGCAGACCAGTCAAGACCGAAGAAACCGACTATGAAGATGGTGAGAATCGGTTATATATGGGGTAGTGGAATATACGTACAGAACTGGTGCTCTTGGAAGGTTGAAGCGGGGTTGGCTGGCGAGTCAACCGGTGTAATGCCCTGAGCCCATGCGGGAACACCGAAGCTGTCTACAGGGAGACTTCGGGGACCAACGGCACTGTCCCAAGCTGGAAACAAAAATGAGGGACCAGTATATTAGGCTGCAAGTCAAGACTTACAAACGCAATTCTGGCAACGGTAGATCCACTTCCAGTGAGTGGAATTGACGAAGGATGCAGGGTGGTCCGTAAGGATTTGAGGTCCTGAGGAGACACTGGGTTATGGGTGAGTACATGCGCTTGCATCTCAGGGTGATAGTTGCTCACGTGGGTAGCACGTAGTCACTGCGAAATGATCATGAGCATTCAATATCTCGACTGATGTAAATGAGCACTAACGTGGCCATTCTCAATGAACGAACGATGTTATTCCCATTGGGCCAGGCGACAAGGAGCAGGTTGTGCAACATGTTGCCACCAGGTGCAACACCAACCCATCTCACGTTGATTGGTGCGACGATTTGACCAATGTATTCCGTGGGTGGTGATCCGTCGGCGTTGTTGGGAGGAAGGACGTAGCCAAAAGTGACGCCATTGACGGGTTCTCGGTAACCATAAAAGTGGATACCATTGTCGGGGTCAGTGTACAATGAACCAGCTTGGGCAAGTGCTGCAATGCAGGGAACATGGTGTCAACAACGGGTCAGGCATGAATTGGATTCGATGCTCACCTGTACCCAGGAAGGGCAGCAAAGTCACTGCTGCACGCAGGAGCATTGCTTCAAAGAGAGTAGGAAGAGTTGCGGGGTTAATTTTTTTGAATCCCCAGAACTCTTTTTAAACGAATGAGAAGGTGTACGTTTGGTAAGCTAGGTTCTTCCGGGTGAGCTCAATTGGCACCGTTCCGCATCATTTCTCCTCGTCTCTCTAGTTTGCATACAGTAATCGGTGGCCAGTGTGGAGGCGAAGTGTATAAATGCGTTAAAATTGACAAAAGAACGGATAGAGCTCGGAATAAGCGCACACTCGTGATCAAGTGCAGGCTTGGTTACCTTGCTAGTGCTAAAAAATTGCCGAAGATAACACGTTGCTCTCGCAGGGGAGTAGTAGAGACGACATTGGCACACTCACAAGAAGCTGCTGAAGCGAGTGCGTTCCGACGTGGCTATTTTTCATACTGCCCGAAAAACGTCCGAAAAATAAGCTGCGACATTGAAAGCGGCGCTTGTTGACTGCCCTGACACGGGCAAGAATTAAGCTGGACATGGTGCTTAATTACCCCAGAGATTTCTTTTCCATAACGAGTCTGTCCACATGGCTGTTCTGATGAGCGTATTCATAGCGACTCCGTCATAACCCGTGCTAAACCAACGGAGAACTGGTAGGCTTCTATGTGGGTGACTGATGGTTTTCATCACCTGCCCGTAAGGTGTTCCGTTCATCGAGCATAGAATACCCACCAGGGATATGAGAGTGAAGTGGGGTTTTAGGTGTGTTGTAGAAGCTGATTGCACTGTACTGTATGACTCAGAATATCACAAGTCCTCCAGCGGTCCGAACGGTATTAGCGCTGCACCCCATGACAACTGACTCCGGAACTTGTTAATTGAAGGGCTGCAGAACCTCGGGAGTAGTTTTGTAAAGCCACTGTAAACTCACTGACAATATAATAGACGTCAAATGAGGGCAATCCTATTAGCCCTTGCCGACAGTCTAACTTTGATAGTAAGAAAAGCACAAAAACCTTGGTATCCTTCACTGTCCTCGGGGACATGCAATCAAGTGTTTTTGATTAGGACTTGGTCATTTGTGTGAATATGATTGGCTCCTGTCTGGGGCGGTTTTCCCGAGCGCGTAACAGGTGGCAGCTTATGAGATCAGACGACGACATCTTGTGCCTTGTGGTTCTCAACAGGGCAAGCAAGATTGGGAGTGGCGAGATCATGACTGCCGGTGGTGCCAATGTGGGCCAGTGGAAGAGAGTCGGTATAATTGTGGCATTAAATATCGTGAGATTTCTTGCAGTGATCTCCCAAGAAATTGGAAAATTCGTCTTGTTGTGGCTAGAGTCCACTGCTCGTCTTAGTTGAGCAGGACGACGGCGGAGCATATAAAGGAGGGTGTTAGTTGAGATAGTGAGTGGCTAAGAGGTAAAGATGATCATGGCGCAGGGTCTGTGTTGTTTGGCCGGGGGTTTGTTGGTGACACTATATCACTCTTGTCACAGTTCTAATTCTCACTTTGGCTCGAGCTCGTCACTCCCGACGACGCCAACGTTCCCTCGTTCATCCTCCTCCAGATCATTAATTTCTTGCGGGGTCACTTGCGACCACATCTTACCTTTTCGTATCTGTCGCAGAGCTCCTCCTTTCCTCTCCTCTTTTTCATCACACCTCTCGTTAACTCCAACTTCATTCACCTCCGTTTTTTTCCTTTTCTGCCATAGTATCTTTTAGCATCTCCGCAGCTCTTTTGAACTGCTGGTGGTATTGTTTCGTGTCGTCGTATACGATTCAACGTCTCTCCGTCGTGATTGACTAGATCACTCATCCACATGTCGGCCACAGCTTCCTCAGCCTCTTCGTCAGCCGGACCAAGTAATCAACACTCGCACGCAGAAAATGGCGATGAAAAGAACAGGTTTGTGTTCGGCGCTCAAGACGACCAAAACACGAGGCTGAATCACACTTTCCCACTGTTCCCTCAACAGCGTCGTCATCAAAGTAGGCATGGTTGGAGACTCGCAAATAGGCAAGACCAGTTTGATGGTTAAATACGTAGAGGGCAGCTTCGATGAGGATTACATTCAGACGCTGGGTGGGTTTTTTGTTGAACCGCCGGTTGGGTGTGTGCTGATAAATCATCAGGCGTCAATTTCATGGAGAAGACGATCTCAGTGCGGCGGACGACCATCACATTTTCAATATGGGACTTGGGCGGTCAGAGAGAATTCGTGAACATGCTGCCCCTCGTCTGCAATGACGCCGTCGCAATCCTCTTCATGTTTGATCTATCACGAAAGTCAACACTAAACTCGGTGAAAGAGTGGTATAGACAAGCCCGAGGCTTCAACAAGGTAACGATCACCCCTCCTTACCCATTTTCCCGCGGACCAGCGCCATGCGTATTTTCAAGTTGAGTGTCGGACTAATTTCTACGGTCTACTTTTTTCTTGCCTCACAGACAGCTATACCCTTCCTGATAGGCACTAAGTTCGACCAGTTCGCCACATTCCCGAGGGATGAGCAGGAAGAAATCACCAAGCAGGTGAGCATATATCCCGATTCGAGACGGGAAATGACTCAGGCGTTCGATAGGCCAAGCGGTTTGCGCGAGCAATGCACGCATCGCTGATCTTTTGCTCAACCGCAGCCTCAATCAATGTGCAAAAGATCTTCAAGATAGTGCTTGCCAAAGCCTTCGACCTTAAATGCGTCATCCCCGAAATAGAGGGCGTCGGAGAACCCATCCTGATTTATGTTGATGTATGATGTACACGAGGGAAAGTGGTCAGGAAGCTGGGAATAAACTAGTCTGATCACGTCCGGTCGTGATGAGAATTAGTGCCTGGTGTGGGAACGGTACTCTAAGTGTTGCGTGATAATTAAGCGGGGGCAGGGAGGAGCGTGCTTTCTGTATGCGGAAATCAGTGGCAATAATACTTTGGGAGTGCTACCTTGTCGGTCCCTGGTATGGTTGGTTGTTGGACCATGCGGAGGGTATGTCTTACAAATTCAAGCGCCTCATTTCTGTGGGTCTTTGTACAGTTGTAGCCGTGATGCTAATTTGAAGCCCTTGTTATTTATCTTTTATAGATCTTTTCATCATTGCTGCCTTGTGAAAATCGTGCATTAACAACTCCCGGTTCGCTTTTTGATTGGCGACTAGTTTTACCACGGACTTGCACTTGCACACAATAATTTATTTCCCCAAAGCACTCCCCACTCGACCAGACGGGTCTGTTGATTCCGTTCAGTTCGAGTTCAAAAAGTAAGGCAGAGACCATTAGTTCTAATTTCGCTTGGTCGAATGGCGTATTGTCTCTTCCAAAGCAAAAACTCTACCTCCCTGTCCACTCGTGTGTTATTGATACACTATCTATCCAAACTACTCTTCTGGACGGTCTTGGATTATAGGTATACTTCACACCTCCAAAGTCCCGCTTTTAATACCTACTCATCTCCTGCATACACTTCTCCCTGCGTTTCCCTTTCCTACCCATTCACTTCAATTCTCTTCGTTCCTGTTATACTTTATACTTAACGCGTCACTGCTGCCTCTCACCACCACCTTCCATCCACTTTCCACTCCATCAATGTTTAGTTCGTTCTGACATGTTATACACACCCCACCTGGGGTCAGTTTCCATTCCACACCCATTCCTGTGTTCATCTAATATTACTATCATTGTCTATCGATATCATTTACCTTCTACGACCGTCATTTGTGCACATTACAAACAATTCTTTCAGTTCCGCCCCACCCTGTTGGGAATGGATCTAAGTTGGCTTTTGGTTCTTGATTGCTTCGTTTTTATTCATCAGGAACCACCAAAACTCCATCCATGCACTTCTTTCCTACTTCAGCCAATTCACTGCTTATCGTACATCCGCTGACTTCTACTCTATAGGTCCGACAGGGCGCTCGACTACTAATGGAACGACATTAACCGACGTCTCCCCGCTTCAATTGGTCATACGACCAACTTCTTCTCTGCGGCTGTTCGCCCTTCCAACATACTTTATCCAAAGACCATGGTACAATTGTCCAGTTTCCACCCATGTTGTCGCCTTTGTCCTGTCAATGTTGTTTCGTTCGGTCTTCCTGTTTCCGGTCTTTCGCTGTCATGACTCGTGATTATAATACATACTTTCTACCCCATCTCATTTATCCCCACCTTCATCCCCATTCTGCCCTCTTCAAATTCGTTATCGTCACTCCCCACTTCCTGCGAATTTTTTCCGAAACAGAAGATTTAATACCATGGACCTATATAAGCAATCCTGTCTGTACCCTGCTCCTTCACAATTCGTTCCCCACCTTGCATTTTATCCTCCCCAGCCTTTTCCTCCCTCCTGATCACTTTCCTCCATCGTCCTCGTTTGTGAACATGTCTGCGCAGAAAATTATACACTAAGTCATTTACGTACAAGTATCTCATAACTCCAAGTTCCATGCTCTCTTAAATCTCCCTTCTCTTCCCCTTCCTCTTGCCAGGCCTGCATACCCCACCATCTGCTTTTCGAGCAACTTGTGCTTGGTGTTAGGGAGGAGGAGAATTTCTCCCTTACTTTCACTTATGGTCTTAATGCGATCCTATGCTACAATGCTCATTTAGAACTGCGAGTCGGGTGCTCCTGATGGTGAAAACCGGGGGTGTCAAATTCCAACATCCGCGACAGACGAATTCATTAACAGCCGCGCTCACGCGCTCAGGCCCGTCAGGAATGGAAGTTCATCGCAATTACGGTTTGCCTGAGCGTCGACTCGATGCAGTTTACCCTGTAGGGTAACTTTAATGAATGTCAATATCAATGGGTGTCTTGTATTACGCAACGGATATAACCAAAGTCCACGTAGATGTATAATGATGAGCAAAAACTACAGACGTGTCAGTATCTGATCCAGTGACGGTCGGGGTATGGCGGGGTGTGACCGTAAACCACTTCTTGATTTCGCTTACTTCGCGAGCATCATCTAGCACGATGTTGAGCGACGTGGGCACCAAGAACAATAGAACCAACCTTGACAAAATCTGTCCAGACGCGTTAGCGATATCAAACCGGGAAAGTTGACGTCGCAACACGTACCAGCATAGCTTATCTCCCCGTTATCGTCGGTGCCAGCTTCACGGAGCATTTCATCCACCTCAGCATCCGTCAATTTCTCGCCTAATTATTTGCCAAACATCCACACTCGTCACCTGAACCGGCCTAGGACAGACCCTCAAAATTAAACATACCCAGGTTGGTCATCACATGACGTAGCTCCGTTGCACTGATGAATCCAGTGTTCCCCTTGTCAAAGACTTTGAATGCCTCTAGAATTTCCTCTTCGCTATCCGTATCTCGCATTTTGCGAGCCATGAGCGTAAGGAACTCTGGGAAATCCACTTGTGTGCGGCCCTTGGCTTCCACTTCTTTGACCATGTCCTGTAGCTCCGCCTCGGTAGGGTTCTGCCCTAAGGACCGCATCACAGTGCCCAGCTCCTTGAAGGTGATAGATCCATCTCCATCTGATATGATTTAATAAAAATGTTGGGACGGATATAAGCATAAGGAATCGACGCCGGGGCACGTCAAGGCTAGATGAGACGCGCCTTTGTCGAACAAACTGAAAGCCTCCTTGAATTCTAGAACATGCAAGGCCTTAACAAGGATCAATAAGCTCTATGCTGGAGGAAATCGCACCAGAAATCTGCTCTATAAATCATCCGATCATTGTTCTTAGTTGTTGGTTGCACTAGCAAGAGTCAAGAGAGGTTGGGCAAACCTTCAGTCTGCAATTTTATGCTCAGTTCACAATAAAAAACGACGAAACTGGTTGCTTACGAGCTGATCTGCCATTTCTATGTCTAAAGTAAAGTCTGTGAACCCAGAAAAAGATGCTAGATGACGGTTGCTGAAGCTGATAATTACCGAGCACGGGATCGGATTGTGACCCGTGACGTCGCGCTCTGTCACACGCAGTTGAGGCGCTTGGCACTCACCATCTGTGCCAAGGCTTGTGCTACGTCCTGAATGTTGGCGGCAGCGATGCCGTTCGCTTGACGCCCAATTCCTGATGTGCGCTACTGTGTCTTTCTTGTCGCTGCTGCTCTTTCTTTTGTGTCATGAGACCTCCGATATGGATTGCCACATAGCTCCTCTCAGTGACCCCGTACTCTTCAGCTCTTGCAAGCGAAAGGCCAGGAAGTAATTGAGCTGGCCTTACGGAGCTAATGATGGGCGACTTCGCCTGTCAATTTTGCAAGTGATAACGCGTTTCCCCTGTTGCTGCCGTGCTCGGAAAAGTTGGACGTTCAAGGCGTATTCCACGCGCGATTACTAAGGAAGTTCACTTTCTCTGATCGTTTCATACAGCTTCGATACAATAATACCGAGAAGAAGATGCCCAGCGACATGCACAGGAAAATCCATGCAGGTATCGGAAGAATAACCCACAAAAGATAAGTAATCTTCCTCAAATCCTCCTTCACCTATGAGTGTTTATGCGCTAGCGGTGATTCGGACATTAAGCTTGGGCAGCTACTTCGTTCTCGGTGCTTATTTTCAGCTGAAATGTGCCGTGTGCTGCCACTGTCAGATGTAAACACGACCTCGAGACCCAGGTTCATTGATCGAGGTCAGGCATATGTCCGGAGAAATTCCAGCCAAGACTTGTTCATCGTCATGATATCCTGTGTTTTGCTACGATGAAAAAGTCCCGTTGCGATCCTTACCAACGGAACTGTTTTGAAGAAGTGGGCTATGAAGCGAGATATCGCTGACAGAAGCCCGGACACAACCTCTTGGGTAGTATCTAAAGTACCATCACTCGTTGTTCAACCTTCACTCTACATCCAGGTATTTGCCTTGATTTTGTACGCAAGAATCGCTCATCTTGGATGCAACCTGAAAGGGTCCCGAGGCGAAAGTGCGGGGAAAGTGGGGCTGGGCGAGTTATGACATAGGTGGACGAGGGTTGCGCTGAGCATTGATAACCGTCCATATCTCTTCCCCTTTTAGGTTGATGACCTCCCAAAATGGGGCGGCGAGATGAGTCCTGCCCCATTGCGACAAGACATTCCATTCTGCTTACGATTTTCGTCTCATCTCTTATCCTTGGGCTGCCTTGGGTTGCCTTGGTCTGCCGAAAGGGTAATCCCAGGTTTATCCCCCACTTTTTCCATGGTTTACCCCACACGAGCGTTCGTTCCAAGAGTCCCTGTCGTCGAATCTCAAAGCTCAGCGACGTATAGATCACTCGGGGGATATTTTTACACTATTGCGATGCTTAAATCAGCATTAATTATAGAACTTCTCCATAAATCAGCCCGCCGTCCAATATTAGAACAGGTACGCTATTCGAAGGTTTTAGAGGTGTCCGTATTGAAAGAGTCACGACCAGGCAAAGTCAATGGGAGAAGGTCTTGGCAACTGGCCACATGCCTTGAAGACCCGCATGAAAGCGGTATTTCTATATGCCAAGAGTGCGGGAAGGCTCTCGAAACTATTCATTTCGGCAGTATACACGGAGAGGGCGGGGGTAAGTATTGATGGGACTGGCCTGATATACAAATTTGAATTGAATTTTGGCGAAATCCATTGCTTCCATACTGGGTAAGCGAATGATTTTCGTTTCACGGGGCCATTGGAGGAACTCTATTCTGAGCTCACGAAGATGCTGGTGGGTGTATGGATTCTATTTCGCCGATACTCGTCGCTAGACTTGCCTACGTTGCAGAGCACCTTCCGCTACGCCTGAAGCCCAACCGGATATTTTCCGACTGGAAATGTGGTGTATAAAAAGCTGGAGGGTTCGAGTTTGAAGAGCATCAGTCCTACTCAACTGACAAGTACTCGACCATGTTCCGCAAAGCAGCTCTTCTCTCTCTCGCCTACGCAGCCCTCTCATACGCCCAACAAGTCGGCACTGTAGTCGCTGAGAACCACCCTCGACTTTCCTGGCAACAATGCACTACCAGTGGTGGTTGCAGGACCGCCTCCACAGGTTCAATCACCCTTGATGCCAACTGGCGATGGGTTCACACTACTAGCGGCTACACCAACTGCTACACTGGTAGCTCCTGGAATAGCACCATTTGCCCCAACGGTGCCACCTGCGCACAAAACTGCGCTCTTGATGGCGCCGAATATGCATCCACCTACGGTATTACCACCAACGGTGACTCTTTGACTCTCAAATTCGTCACCACTTCTGGCGGCAGCAAGAACGTTGGTGGACGTGTCTACCTCATGAACAGCGAGAACCGCTATGAGATGTTCCAGGTTCTCAACAAGGAATTCACGTTCGATGTTGATGTCTCCCAACTCCCATGCGGTCTCAACGGTGCTCTCTACTTCGTCGAGATGGAGGCAGACGGTGGATCCGGTAGATTCCCCAGCAACAGAGCTGGTGCCAAATACGGTACCGGCTACTGCGACTCTCAGTGCCCTCGTGACATCAAATTCATTAACGGAGAGGTAAGCAAAACGAGCTTCGCAGAATTGAATTGTAATCTGACCTATTTTAATTAGGCTAACGTTGCAGGATGGAGCGCCTCCCCCACAGATCCCAATGCCGGAACCGGTAACTGGGGTGCTTGCTGCGCTGAGATGGACATTTGGGAGGCCAATTCCATTTCCAACGCCTACACCCCTCATCCTTGCACACAGCCTGGCTTGACCCGCTGCACCGACTGTACTTCTGGCGGTCGCTACGGCACCGTTTGCGATCCCGACGGTTGCGACTTCAACCCCTACCGCCAAGGTGACAGGGACTTCTACGGACCCGGATCCAGCAACACCATCGACACCACTAAGAAGGTGACTGTTGTCACCCAATTCTTCACTCACGACAACACCACCACCGGTAGGCTCACCGAAATCCGTCGCCTCTACGTCCAAGACGGCCGTGTCATCCAGAACACCAGGACCGACTTTAGCGGAATTGATCCATATGACTCTATCACCTCCGACTACTGCGCCGACCAGAAGGCCTTCTTCAACGACCACGAGTCCTTCGGCAGCAAGGGTGGTATGCAAGCCATGGGTGAATCCCTCCGCCGCGGACACGTCTTGGTCATGTCCATCTGGAACGACCACGGTGCTCACATGTTGTGGCTCGACTCTACCTACCCCACCGATGCCGACCCCAACGTCCCAGGAAAGGCACGTGGTACTTGCCCAACCAACTCTGGTGTTCCTGCTGAGACCGAGGCCAACTACCCCAATGCTCAAGTCACTTTCTCCAACATCCGCTTCGGTGATATCGGCTCTACCTATGGTGCTGGCACTGGCCCTTCCAACCCTGGAACTCCTACCTCCACCTCTACTGCTCCTTCTGCTACTCAGACTCGCTGGGGTCAATGGTGAGCTTGAATTAAGTCATTTCTTGGCGCAACTGATCGCTGACATATTCCTTTTCTTGCAACAGCGGTGGCCAAGGCTGGAGTGGTCCTACCGTCTGCGAATCTGGCACTACCTGCAATGTGATCAACCAATGGTACCACCAGTGTATCTAAATCCTCTCTTAGAAAGATAGGACACCGGAACTTGGCTAAACGTCGAAAGGTGGAATGCATAGTTTATAGATATTTGTGGTTTGCAAAACCTTCTGTACTCTAGAGTTGTTCCTGCTTCACAAATCGGAATTTCTTCTTTGCTTTCTCGAAAATCAACTTTGTGTGATGAATAATACCTTCAGAAAGGCACACAACGCATACCAAGAGCAAGGCGAGAAGCATATATTGATACATTGTCTCCGCTGGTGATACAACGACTGCAGTTTACATGTTACAGGAGAATCATAATCATACAAGGATGCGGCAAGTCTCATAATACAATTTACGCCTTCATCAAACCGAGCTGTATGGCTTTGATGTAAAGGGCCTAAAGACGCCAAAATAATCTGTATTAGTAGGCGATATCCAAACAAACCTAGGGATACGAACCAAATTCTTTGAGAGGTACCTAGAGCAGAAGAAGTCACCAGCGCCGAACCAGAGCTAGCAAAATCAGTTAGATATTGCTCAGCAAACTTGGCGACACGACAATTGCTTACCCCCGGGTGGCCGGATGGCCTGTAGCTCCCATGTATCTCACCTTCCTTGTCTAGACCACAGACTCGACCGGTTTGATTAATAACACCCTCCCCGAATAAATCCTTCATATGGTCCCTGATCCACCTATAACCCGTCCTGCACAAATTGTCAGCAATAGACATTCGAAAGGTGACGGGGCTTACGCATAGATGACTACGTCTGCCTCGAGCTTTGAACCATCGCTAAAGATGATCCCATCCTCAACGAATTCCTTCGGCTCAACTCCTTGTTTGATGTTGACTTTTCCGTTATAAATAAGCTCTGCACAACCAACGTCGAACCCTAAATGCAGAATGAACAAGGAAGGAAGAGTGAGATAGATGGATGAAAGACTTACAGTATCCTATTATCAAGATAGAATTGGAGCGACATCATTCAGGCAACACCAATGATATTACAAGGCAAACTCACCGCCGAGACGCTCGAATGCCATCAAAAAGAAGCCGCCCTGCTCTTCACCCAAGTTGACATCAAGTCCGGCTTTCCTCAGTTTCTTATGTATCTCAACCTCCTCTTCATATCCCTGCTTCGTCTTCAGTGCCTCCTTGGCCCACTTCTTGATCAAAATCATAGGGAAAGACGCAAACTTCAGGTCAGATATCTCTGCCGGGACTCCCTCTGGCCAAAAAATGTTCAACATCTTGTGGGTAGTACGAGAGGTGACGACAACTGTTTTTGAACGTTGCACCATAGTAACCTCAGCGGCATCATGGAACACCATGTCCTGGGAGATATCGGCGGAAGTATTGCCAGCTCCAATGACGACAACCTTCTTCCCCGTGTAAGGATGAGCGCCTTGGTATTTGCTCGCGTGGAACACCTCTCCCCTGAAGACTTTCTCGTTGAGCACCTTGGGGACAAGAGGAGCCCCTAGGGTGCCAGTTGCGCAAACGATGTGTGCTGGGTGAAGAATGACCTTCTTGCCATTCTTGTCGATGGGCATTGACCAACGTTTTGTGTTGTGATCGTAGGTGGAACCAGGCAGCAAGGTAGCGTTCGTCCATACTACAAGGTCCTGGGACTTGGAGTATTGCTCAAGCCAATCGGCGAGCTTGTCTCGCGGAGTATAAATCGGCCAGTTCTTCGGATATGGCTGATAAAGCACTGTGGGTATAAGCGTAACTCGATTTAGACCCGGTGGATACACGACCACTAGAAGATAACGAACTGGTATGATGGCTTCGAGTGGTGTGTAAGGATAGAGTCGGGTAACGATTTCGCCAGGTATCGCCAATTCGGGGATTCCTTTCGATGAGGAGGGTGGGGATACTCATCTGCTTGAGCCTCGACGCAATATTCAACCCGGACTGGCTTCCTCCCACTTGGGTTGTTAGGACGCATCAGCTTGCGGCAGTCAGTCCATAACGTGGACAGCTTACCAACAACGACATGTGGATCATCTTCAACCTTGTGTTGGCGTTCCGAACTGATATCGGACCAAGCCAAGGTATGCCCTCCATAAGTTCCCCATTCCATGCCTGACTCGGGTGCTACCTTCAAATCCTTGACAGCCATGAGGACTGTCAAGGCTCTCCACTCTCCGTCCTCACCTTGGACCAAGTTAAAGAAACAGTGGCCAAAGGCAATTTGGGTGTTGAAACTAAATCCAGCGGAGATGCCTTTAGCTATGACAAAGTCCCGGAACTCAGGGGTCAAGCCAGGGCGTTGTTCGAGCTGAACATCGGTAACGCCAGCGTTTTTCAAATTCTGGTCAAGATAATCGGCGATTTTTTCTCGACCTTCAAGAGAGCGGTTATTCCAAGAGAAGACGAGGAAGTCGCGAAGCCAGCCATTGGAGACAAAGAGGTTTGCGAGACGCTTGACATCTCCAGCGGCAACGCCATCGGCGAAGGAAGATAGCCAGTCTGCTGCAATACTCTGGGTAGTCATACTGGGGTGCTCGTGCGAGGAATTAGCAAGGTAAGACAGAGGCCATTAGTGCATTTATACTGCGTGGCTTGAGCTGGAGCTAATCATAGACGTGCCGCGATTGTGCATTTGCACCCTTTACGTGCCAGTAAGTACGGGCAAGCCCTTGATTTTGTTATAGGCGGCTAGAAATAGCAGTAGAGTTGCAAACGCGAGGTTTAACAGGAGGTTTGACCACTTCAAAGCTTCAAGTTGAAGAAAGAATGTAGGACTTAATCGAGTCCTCGTCGGCTGGTTGTCAAGATACCGGGGAAATCGGTTCCGGCACGGTTATTTTTGTATGATCATGCAGCACAACCACTACACACCACAGGCAATCACTCTCCTTAGCACGTTCATGTTAATCTCATCTAGCTTCACAATGAGGAAATATCAACGTGAGATATTATGCTTGTCGCAAAACAAACGCTATGCTACTGTAGGGGTACTACACATACATAACAGGCAAACCGGTGGGTGAAATTATTGGCACCCTTACCATTAACAACCGTAGGTCTAAGCTAATTTAGCGGACACACGCCGACACGCCATCCCCCGTCATCGCCCGCCGCGCCCCTCTATCTGTTTGTCAACTCAATGAGCACTCCAACGGCATCCGAGGGGGCTCGCACACTTTCGAACCGGATCCCTTTTATACTGCATTTCGAGTCCGCGTGCAGCACGGAATCGGGCCCGCAGACAGCTCTCGGCATACCCTACAATCAGGGGCTAAGGTTTGCCATGTTGGTAGCCATGTGCAGCTGAGTGGAGTCAACCTTCTGGCAATCTCCCTTTTGGACTTTCGTCGACGATAAAGCGAACATAAGGCGTAGGTGGTCATATGCAGTTAATGTTGCATATGACTTCCTACACGAGTATCTTGCCTTCAACGCACACAGGTATACAGGCCGCATTGAACCAGAATCAGCTGATCGTCACACCGCGCTGTTGACAGCTGCGATGGCCGGGATGAACGCAGCGTCAGTTTGGCTTCCGCTGTTCATTCGGGTTGAATCTAGTCGTCCGTTGCAAGGGACCAGTGATAGAAGCCAGCATGCCTTAAATTCAATCGCCACGAGGGCGCTCACTTGGACGTCGGAGATAAATCAGTGGACTGCGTGGGGTTGCCGAGACTGTCAGACGATTGTGCCTTGGTTAATCCGCGTCTGCGTCGAGACATCGAAATTCTGTGCTGCACCGGCCGAAAGTTGTGGGCGTTGAGTGTCGGACTGCAATCGAGGAAGCAGGGACAGGTTCTCTATGCTATCTGCTATCACCAGCGATAAGTTATCGGGAATATCCCTGATGTCGTGCGCTCGTTTTCTATACCCTCTTGGTGCTGGGATCCTCATGGATTGTTCTTGCAGATTTTGTCCCTTATTCTGCCCATCAGGCACACGTGACGGTATACTGCATTACGTCCGCATGGCACAACCTCGACTTGGACTATCGCCCGAACTGGCAATGGCCTCGGAACGGCATCATGTATACCGCTTCTTTCCTTCCTGTACGCTAGGCGAACTACTGCGAGTCAAGAACTTGAGAGCCAGCCCCGTTCGTTAGCCGAACTCAGGTACTAGAGTAGTCAGTGTGCAAGAACTCTCCTTATGGACGTCATCGCGGTCCTCAGCTACGGACTTTCACCGAAGTCTTCGACCAGTGTTCTCCATCTGTCGCTCCACTCAACTGCACAACAATTGGGCTTGTCTCTGTGTGCACATCAGCATGCTTCGTTTCGACATAACAATACCAATCGCGCCTTGTCAAAATAAGCTGTACGTTCTGGGGAGGTGCACATATGGATCCGTAGCCTTCTGACTGCCTAACCAATGCGCTTCTCCTGTGCGCATCTCCCAATCTTGGCTGTTGTTCCTCCGCCGCCTCACATGCTGCCATGTGTCGATCCCTCTTGGGTCCTATGGAACGCTTGCATGCCCATATGCTACGAGCCTTGCGGATTTGAGCGCCCTCCGATAACCAGCCAACTTGACTAGACTTCAGTCCATATAGGTAGATCACCCCAGGACTGGGAGAGTACAAATAGGCACTCGTCTGGCACACCTTCTCCCCGCTGCCAGCGACTCGGTCTCCTCTTCCTCCTCTTCTCTAGTGCCAAATATCAATGGCATTCACTTTCAAACGCTTCTTGCTCCTTGCGACCATCGCATGTGGTGCATTCCTCGTTGTGGATGCCACGCAGGTCATGCGTCGTCCCGACAACTACAAGGAACCTATTAAGGCTCCCGAGGTCGAGGAGAACCCAAAAGTCAGCGTCGTCACGAAGCGCGCTAACGGCAAGGCGTCTTTCGCCTACTTCACCAACTGGGGTATCTATGGTGCCAACTTCCAGCCCACTGATATCGTGCCTGCTCCCTTAACCCGTGAGTACTTGCCAATTTCGTAACCTGTTCCGTGCTGATGTTCTACTGGCAGACATCCTCTACTCCTTCGCTGACACCGACGCAAGCAGCGGCGTGATCAAGCTTACCGACTCCTACGCCGACCAAGAGGTATGTTGCCTCCGGAGCTACCTTCGACTGTATCTGATCCATTCTTCAGAAACACTTCCCTGGTGACTCGTGGGATGAGACCGGAAACAACTTGTACGGGAACTTGAAGCAGCTCTACTTGCTCAAAATGAGGCAACGCAACCTCAAGGTCTTGCTCTCCATTGGTGGCTGGACCTATTCCCAGAACGGTCAGTAATGGAGCTACTTTGAATAATACTTGGAATGGAGTACTCAACGACAATTTGACAGGACACTTCAACTTCGTTACAAACCCTTCTGCTCGCACCAACTTCGTTAACAGTGCCATTCAATTGATCGAGGATTACGGTTTCGATGGCATGTACGTATCCTATCTCCTTCAAGCCACCAGAAGACCAGTAACAAATACTTTGACAGTGATATTGACTACGAATACCCCGCAAGCACCGCCCAGGGCCAGGGATTGGCAGATCTCTTGACCTCGCTGAGACAAGCCCTGAACCAACTCGCCTCCAGAAAGGGCGAAAGCAACCCCTACCTCCTCACTGTCGCAGTCGGAGCTGGTCCCGCCGGTTACACCTACCTCAACATCCCCCAAATGAACGCTGCCCTCGACTTCTGGAATCTCATGGTGAGCCATGTCATGTCAACCTTGTTATGTGACAGCTTTCTGATGCATCACATGTGTCCATAACAGGCTTACGACTATGCTGGTTCTTGGTTGACTTATGCTGATAACCAAGCTAACTTGTACGGCGGTGCACGCACCGGAATCAGTGGTGATGCCGCAGTCAACTACTACATCTCCCGTGGTGCTACCGCTTCCAAGATCAACCTTGGTATGCCCTTGTACGGCCGTGCCTTCCAAAATACCAACGGTCTCGGTCAATCATATAGCGGTGTAAGTCTGCTTATCACCGGCCTAGCTTAATTCTCAGTAACTAACTGCTACTACCTAGATTGGTCCCGGTACCATTGAACCCGGTATCTACTCCTACAAGTTCCTTCCTTGTATGTGCCCTTTTCTTGGGCTATACAACGCACCATTAATTACCTTTCTTTTACAGTGGCCGGTGCCCAAGTCATCGAGAACAACACCGATGTCTCCAGCATTTCCTACGACTCTGCCAAGCGCGAGCTTGTCTCTTACGACACACCCAACATTGTCCGCCGAAAGGCCCAATACGTCAACTCCCGTGGTCTCGGCGGTTCCATGTTCTGGGAGGCAAGTTTTCCTTCAAATGTGTTTCGAAAGCAGAGTCTAATCATCGCCAATAGCTCTCCACCGACCGCACTGGCTCCGAATCTCTCGTCAGCGTTTCTGCTAGCACCCTCGGTCAACTCGATACTACTCAAAACCACATCAGGTAAGAAAAGCGTTCTTCCCCCTGGAATCAGCAGTTCACTCAATTCTACCTCGATTTCCAGCTTCCCTAACAGCAAGTGGGACAATCTCCGCCGAAACTTCGGCAGCGGTGGCGGCACCAACCCCCCACCAAGTGGTGGTTGCGGTGGTGTTGCAGCCTGGTCTGCAAGCGTAAGTCTTTCGAAGCCTAGTTCTCCCTTCTTCCTGCCATGCTGGTTTCCGCACTATGCCCCCACTTCTTTGAGCTGGAAATTCCTCTAACAACCATACTGACTAAATCTAACTCCTTTAGGCCGTCTATGTTGGTGGCAACCGTGTGTCTTACAGTGAGTCCAACAATCTATTGAAAAATGTCATTAGCACTGACTTCTCTGATCTTCACCAGATGGTCGCTTGTACACCGCCAAGTGGTGGACTCAAGGTGAAACCCCAGGAGCAGGTGAGTACCCTTCTCTTCTCCATCTGCTTCCCGCATGGATCGGGATCGTGTTAGCAATACTGACTCGAGATTTACAGCTGATGTCTGGACCGACAACGGCCCTTGCTAAACGCCTCGCCCTCGTGCCGAGCACTGCTCCTAAAGCAACAAGATCCTCAACAATACTTATTGCTAACAATAACTCCCTTGTATATCCTATGAAACTCGACGAGTTTCTTATCTATCTGTTCAATGTAGATATATATCTGTACATCGTGTCCAAATCAAATTCCATGTGTACTCTGGAATTCGGAACGTCCGCAGCAACAGTCTGATGAACTATCAACAATACAGAACTTCAAACCCGTTGATAATTGAGACGCATGATCATACGGAAACACTCTCATCGAATGGGGTAATCTTCATAGTTTGTCAACCTCGAAGCATCATTGTACATCAGCGTAAGTACAAACAAAGAATACAACCCAAGTTGAGTCGGCAAAAGTTCCCGAACAGATCCAAACGGGTGGCCGAAACAATTTACCGAGGTATATTCTATAGATAGAGCGAGGAGCAAAAGATGACCGAGTTGGGCCTCTCCAACATTTCCGATCCTCTCTCAAACTTCTCCTTGAGTTCTGCATTACCAATCACCTTTGCCGCTTGTGCCATTTGACGAAGGAGTTCGCTTAATCGGCGGAATACTCGGATAATACTTCCTTCAAATTGGTCCGTGAGCTGGATAGGTCATGAGAATTAATTTTAGTTCTCTCGTCTCATGTCTCGGAATGCATGCATGGAATAGGAGGGTGATAAAGGGGAAGAAGGAGAAGCGATGGCAGCGCAGGGTGGAAGTTAAAATAATAACAAACCTTAACGATATCTGCAAATGCTGCGCCGCGGCACCATTGAATAACGACATCCATCAGTTCAACCTTGAAAGAAGCAATGTACTCCTCCTCGTCTACCGGGAGTTTGGATTCTTTGGCAACTTTAGCTATCCGTCTCGCTATTTCTTGCATAACGCGTAGCGGAGCGGCTAGCTCTTCCTTCAGTTTTGTGGTGGTCTCACTCTAATCAAAATGGATGAGGGGTGGTGGGCAGCAATAAATAGGGTTTGACTCGCCTTCTCCTCGAACACAAAGCAACTCAGTAGAGCTGCGCATTGCTCCGGCAGCAGTGGGTTGAAGACGCCATTGAAGATCAACTCTGTCAACAGTAGCTCATCTCCCGTACTGATCTCACAAGCCACGCGACCCTTCAAATCAACGATGTCTTCCGCTGTAGTAAAAGCGAGCCGTCTTAGAACACGCTTCCTACACTTTAGCTCCTCAAGTTGCAATATGTCCAAGGTAGCTTGTATGCGCTTCTTGAGGCTACGTATCCGTTCTTGGCTTTCCTTTTTCTTGGTGTAAAGCGTGTAGAGTTCTGGAAGGCGAGGATCCTTGTGTAATGGACTTGAAAACATCTTTTCTTCCATAATTTGGATTTTCTGTTGACCATTCCATCAATCACCAAACACCAACGAACCCAAAACTGCAGGACCCACCTTAACGAGGGCCTTGAACTTCTCATCCTTGATCCCCAGATTCTGTATAGGGTCCAACAATGCAATCCCATTCGGGAAGCGTCTATGAACCTCTAACACGCTCTTCCAAACAGTTTCTCGGGCTTGATCTGATCGTAGATCTTTTGGTAGATATAACCGCAGGTGGCTCATCCCTTCTATTGTCGACAGCAGCACAGGGACGATCAACGGTACCCCTTTCTCGCCAGGGGGACACGGTTGGACACCACCAGGTGTCGCGGTGAGGTTGGTTCGATCTTTTGATGCTGCACCGCCTGGTGCACAATTTAGTAGGACGTCGATAACGTATTGCTCATGCGGTGGGTACTCGTCTGCCTTGGGTACTGGCCTGTTCTAGATTGTAGGTGGTTTGAATATCCCTAAAAAGGCAAGAATAACTCGATAAGCATACCTTTGGTGGCTGACGCTTCTGATAGTTGATAATGACACCCCAACCGAAATCGAGTTTTTGATATTTGACTTTGACAATTCGCCCAGGTTGTAAGAAGGGTAGGGAGTATGTGGGATGTGTTACAACTTCTCTAAAGTCTGCACCCATTTGCTCCAATTGTTGTCGGTATTCATAATATTCTGCTACCTTGTCTTCATCTGGGATGACAATCTCCTGCCTTTCGGTCTCTTCTTTCACCAACTCTAACACCCACCAGGGTGTTAGTCAAAGACACGACGAACAGAACGCCAAACACGTACCCTGTTGAAGCTTAGGAACCCCCGCACTGCTCTGGAACTGATGGAAGCATCTCTCCAGCATATACTCAGGACTAATCCCCTCGACCTTCATCAAATTTAACACCATGTTATATCCCAAATGGAACGCCGAATCCAGTCGATCCGCCTCGCCCTTAATCATCTCCTTCGCCACCGCAGGTTCCAACTTTTCGTCGCACATCATGATAACCACTCCTCGATCATCCAATCCACGACGACCCGCACGACCCGACATCTGGATGTACTCTCCAGAGGATAGGTTTCGGAACTCGGAACCGTCAAACTTTTGTACGTTTGCGAAGACGACAGTTTTGGCGGGCATGTTGAGACCGATGGAGAAAGTCTCAGTGGCGAAGAGGACTTTGATGAGACCCTCTTGGAAGAGAATTTCGATGACTTCTTTCAGTATTGGGAGTAAGCCGCCGTGGTGAATCCCAATTCCGCGTCGAAGGAGAGGAAGCAGGTTGGATATTTGCGGCAGCTGGCGGTCGGCCTCTGCGAGGTTTTCAATAGCGTTGTTAAATATGTTGGACACGAGATCTTGCTCGTCCACATTATTGAGCTCGAACTTTGACATGTTGAGTGCAAGACCTTCGCATTCGCGTTTGCTAAAGGCGAACACGATGACGGGATTGTAGTTCTTCAACATGATCATCTTGATGATTTTGGTTATATCAGACGAACCTAGGACGACATGAAGATTTAAAAGGACCATTGGCAGTGTAACTCACCCTTTTTTTCGGACCCAAATCCTTTTTTTATTTTGCCCTTCTTCCCTTTCCCAGCACGGGGATCTGCTGGATCTTCACCTGCAGTATCCTGCAACTTGCCCATCGCCTTTGTAAAGTTATCTTCCCTAAACTCTCCTTTCTCATTCACCACCAAATAGATGCCTTCTCCACCAGCAGGGAAGAGGTAATGTTGCAGTGGTGTAGGACGGAAATCGGTATAAACGACATGGCATGGCTGTTCGTGCGATTTGCATATCCATTCGGCGAATTGCATGGCATTGGGTATCGTAGCAGATAGGAAAACATAACGAACGCTATGTGGAAGCAAGATAATCGTTTCTTCCCAGACGACACCTCTCTCTTTATCGCGCATATAGTGGATTTCGTCGAATATTACCCACGCAACTTCTCGCATAATCTCGGAACCTCGATATAACATTGACCGTAAAATCTGTTCTCCTGTGAGCCCAAATCAGCCCTGCCATTATGAAGGTAGCTTACCTCTGTTGTCATAACTAGACATGTTGCAGTAGGGTTGATTGTAACATCACCCGTCATAAGACCCACATCGCCAAACTCTGCCAACATCTCCCGGTACTTTTGATTACTCAAAGCCTAGAGTAACATCGCACACCGCATCGTGAGTTCCTCTCCCAAAAACAACATAAGGAGACTTACCTTTATGGGACTCGTATAAATGACTCTCTGCTTATTACTCAGACACTGCGCGATGGCATACTCTGCTACAACGGTTTTACCCGCACTAGTGTGCGCCGATACCAGTACACTCTCATTCCTCTGAATAGCATACACAGATACCTTTTGGAAAGGGTCCAGTTCGAATGGATACTCGCGTGCTGGTTTTGATGGTGGTACATGTTTCGATATAGGAATGTAGTTATAACCTGGAGGGACAGCGACTTGGTGTCGCACCTAGAGCAATCGCGAGCTATCAGACGAGGGATGCGTAAAACAGATTAAAGTATCAACGTACTTGATGCCTAAGCTCCAGTCGAGCATTAGCTTCCACGGCGCCAGTCAATCCTGCACTGGCAGCAACTTCCCGCTTCGCCTCCGTCTCAAAATCATCCAGCAAGACCGGATTAGGTGAGCTCAATCTCGGCTTTTTCAGCGTAGATGAACCCAGATTGCGTTCACCATCGATTTGCATGGAATCCTCTTCGCCATTCGTTTGTGGTGGTGACTTTACATCTTCCGAACTTGCCTTGCGTTTGAGGGTCGTACCCGTGAGCAGGGGCTCCTCCATCGGTTCATTGTGAGCGTCATCGACCTCCACATCGTCTTGTGGTTCTTCGTCAAGGAATGAGAAGAGGTCGCAAGTGTCCATGGCTGGAAGGATTTCTGTCACAATTCGTCACACGCCGGAGTTTGTGACGAGAATATTGGAACCAAAAACGGTAATCAGCCGTCGTCAACTTCTTGAAGGCCGCCACGACTTCATTTTTATGCTGTTGTGATAACGAGCCCATGCCCATTGCTCAACAAGACGGTGCAGTAGATTTGAAACAGGAGAAATCATTGTTTCCAGCGGTAATGGTCAGGAAAGTCCCATCGTTATTCGCCTTTTCCGAAACGTAATGACAGCTCGAACTCCCATACGTTAGGCAAGATAAATAACCTTGGGTCCGTATCACCTTAGGCCCACAAATTGTGCACTGAGGTACCCTACCTCTTCTCTATGCAAATTAAGGGGTGCTGCTGCTCTTAAGGAAAGGGGTTCGCATTCGACTTCCGTCCAGGGGCTGCTTCAAACTTGCTCGAGGCTTTGTCTTCAGTTTTTTGTCAGCATCTGACAGGTACCGACAGCGCAGTCAATGATTATACCGAGCCGTTATTATCATTTCAAGCAAGTCAAATGAGTTGAAGAACGCCCTAGTACTCGAGAATCGGGCACTACTGCGTCGCTAACCCTATTCTGCACAAGTATCATCGCCCCCACTCCACTCCTGTCTTGCTCAGCTGGGCTGTGCTGTCCAAGTAAACCTATAAAATCTCTGCTCCTCGTAGCTGCCTATCTCAATTATAAACCACCATCATCATGTCTCTAAACACTGTATTTTCAAACGCATCCACCCAATCTCACCCGAGCTATATCGGTCTCCCCCGAGTACCTCTCCTTCCACCGAGTATCTTGCACAGAATCATTCAAGAGACCTGGCTTCTCCATCTCAGCACTCCTCAACGCATACACCTCATGCGTTGTCTTCCTCTCGTCAACTTTGACTTTTATATTTCATTTCGTCAATGCTCCTTAACCGATGTATTCATCCCCAACCCAAATTACCTCTCCAAGTTCTCAAGTATCTTGCTCGATGACTATTGGAGAAAAGCTACTCGCTCAGAGTCCGCCTACAATCTAGCGTTCTCCCCAATTAACACTTGTCGCTCAATCACTTTCCTTTATGACCTCGGCAACTTCCTTCGCACCACAGATATACCTTGGTGCAAATTCGACGATTACTGTTTTGCAGGAAGACTCAAACGTGGCCATGAGCTCATGATCGAACACGCCAGGCAATTCTCAGCCATCATCAACGAGTCGGCACTCCTTCCAAACCTCAGTTCCATTGGATTCCAATTCATCGACATCGACGTATACCGGGTGCTTGAGTTCGCCTCGGCGGTCAAGTTCCCGGAACAAATTAAATCGCTCAGCATTCAAATGTTTGAATTGGATTCAGATTTCTTCCATGCCGCGCGTCAATTCAGGTGTGGGACTTGTAAATGGTCGGATGCGGCAAGGTCGTGGAAGGAGTGGAAATTTGATTTAAGACAGTTGACGGAGTTGAGGATTGATGGAGCTGTTGGGGATGCGATTACCATTGGGGAATACGTCATTCCGGATAAGGACAAGGGAGGATCGTTGAGGAAGTTAGACCTCAATCCTAATGGATGGAAGAACACTAATCAGAAAGTTATGATTGAGCAACTGCGGGCTCGAGTGAAGAGGTGGGTTACATTTCAAATACTCTTCATCCGAGCGTTATTGAAGGTAGTCACCCACAGGAGCATCACTACGGACAGCCCTCCTATTACGTCTACTAGTACCAGTCCTCATTATTGGTATTATCTGTGCATGCCTCCTTCAACCCCTTTTACTTGCTCGTGAGGCTGGTACCTTCCGGGCAATCTCCCATACTTTCTGCTATCGTCATTGAACTCAACAACTCCAATGTATTCCCATGTGCAATTTAATATCCTATTGTCACCCCTTTTGTCGAAGATCCATATCGTGATATCACGCAAGGATGGATACCAATTAATGAACTTGAGCACTTATGTGTTCCTGCTCGTGGAACCAATATCTCTGCACGAGAGCTAATTACGTGGCTTCTACTTGACTTGGCGCATCTATCTCCAAAAGCTTCTTTAGTCTTCTCTGCTGGACTATCTTTTCTGCCCGGGTCCAGGTATCCTCCTCCCCCGACACGCCCCAATACCACTCGTTGACCCATTCCACATAAGTGTGCACCTCTTCATCAACCACAACTCGGTCTTCTGGTACCAGCTCTATCACCCCATTCGGATCCAATACTTTTCTCGTCTTGGGTAACGCGCCTTCATTTTTCGCAACTGTCTCACCCGCCGGTAACATCATCAACTCGAGCGCACTACACCCTTCCAAGCACCTGGTAAAGAACTCGAGAGGAAAGACACGCTCATCATTGATCTCCCCAAAATACGCATACTTCAGGTTCTTTAAGCATGTAATATTATTCTCTTCCGTCCATTCTCCCAACTTGTTAGGATGATCCAATACATCCAGGTGGGTGAGATCTGTCAAAATTGGGTGCTTCCAATCGACTTTGCCGTCCGGAAATATCTGTCCGAGTGGTGCACTCAGATAACGCAGCGCGGGAGGGGATACAGTACGAAGAGGAGACTGAATCGCGGTCATTATATCTTGAACCGTGCCTTCAAGTGACGTGACGGAGCTGCCCCATAGCGCAAGACTTTGAAGGTTATGACACGTCCGAAGGAAACTTTGGAACTCCATATCCAGGCTTTCATTTCTATCATGTAGTAGGTGCTTCACGTAGGAAGTTTGCGGGCCTGAGGGACGTTGAATAGAGTGGTGGTATAATACCGACTTGTAGTCATAATGAAGCGAGGGTGCTATGACTAGGACTTCATAGCGTATAAAGTTCATCCTGTGGAGTGTTGATGCTTCAAATCACGTATCAATTTAAGAGTTGCTTCCAGGACTTACCAAATTCGCACACGATGAGCGACCAGCATCAGTATAGGCAGCGTTTTCAGCCTGTCACTACGTGCGGCCGTCTCGAAAATGGTGCGCTCCAGGTCTTGGGGAAGTCTCGGTTCCATGAAGGAATATGGAGAGCATAACAGGCGCTGGTAAGCCGTGATAGGACCCGCACTTTTCCTATTCTAGGTTCCTTGGTCATTGTCATTTGTTTGCCAGGCCTTTAGGACGTAAACCATGACACCTGTGGTTGTTCACTGGCACTACAGACCGTGAACTCGCACTGCAGCGCCATTCCCAGTTAGTACGATGACTTCCGTCATTATGAGCCTCGGTCAAAATTAGATACTCCCTTCTGGCACTCCTGAATCGCAAATCCAGCTCCATAATGACCCACGTTTGTGAGTACGCATGCCCTCATCGGAGAAAGAAGGCGAGTTTGGTCTTGTTGCAAGTGGGCCGAACGAACGAACAATTGATCCCGAGTCGGACCACCTCGACGGAACTAATTAACAAGCCTATACAATGGATCAACTCTACTGGACTAGATGCTCTGCCTCCTGTCGCCTTTGCTTGACTTCTTTCTCTCCCCGTGTCCAGATATCATCTCCTCCACAAGCACCCCGATACCAGTCATCAACCCATGCCAAATAACTAGGCATACTCACAACAACAACCCTACTTTCTGGTACATGCTTTAACTTTCCATCCGAACCCAATATCTCCCTCATCCGAGGCAATTTGTCGAGGTTTCTTTTGACCAAATCGTTGTCAATGAGCATCATCACTTCAAGTTTTTTGCACATTCCTAAGCACCCGCTCAAGAACTTGTCGGGGAAGGGGTAGCTATCATACATATCAATTCCCACAAGGAGCAGATACTTCAGGTTCTTGATGCACGTAATGTTGTTCCCTTCCACCCACTGACCGAGCTCTTTAGGGTGGTCCAATATTTCCAAATGAGTGAGGTCCTCGAAAACCGGGTGTGTCCAATCCACTTTTCCACCACCGAATAGGTCTTTGAGGGACGCGCTAAGGCAACGCAGGCCGCAAGTCGTAGCCGAACGAAGAGGCGATTGGAGAGCAGCGGTTAAGCTCTCTAACGTGGCTGTTCCTTGTTCTGGAGGTTCACCCCACAGCGCAACGTCTTGAAGGTTGTGACACGTTTGAAGGAAGTCTTGGAAGTCAAATACAATGGCCTGATATTCGTCTTGATCGTAGAGCAAGTGCTTCACGTGAGTTGTACGAGAGCCTGAAGGAAAATAGGTGCGCTGCTGATATAAAATCGATTGGGAATCACTACGAGCCGAAGGCACTAGGACCACAACCTCATAGCGTATAGGATTTACCCTATAAGAGCGTTTACGCGTTCAATCACGGCTCGGGTTGAAATCCTTGGCTACCCACCAGATCCGTACACGATGAGCTACTAGCATTAAGACGGGGAGGGTCTGCAGTCTGTCATTGTGTGCCGCGAGCTCGAAAATAACACGCTCTAACTCTTGAGGAAGCCGCGGCTCGTCAGATCGCGCGTCAGGCGCCGGGGGGTACATTGCGACTCCAGCCTGTGCTTGAGGCAGGTGGGGTGGCGGTATCCTTCAAGTGAATAGCTCGTCTCGCGGCCGTTGCCTAGCTTAGGACTGTTGTGGTTGACCTGTTAGTTAACGTAAGCCAATTAAGGGTGAACTATGACAACGCCAACCACAAGCACACACTGCCTCAAGCTCGAAGCTTTTCCATGTCTGCTACCGCAACAACTTCTTTTATAGTCATCGTCTTGGTTTCCGAGAAGATCAAGAGTCATGGGATCTCAATTTGGCAGTCGATCACAAACTGAATGCGTGGTTGTGCAGTGTTGCCATATTCATGAACGGTATGAAAACATGATAGGATACAAGGGAACAGGAAATACTAGCTCATACGACGGTACCAGCATTTGATGCAATACGCGGCCACAGATCCGCCTGTTTAATAATCAGGCTGCGAGAATCATAAGCAGTAGAAGAAATACTCACGCATTCTTTTGCGACGGGACCAGTAATAGCTGAGCCCTTCATCTCACCCTTGGGATTTACAATAACACCAGCATTGTCCTTCAATTCGATCAAATTAGTTCAGGACCATTGAATCTCAGAACCAACTGGACGCACCTCAAAGTAGAGGAAGACACCATCTCTCCGTCTCCATGCCTTTCTTTGGCGGACAACGACAGCGGGCATTGCTACACAAGAAATTGCAAATTAGTCCCGTCGCGTGACGGAGGATAAACCTGAGGGTCGCTCACTCTTCTTCCTCAACTCGGGCTTTCCCTTCTTAACACTAGCAACGACCATGTCACCAACACCAGCATCTGGCAGTCTGTTCAAGTGGGCACCGAAACCGAAGGGTTCAATGATGAAGAGGGATTTTGCGCCGCTGTTATCAGCGCAGTTTAGGACTGCACCGACGGGCAAACCGAGGGTCAATCGGAACTTGTTGCCGGATGCACCACCACCTATATGCGCCAGTAGTATGAGTACGAATCGATTTCAGATATGTCCATTTAGCGGTCGTAGAGCGAGATTTGTGTGCATTTGCGGTGAAATTCAAGTATTCCGGCATAGATTTAACGTGGTTGCATGGTGGATAGAGTTGATGATGAGAACAGGAACGATCTGAAGGTGTTTGATAGCCATACGCACCGCGTTGCTTGGACATTTTTTGAGTAAGGTCTTGAGGGTCTTCGGGGAACGGTTAGTGCAATGGTCACTACAAACACAAAGTTTAGATGCCGAACTCGGCAGGTGGGCTTCTGTATAGTTCTCGGAATCTGCCGTTTACTGCTGGTGCCCTGATCGAATGGGTTTAGTGCTTTCCTATCACAGTCCGCTTTCAACTGCGGGCCACTGAATAAAACACGTCCATCGCACACGTTACTGGGCTTGATGTTACTTGCAATTGCATCAATAGTGCACCCTCACTGTCCAGCTTTACGGCTTTACCCTGTGCAGTTCGGGGATCGTGTTGTGTATCCCCGTGGTACCCCTCGACGTCGAAGGCGATTGATTAACGAAGTTCTCGACTCCTGTGGTTCGTTCTAGCTTCTCATGTCATTATTTCTCAGACGCGCAATCACGCTTGTACCTTCCCATGTCATCCCTGCCCGAACGACGGGCGCGCATGAGCGTGGCCTGGTCTCCACGGAGTACTCAAGCTGCTTGCGAGCGCAGATCCCCTCGTGTACGTGCTATGAGGCGTAGCTTTCATTATCGCTAGTGATATCTGCCCCGACATCAATCGATTATTGTTCGCGGTGTGCATGACGCGATTCGTCGTTAGGTCGCGACGTCATTTCATCATTATATTCTCCCTTCCATCAGCTGAAGCTTGCATCGGTGCCAAAAGAAAGCTAGGCAACGTGGTATGTCCGTGGTTTGCAATTTGAATGTCCTTTCCCGCGGTATTCGCGACCCACTCATTGAGGTTCTATTTTCATCTACCGTATTAGCCCGACGCGGTTTTGTCCACCATGTCTCACAATAGGCTCTACCAACCTCTGCATCGTGTCCGCGAAGGTACTGTACTCATATGGTGTAGATTTCCGATTGTAGCAAATTCAACTCTTGGCACCCTCATCCAGCTATACCACCCATCAATGAGGTACCAATTTACTTGCTCTTTGGAGATTTTAATCTCTTTTTGGCAGGGTGGAGACCGGTAGAAGAAAGTCAAATCTTCGAATGGCAATCCCGTGACGCACAGAACCGATGCCCGGCCTCCGTCAAGTGACTCAACTCCTGTTGAGCAGAACGAGAGAAAGGAAGGTGCGCGATACGATCGAGGTGATAAATCCCAAAGCAATGGAAGCATATCATTTACCCTGGACCTTGGCAATCGAAACCTCCATTACGCGATGCAGATTATCCTTCCAGATGACCCAAGTACAACGCGCCTTGAGCCTAAGCACATACGATGGGAGATAAAGGGTCGATGGTGCGTCATGATGATGATGCAGTGGTAGGTGCGTGTAGACAGGACGCTGCAACAGGGGTGATAATCACAACACGTCGTAGAATCTGTCACTGCTGTTGCTGTCTGTACCCACGTCCTAGATATTGGGACGCTGTGGTGTGCGGCCGGAACATCCGTAAGGAAGATTGGGGATTCAGATGACCAGCCCTAGCTAAATGGGACCGATAGGTGTAGAGAGACATCAGCTGATTTGCCGGGGTGGGAAGACACGCATTCTCGAACTGAGACCACTTGTTCTGGGCTGGACATACAGGGAAGGGTGGCTGTGATGATCAAGGAAGCAGAGGCTTCTGACCAGCAAGTCTTGCACCACAATCGCGACAGTCCGGCAATTCTCTGGCATGTCCACAACACTGCAATCTCTCTGGGAATCTTGATTGCCTGCATCTGGCTAGTCTCCCACCCGCGCGGAGTTTAGAGTTAACGCGTGCGCCAATCAGAGGCCGAGGATTGCAATTGTAAATGTCATACAGTACCCCGCATCAGCTATTTTGGGTAATGAGCCTGGTCACGTTTGCTGACTGAGGGGACAAACTCTTGAGAGACTATAAAATCGCCTCTGCTTGTCGTCCCACTACTGCCGTGGTCTTTTCTTGACACCCATTTGTTCCTATCATGCCCTCTGCTCAAGTCTTCAACAACAAGGACGGCGCCGTCTACACCACCTCGAACGGTGCACCCGTCAGCGAGCCCTATTCAGCTCAGCGCGCCGGCATTAACGGTCCTCTACTGCTCCAAGGTACGCACGCATCATCGCGACAAGGGAGATCGATTCTCATCACCCGCCAGACTTCCACCACATTGACCTCCTTGCCCACTTTGACCGCGAGCGTATTCCTGAGCGTGTTGTAAGCGCATATACCCTGCTTGCTGACCATGCACCTCACCACCACCTCGTCTAGGTCCACGCCAAGGGTGCTGGTGCTCATGGCTACTTTGAGGTCACCCATGACCTGAGCGACATCACTTCCCAATCCCTGTTCCAGGGTGTTGGCAAGAAGGTCAGGGCAACAGTCCGATTCTCGACCGTCGGTGGAGAATCTGGTTCTGCAGATACCGCTCGCGACCCTCGTGGCTTTGCTATCAAGCTCAGGACCGAGGAGGGTAACTGGGACTGGGTCTTCAACAACACCCCTGTCTTCTTCATTCGGGACCCCGCCAAATTCCCCCACTTCATCCACACCCAAAAGCGCGACCCTCAAACGCACCTTAAGGACGCTGACATGTTCTGGGTATGTGATCATCTTTCCTGAATGACGACGAGATGATGCTGATATTGCGCTATTCAGGACTACCTTTCCCAAAACCCAGAGTCCATTCACCAGATTATGATCCTGTTCTCCGATCGCGGAACCCCAGATGGTTACCACCAGGAGCACGGTTACTCTGGACATGCCTTCAAATGGTTCAAGGCCGATGGATCATTCGTCTACGTCCAGGTTCACGTTCGGGCCGACGGAGGCTTCAAGGTATATTCTCATCGGTTTTACCAACTCCACGGGAACTGACCTATCTTTGTAGACTCTCGACGATGCCACCGCCACTCGCCTTGCCGGTGAGAACCCCGAATACGGCATTGAGAAATTGTTCAACGCCATCGAGTCTGGAAACTACCCGTCGTGGACTGTGTACATCGTAAGCGCGATTTCGCCTGTTGCATTCTATTTTTAGGGCTCACCAAGGCAAATTTAGCAAACCATGACCCCAGAACAAGCAGAGAATTGGCGCCACAACGTCTTGGATCTTACCAAAGTCTGGCCTCATTCAGAATTCCCACTTCGTCCCATCGGAAAGCTCGTGCTCAACGAAAACCCACAAAACTACTTTGCCGAAATTGAACAGGTTAGCTTCTCATGATTTGTATTCTTTCTCTCACCGTGTCACTGACTATATGCACCCACTGACAGGCCGCCTTCTCTCCATCCCATGTCATCCCATACATCGAACCTACTGCCGACCCCGTCCTCCAATCACGTCTCTTCTCATACCCCGACACCCACCGTCACCGTCTCGGAGTCAACTACCAGCAACTGCCAGTCAATCAACCCATTGTGCCAGTTGCAAACTTCCAAAGAGATGGCCCAGCAACCTTCATCTCTCAAGGAAACAGACCCAACTACCAGAGCACCATCCAACCCCTTACCTTTGCAGGTCGCGCAGGCACTTTGGAAGGTGCCGCTCGCGATACTGTGCGTCAAGCTAGGCATGAGAGTTTCATTGGCGGTGCATACAGAGATCTAAGCGAGATCACCGAACGTATGTGGCTGCTACTTTCCCTTGAATAGTACACTCATAAGAGGACCTGTTAGTCGATTTCGAGCAACCTCGTGCTCTATACCAAAAGGTTTGGGGTGACAAGGAGCGCCAGGCATACGTCAACAATGTTGCTGGACACTTCAAGAACGTCAAGAGCCCGGAGATCAAAGCACGACAACGTGAGTTTTTGAATCATCTGATGCCAGTGTATCAAGACTCACCGACATTTTTCTTTCAGTCGCTGTCTGGGCCGCCGTTGATCAAGATCTGTCGAACAGGATTGCCGCTGCTGTTGGACATCCTCCTGTTCAACCACTTGCTGTCAAGCCCGCAAGCGAAGCAGTCAAGTTCCGCGCTCTCATCGGGCGACTGTAGATACTCTTTGGGTTTCGAGATGCATGGCTTGTACATAGGAAGTGTAAATTCGTGAAGCTGTACCACAAATAAAATGCACCATGTTTTAACTTCAAAGCCTAGAATGTCGGATGAAAAAATTAAGCAAAACGAAGGGGAGGCGGGGTGGTGTTTACTCGGGATAGGGTCCTACGGCCGGCGTCGCCGGTGATTCGGCCGAACGCGTCGGGCGAGTTTTGTTGGACAAGGTAGGCAAAGAACTTAACGAGCACTAAGACTCAGCACACGACTCTGTCAATATAGCGTTCAAGTTTGCAATGGAGTGTTTCTAGCCACATAGGACATTCCAACTCAAGGTTCTCATACTGCATCGAATATGGACCTTGAATCGAGGGGTGGACCATCGAGTGTCGGGTTTGTGAGGTGAAGTTACAGCCATATCATGATCGGAGTGCATCGATGAGTTCTCATCCTAGGGCACACTGTTTGGCCATAAAGTGAAGGCTTCTGCAAGGCTCAGATAATGCGTCGCTTGTCTTGGTAAACCAAAACGAGCTGGCGGGTTTACTGAACCACGATGTGGTACCCTCACGATGGAGAGGTGGGTGAGCAAGCGGTTCGAACTGAAGGCAGCCCAGAGGGTGAGGGTACAGGTGTCATCGTCGAATCTGCTCAAACGCGATGAAACTGTGGGACGCGCTAATACCCTGTGGTATCATCATCAATTCTAGATCTACGGGAAATTGGACGTGGGGGGTTTAGAGTCTCAACCACAAGAGATCAAGCACTGAGTGGCTCCTATTTGGCACTGCTCAGTACTTGATCCCTTCTGGCTGTCGTACTCTGAAATACATACGTCGGCTTCATTCATGCCTTATGCGAAGCATTCAATATACGACAAGGAGATAAACCAGGCGTAAACTTTCTTGCTTTCGTGGAGCCAACTGCTAAATCCTTGCAGGACAGACTTTTCCATCCGTCCTTTGAATCGTACACCCTGTCTTGTCTAAGTACACAAACTTTGACCGATATTTCCAAAAAGCACAGTGGGTTTGGATTTTGAATTATCTCCTTCGTCTCGATATGCTAGTGTGTGCGTTTTCGCTGCAACTGCATTAACACTACAATTGATGTTCAAGCTTTAGGGAATAAATAGATATTTATTTCCAATCCAAGCAAGGAAGTCCGTATCATCCAGTACCTTAATTTATCGCTTTGTTTGCTTTTACTCGTATGAGACGATGTGCTGGCCGTTGCTCGACTTGGGATATCTGCGCAAGCTACTATATTCACCGATCCCCTTGGTGTGAATACTTAAGCCAAGGTGGAGCAACGAGCAGCCTAATGTGGTTTATCTACTCGCTCACCGCCTCTAGACCAAGTCAGCGCCCATGAGCGATGAGCCCGAGGGCAGAGCAGTGGCACAGCCACCATCAACTTTGTGCCATAACTCAACAGCAATTCCACCTAAACATCGATATTCAGGTTTGTATTGCACTATGGCTTGCCGGTAAGTTATTTATCAATTCTGACAGATCACCCGTCTCATCCAGATAGTGTTGTTTGCGACGAACAAGTTGTAAACCCCCTCGAATTCGGCGGCAGTTACCCTTGGACTTGTATATAAAAGCACTTCAACGACTTGATTAAAGCACAATCACTCCCTTTCATCTGCACTGTCATGGTTGAACATACAGAGGAAACCCATGTTCAAGATGAACAGAAATTCCTCGAGGCTAAGCCAGACGTGCCCTCTCTAGACGTACCTCGCCCAAGCCTTCTTCCACCCGACCTCGCGCAACATATCCTATGGCGATGTGCTGCTCCAGCGAAGACACGACACATCTTGTGCTCATCGTTCTCGAGCAAGGTCACCTTTTCTGAGACCATAGAGCAGGAGGCTCAAGCGCTCATGAGCCATGGCTTCCTCCCTGCAACCCAGATCAAGGGTCTCCTCGACACGGAACAGGCGGCAGAGCCCAACCTTGTCCTCTACTTCCCGCACGCTGATGGGCAATTCGTCGTCGATGCTATGGTGGAAAGGCTTGCCACTGAACACGAAGCAGACGTCGTGGTGATTGATCCACTGGTGTTGTGCTCCGGCAAGCAGGGAATTTTTGGGAGCAGTAAGTTTTTCGATCAGTCAGGCATTGAGCCCCCTCATTCTAATTGCCCTTCTACAGAGGTAGAAACTATTTTGGAAGGACTATTGAACAACACCAAGACTGCGGCCTGCACTGATAATTGCAGCGACTGTCCACAATGCCTCTTCGACCAACTCGTCAACCTACCTCCACCATCTCCAAAGGATAGCGAAGAGGCCCCTCGAGCTTCATCCCGTCGCATAATATATTTCCGCGATATCAAGTCCCTTTCACTCTTCTTCCGTCCGTTTCTTCAATACCTACTCCTGGCGATTCGTCGAAGGCGTAACCCCTCCGGCATACCCACGGACCAAATTACATCCGACGACATCCGACCGACCCTTCTCGTCTTTGCAACGCCCGAGGATGCTTGGGCGACACGGAATGACATAGAGGATCTAGCACGCCCAGAAGCTTGCTTTACGCCAGACTTCTCTGCGTGGCGCAGGACATCCTCTTCATTTTCCTTCAGCCTACCCTATCATATAGCCTCGTACTTTTTCCCACTCGTGACGACCGATCTGGGGTATGAAGAGTTGAGCAACAGTACACCCACACCCAGTCCGCATAGCATTCTGACGGCAGGCCACCTGTGCGTCAACATCATTCCAGAAGGGCATTCTTCGCCCTCGTTTGTGTCTTTGCTGTCACGTTGGGCTTGGAAGCGTAATCAACAAGTATGGAACGCATGGCTGGCCATCGTGCTCGAGAAAAGGGGCGCCAGTCTAGTCCATGCCAATCTATCAAAGCCCATCCAGCGCCCTACCAAGAACACCGACTCCGAATCACCAATTGGCGATGCCGCAGAGCGAAAGGAGAAGCCGCTGAACTTGGTCACCTCCATGAAGCAATTCGCCGAGAAGATCAACACACCCCTGCACAAAATCCTGGGCAACGTTTCACTCTCTGCAATCAGATTGGCTGGTGCACGCAATACAGGTGCAACTGGGCCCATTCAGGTTACGAACGAGCATTTATTCCGTGCCTTTGACCTTGTGGTTGCCAACCAGTCAATACGCTCCCATTGGATTGATTGGTCGAGGAAGAAGCGGGACGAACCAGCAACGAAGGAGGAACCCAACTATGATGCCTATGACTCTGACGATGATTTTCAGGGCGTACTTTCGAGCGATGCAGATAGAGGGGTTTCGGATGAGAAGGACAACGACGTGCCAGTGATGAGCGTTACGCCAGCGGAGAATGGTGATAAGGACAAAACTCAACAAGATACAGAAAAGGAGGGGGAGCTGGAGGATGAGGTTGTAAGGAATGTGAGAGAATCAGCCGATCTCAGCGAGCACGAAAAAATGCTGCTTCCTTGTATAATCAATCGTCGTACGTTTCCGCAACCATCCACCCAACGTATTGAGAGCTGACGTATCGCTACTTCCTAGACCAATTGGACACATCATTCGAGGATGTGTGCATCCCGCCATTCGTAATTGAGACCCTTCGCAGCATTGTCTCCATGCCACTCCTCTATCCTCAAGCATTCAAAACTGGTATCCTCAAGAAGGAAGCCATTGGAGGTGTGCTACTCTATGGCCCACCCGGGACAGGCAAGACGATGGTATGCAGAGCTCTTGCCAAGGAGTGTGGGTCTAGGATGTTGGCCATCAAGCCAAGTTCTGTGAATGATAAATGGGTTGGGGGAAACGAAAAGCTTGTCGCCTCTATGTTTGTGAGTCCGTGCACCTTGAATTTGGTGTGCTTCTCTTAGCATTCGTGCTTGGACAGAGTCTAGCAAGGAGGATAGCACCTTGCATCATATTCATTGACGAAATTGATGCATTGTTCAAGGCTAGGTCCTCCAATGACGCGGACTGGCGGCGAAATATGGTATTTATTTACATTTCTTCCTGCATACGACAGAGACTCATCAACTACTAGCTCAATGAAATCATGCAGGCAAGTACATCGCGAGCGAACTTTTCGTGTCACCCTTTGGGCTGACTAGTCAAGATTAGTCTATGGACGGAATAACAACTTCAAAATCCAACAAACAAGCTGGAATTGTAGTTGTCGGCGCAACTAATCGAGTCAGTACAACTTAACCATATTTCTTCTTGCGCTCTGTATTGAACCTTGTTTCAGCCTTACGACTTGGACGATGCCATTTTGCGACGCCTACCAAGTCGTATGCTAATCGGCTCACCTGGAGAAGAGCAACGAGCCGGTGAGATCTTCCGAATGCTTTATCCTAGCCAAGCCTTAAAAATGGGATCTATCTCAGCGATATTACGCTCACATCTCCGTGACGAGACCCTCGCCTCGGACGTCAATATTGACACACTCGCTAAAAGGACAAAATTCTACTCCGGATCTGATTTGAAGAGTGAGATATTATTCCTATCACATTGGCGGTTGAGTGGTATTAATTGAAATCTTCTACAGATTTATGCGTCTCAGCCGCTATGGCTTCAGTCCGGGATCTAATTAGGGACATAGAAATTGCTAAACAACCTCCGCCCTCACCTCCACCCTCCCCACCTCCTTCTGATACCGACGATACCACTTCTGAATCAGATACTGCTGTTGACCCGGAAGACAAGTCGAAATCCGAAGGACAGGACAACGTCAACGACAAGAAACCACTTGCATCCGAACTGTGGCCCAAACGCATCATCAAGGCGTCGCATATGGAACTTGCATTGAAGGAAGTTCCTCCTTCTTCGTCTGCTAACAGTGATGAGAAGTTGTATTCCTGGCACAAGACTTTTGGTCGAACCCAGGCTTGAGCGCGTGAACGTTAGCATCTGAGTAACGTAGTTAATGTACACTATTTCTCGTCCTTTTTAGAGACCTAGGACTCGGCGTGGTTATGTCATTTTATTAATTTATATGCCATTTCCCATCCAGGAATATGACAGTGCGTTTGGGAAATCTGTGACTTGTGTTTATTCTATCGGAAAATGTGAAAGCATGCTGTCGTGGCGTTATCGTAGCTATGTTCAACAATCGTAACAAAAACGATTATCTAGAAAATGACCAAGTAAAAAGGGGGTTGTACACAAGAACCTCTACTTGAGCCTGAGCTCGCAATCGTTCAATCACGATTCATGGCATATTCCCTAATAGTGGTCACCCCCAATAAATTCCGAGCGAGTAGCTCTTCAATAATCGCTATTCAAGATGTGAGAAATAATTCGGGTTAGGAATTACATCGGCTGTAGAGCATCAATAGAATAGAATATAAATAATATCAAAGTCAAAGTTGACGAGGAGAATACATGGCATAGGATGTATGCGTTGAGGAACGCCAAGAGGGACTCGGAGAATTAGAGCGGGTGTTATTTTGAGCGTCTTTGGGGCTCAAGAAAGTGTAGGGTACCCATCGTCGTGGATAGTTTCCAAGAACTCACACCACGCTCATCTGTACTGTTCGCACTATCAGCCGACTTCGAAGGCACCTCGAAATCATAAATTGGCAGCCTGGATTGTGCGTACGTCTCAAATCATTTTCTTCTTTGATAGTACATAGACGGCGAGGAGAGCATAGTAATAAAGTTACAACCAGTAAATACACACGTTACACCGGCAATGCATAACGATACTCGAGTCCCTTCACAAGTCCTCGGGCATATTGAAAGTACAAAACAGCCACAACTAATCCCCAAGTAAATGCCACCACCGATTTAAAATCGACCACAGCCCTCACTTTCCCCACAACCACCTGAATCGTGCTCACTTTAGCAGCCGCAGGCGTCCCATCCTGCAAGAGTTTCCGTTTTTCGGGTACAGGCATAGATATGAACCCCTTTCGAGAATGAATTGCATCTCGCAATCCTGGGATCCCATCGATACTCTTGAGGTTCCAATCTAGCCAGTATTGACGGATACCGAGGTTCGGCAGTTTGGACGGGTCAATCCCTTGCTTGTCTTGAGAGCCGTCAGTAGTACTTGAATCGTTGGTCGTTTCGCATGCGATGGCTTTTTCTTCGGCATCACGATCGTATATTTCTTTTCGGTTGAGGGCGTAGAGAAGTTGAGCGCGGTGTCCCTTGAAATCGAAGTATGGTACACCATATCCACATGACTAGTATAGATACGCTTGAATAGAGATATTTCACACACTATCGTTGACATGACACTTACTGTCATAACTTTGTGGACGTCAATGACGATCGCTGAGCGCGATCCTGCATGCCTTTTACCATCTGGGAGATACTTGTCATATTCTGGCGTCCCAAATTCGTGAACGGTCGCTGATTCCTATACTTCAGCATCCTTAAATAACTGATCTTGAAGGAGAGATCCTCACCCGTTCCATAGATCCTACAAATTCTGGGTGGACCCTCAAATGCGTTGAACAAAACCGTTATCCTCCTGTTCTCTCTTATATGCGATATGGTTTCGATGCCTGGTTTTGTGTATGGCACATTTAGCAACCATAGCATGATAGGACGACAGAACTTTACCGCTTCCTGTAATATCCTCCCACCAAACCTGCTTGGAGTTCACAATATGAAATATGTCTTCCAACCCCTTTGGAGAGACATTGATGTGTCCGTCATCACTCAGAGGTGCAGTTGCAACCCAGAATAGGTGTTGTTTTGGAATCCAAGAGATGAGAAACGGTGGGATTTCGTCATAGAATACACCCATTATTGGAGCTTGAGAAGAGCGGGGTAAGGAGCTGATAAAGGACACAAGAGAGGGAAAGGAGAGTAGATAGCGAGGGTAGTTCGTAGGGCCTTGATAAAGCCTGAGATAAGAACTTGTATCAAATACGTCAGGTTCATTTGGGGTTACGTCTGTGTACCATGACCTGCAAAAGTCGTTGGAATGGAAGGCTTCGAGGATGGTAAGCGTCGGCAATTACCTGTGAATCATTCACTCGGGCCGATTCAATGTGATAATGCATCCACCGTCCCATCCGAAAGCATTGCTGGAGCTGAATGCATGGTGCCTGAAGCTTCCTCAAGCAGTCCTAGCCATTGAACTGAATTCCCTCCCTCTCTCGGCCCCACTATCATCCCGCCAAAGAACAGGGAACAAATCGGTCAAGTGGCCACGCAGGTTACGTACTCACTACGACATGGGTTTCGTGAGGTTATGGCAACTGGTGCGGTAATAACCCTCACCAAGCCAATGTTTCCGCTCGGAACAGAGACAAGGGAATAAATTCGAAGCAAACACTCGACCTGGTGGCAGCCTGTTTTAGTTAGCCTTGCTGAACGCCAGTAAATTGGCCATAAGGAATTGTTTTTCATATGAAACTTACACCATCTAACGTTAGTAAGTTAGATCAATGTTAACTCTTCTTGGACGAGTTTCTGATATATGAAGCACACTCACCAGGCTTTTGGAGTTTGAGCTGCCCTTTCATAAATAAATATCGCAAAACAAAAGCAACACCAACTTTCGTCGTAGCATGTTGAGAGGTATGGTACACGCGCTTCCTGTAGTCCCCATTTGCATCTCTATGAGTATGTCTGGGCGTCTGCAAACCAACGATCCAGTGCAAAATCCTGATCTTCCACGACACTCCAACTCCGCGGCTTTACTGTGCGCAGTTCCTTTTTCCTTCGACTCGACCAGGACCTTCTCTGCTCCAGTATCTTCTGCCCTCTTATCCAAAAATCCTCTTTCCCGTCCGCACCCTTCTTCCAATCCCGAATGGTTGATATACCACCACCTATTGCGAGCATGACAACCACCCTCTCAAGAGCGTTTTCCTCCATTCCTGTCGAGCGCCTCCTGATTGTTATTGGTCGCAACTGACTTTCAGTGACTGTCAATCCTCCTTCCCACGGCCAAAGTAAGACCAATTCCAGTTTTTCACATTCTTCCAGGATCTTCGTCACCAGTGAGACTGAGACCTGTTCAAGGAAGGCCAAGTACCTCAACTCCTTCAGACACGCAAAGTTGTTTCCTTCTTCCCATGTCAAGGTATCAACTTCACCCAATATCTCGAAATGAGTAAGGTGCCGGAACGCTGCGTGATTGAAGTTCACCGCACTCTGCTCAGTGGCAAATAGGTGCACCAAGTGAACACTGAGACGAAGAAGAGGAGGTCGAGGGCTAGGCATGCCGTTCGAGCTCATGTGCACGGAGTCTTGGTCAAAGTAGGATAACAATCGACCCCCGGGGACGTTTTTCCAAAGTGCAAGATCTTGTAAATTAGGGCATTGGAGAACAAAGTCGATTACCTCGTCGGGGTCTAAGGTTATGGGTACGAGCAAGTGTTCAACGTATAGTGATTGTCGGCCCTTTGGGTAGGCGTAAGGACAATTGGAAACTCCGTAAAAGACCACGATTTCGTGTTGGATAGGCTCAATCCTAACATGCACGGGTTGTGGTGTCTACCCTTGTGTTTGTGAAAAAGCAAAAGGCTCACCAGATGCGCACCCGCCGGGCTACTTGTATGAGACTCGGGATGTGACTCCTGGAACATCGGGCGCACATTTCAAATATGTGTCTCTCCAGTTCGGGAGGGAGTCGGGGCTGCAGAACGTGCTCCAACGCAGGATCGGCATCAGTAGTCGTGATGAGTTGAAAGTCGTGCGGTGAGCCCATGGCGCTTGAATGAACTCGAACCTGAATAGCAGGGGCGATCAGTGCATCATCATCGATCCCGTCGGAGAGCGACTACCACTGTGCTGAGCTTTGCTTTCCCTTTGGTGAGCTCGCTCCTTGTCCGGGCTGCGCAATTTAATGATGTCAGGCTTCCTTAGGATCTTCCTGGGCGCACATATGGTGCCAGTCACCGTGACTGAAATGACTCCGTCCACAGCTGAACGTCACAACAGGCGTAACGCGGAATGTCACATCATTTCCGGTTTCAGTAAGTTGAAGTCGCCATCATCCTGAGCGCCCTGCTTGGCCCTTTTGTTCGGGCAGGACAATGTGCTATTGCCGGCCACTGGAGACAGCTGAATGGCTTGGACGTTCTACGCGAGCTATTCTTCGACGTCCTGGGTGACTCAACAGCACCAATCGAGGATAGCGCTCAACACCGCCTCCAACGCCCATATCCCTTGATGAACGACAAACCCGAGGGGAAGGCATTCGGTATAGCCACATCAGCCTCGTGGTATACTCAACAGCAATCTGGTCTAAAATCCGACATTCACAAGGCCTGCATCGCATAATGACTTGACTCGGAGATCTAATTGATATCGCAACTCTGAGTCACCTTCTAATTAAGATTGTGTCTTTGGCAATAATGAGTACAAATTATTTGTGAGTACCATCAAGTCCGCGTGGCAGTTGTCACTGAGTTTCTATATAAACGCAGTAGCTATTTCGGAGCATAATCACCACTCTTCTTCTGCTTTCATCACCATGGCTGAACACACAGAAGAAACCCGCGTTCAAGATGAGCAGAAGTGTCCAGAGGTTAACACCGACGCGCCTTCTCAGGACGCATCATCTCCAGACGTACCTACCCCAGAAGTACCTCGTCCGAGTCTTCTTCCACCTGACCTTGCGCAGCATGTCCTATGGCGATGTGGCGCTTCAACAAAGACGCAGCGCATCTTATCCTCATCGCTCTCAAGCAAGGTCACGCTGCCTGAGACCATGGAACGGGAGGCTCAAGCACTCATGAGCCAGGCCTTCCTCTCTGCAACTCAAATCAAAGCCCTCCCCGAGACAGCGCAGGCAGTGGAACCCAACCTCGTCCTGTACTGTCCCTACGCTGACGGTCAATTTGTCATTGACGCCATGGTGGAAAAGCTGGCCACTAAACACGAAGCAGACGTCGTGGTTATTGATCCACTGATGTTGTGCTCCGGCAAGCAGGGAATTTTTGGGGACCGTAAGCTTTTTCAGCTCGTCAGACATCAAGTTCTCGCATACTGATTGTGATTTCCCAGAGGTCGGAACTATTTTCCAAGGAGTGTTGGATAACTCCAAGACTGCAATTTGCACCGACAAGTGCAGTGACTGTCCGCAATGCCTCTTCGACCAACTCGTCAACCTACCTCCACCATCTCCAAACGATGGCGAAGAGGCTCCTCAAGCTTCATCCCGTCGCATAATCTATTTCCGTGAAATCAACACCATCACTTATTTCTTCCGTCCGCTCCTCCAATACTTGCTACGGGCCATCCGTCGAAGGCGTAATCCTTCCAACAAACCCACAGACCAGGTTGCGCCCGCTGATATCCAACCCACAATGCTCGTCTTTGCAATGCCCGAGGATACTTGGTCGGAGCGGGATATAGACGATATCGCGCGCCCAGGTGCTCGTTTCCATCCAGATTTCGATTACAAGCGCAGGACGTCATCCTCAATCACGCTCGACCTACCCTACCACATGGCGACCTACTTCCTTCCACGGGTAACGACCGATTTGGACTACGAATGCTTGTCCTACGATACTCCCGAACCTGATCCGGACACTATCCTAAAGGCAGGCCAATCGTGCGTCAAGATTATACCAGAGGAGCACAGTGCTTCTTCATTCAAATCATTACTATCGCGTTGGGCTTCGAGACGCAATCAATACATATGGCACAGCTGGTTAGCTCTTATCCTCGAGAAACGACATGCAAGTCTTGTCCATGCCGATTTATCAAAATCCATCCAGCGCCCTGTCAATGCCAGCGGCTCCGAGTCATCGTCAACCAGCGATTCAGCAGACAAAAAGAAGAAACCCTTGGGTCTTATCTCTACCTTGAAGCAGTTTTCCGAGAAGAAGAGCCTCTCTCTATATAGTCTCCTGGATAGTGTCTCGCGCTCTGCCATTGGAATGGCCAGTGTGGATAATACGGATCCAACAGAAACCATCCAGGTTACAAATGAGCACTTGTTCCGTGCTTTCGACCTCGTGGAGTCTAATCACTCAATACACTCCAAATGGCTCGAGTGGATAAAGAAGGAGAAAGAGAAATCGGAAACTACAAAGGAATCTGATGAAGATCCTGACGAGTCTGATAGCGAAGATTTGAGCGATGGGGACGAGAAAGCAACGAGCGCAACGTCAGCAGAGAAAGATGACAAGGAGAAGAAGGAGAAAGAAAACGCAGACAAGCAAGGGAAGGAAGAAGAGTTCAAGGAGGACGAGATTGTAAAGAAAGTGAGAGAAGCGGGCGACCTTACCGACCATGAAAAGAGGCTACTTCCCTGCATCATCGACCGTCGTACGTATCCAGAACGCCAATTAAGTATGTTTGAAACTGACGAGCGATTACCCACCACCTCATAGGCCAGCTGGACACGTCGTTTGAGGATGTGTGCATCCCACAATATATAATTGAGACCCTTCGCAGCATTGTCTCCATGCCACTCCTCTATCCTCAAGCCTTCAAGTCTGGTGTCCTCAGGAAGGAGGCCATTGGAGGCGTGCTACTCTATGGCCCACCCGGGACAGGCAAGACGATGGTGTGCAGAGCTCTTGCCAAGGAGTGTGGGTCTAGGATGTTGGCCATCAAGCCGAGTTCGGTGCACGATATGTGGCTCGGAGAGTCCGAAAAGCTTATTGCTTCTATGTTTGTGAGTTTGAGCGTTTCTTGGGTTTAGACTGAGCCATTGAACGCTCTCATTCCGATAGAGCCTAGCGAAGAAACTGGCGCCCTGCATCATCTTCATCGATGAGATCGATGCGCTATTCAAGGCTAGAGCTTGCAATGACCCAAGCTGGCGACGAAATATTGTATGTATCCGTATCTTCGCCGTTTATACTATTGAATCTAATTAAAAATGATCACCAGCTCAATGAAATCATGCAGGCAAGTCCACCGCCGGTGTTTCAGCCAAATCAATTTCTAAAATGACTGGGTTTGTTTAGTCTATGGACGGAATCACAACCTCAAAAGATAACAAGAAAGCCGGCATCGTGGTCGTTGGCGCTACCAACCGAGTCAGTGCGATCTGTTGCGCCCTTTTTGTGTCGCATATTGAATATCTTTCTTTAGCCTTATGACTTGGATGATGCCATCTTGCGACGCCTACCAAGTCGTATGCTAATCGGCTCACCTGGCGAAGAACAACGAGCAGGTAAGATCTCACCCAGTACCCCAAACTTGACCGAGCTCTAAACGAGACCCAACTCAGCAATATTACGCTCTCATCTTCGTGACGAGACCCTGGACCCAGAAATCGATATCGATGCACTCTCCAAGAAGACACAATTCTACTCTGGTTCCGACTTGAAGAGTACGTCGTCGACCTTATCCAGTTTCCAGTGAACAAGTCTTATTGAGATTGACTTCTTTGCAGACCTGTGCGTCTCAGCCGCAATGGCTTCAGTCCGAGATCTAGTCAAAGATCTCGAACTCGCAAAACAAGCTCTGCCCTCGCCCCCGCCCTCGCCCCCTCTGTCCGATAACAAGGATATCCCCTCCGATTCCACTTCTGAATCTGGTGCCGCTGGCGACTCGGAAGACAAGACATCGGAAGACAAGTCAAAATCTGAGGCAAAGGATGATGCGAACAACAGCAAGAACGCGGACAGCAAGAAACCACTCGACTCCGAATCGTGGCCCAAGCGCGTCATCAAGTTGTCGCATGTAGAGTTTGCGTTGAAGGAAGTCCCGCCTTCTTCATCCGCGAATAGCGATTGCCAGTTGTACACTTGGCATAAGACTTTTGGTAGGACGCAGGCGTGAACACGTTGGCACTTGGATGGGGTATTTGGTTTCTAGTTCTTTCTAGCTGTAGTATATATTGTGTATATTATATCTTGTAGAGGAATACCATTAGGCGGACTTTTCAGGAATACATGATCAAAGAAATGAGTGTCTTGCTCGCAATGCGATCTGTGGCGCACATACAACTTGGGCACAGGCTCAAGAAATCGCATAAGGTGGTCATTCACAGCGGATGGGCGCAATACTTGAATCCGATTTATTAGCGATATATTCAGATACAAACATATTATATTAACCCAATCTGTATAATCCTCAGAATTCAATCATCAGTCTCTGCAGGTTTTGGTTGCTTAGGTTTCGTAATCTTGACTCCAACGAGTTTGGATTTGGCCACTTTAGCGGATGAAGAAAGTGGTTGAGCGACAGTAGAGGGCGCTGTGGCTGGCTGCTGAGGCAACAAAGCCGTTGGAGGGGTGGGGAGTTTCTTGGGTGGAGGCTTGTTGGTTGTACCCAACCTCGAGCTAGTTGCGGGTGCGGGACGAGCAGGAAGGTTAGCCCGTTGATGTGGGGCAGAAGTCGTGGGAGCACCGATTGGTTTGGGTGGAAGAGATGGATGAGGGAGAATGGTCGATGACGATCGGTTGCCGGGGTTGGTACTCTCCATTTGTCGTAACTTTGCCTCCATCATAGCAATCTTATCTTGTGTGTTACTACGGTCTATTTCAGTTATCCAGTAGTTGAGTATGTGTGTGGCGTTTCTCACCTTTCTCGCCGACTGGAACCAGATTTCAATAGGCTCAGCGTGGTGGGGCGGCCGGCCTCTGACATGCCCTTCCTATGCTTAGAACCTAGCTGGCCGTATCCACCAGATCCAACGGAATCAAGTGGCGCTTGCTGCGCATAGGTGACCACGAGTTTGCGGCCACGAAGTAGCTTATCGTGTGCCAAAGACAATGCCTTTACAGCTTCCTAGACAAGTAGAAACTGATTTAGTAACGCTCGTTCACGTTCATGTGCTCGCTTCTCCCGGGTCATATCTGACAGCAGAGGGAAACAGTCCGTCGGCGTGGGTTCATCGTGTCGGACAAGGAGGGGGAGGGATGATTCGGGGTTTGTGGTCATTGTATGAAGTTGAATGCGTAAAGGAACCCGGGATGAGCGAACACGGAACTTTAACCGATAAACGGGCTGCAACATACCTCTGGTTTCCCGTATTCAACGAACGCATAACCTCTTGGTTTGCCCTTCAACATGCCGGTCTTGTGGAACAGGAAGTCTAGTTTAGTCACTTTGCCAAATTTCGAGAAAACTTGTAGAAGGGTATATCTTGATGGTTTGCCCGTTAGACAAAAAATACAAGCCATAATATGGGGAGGAAAGCTACTCACTCATCGACGCTGGGGTGCAAGTTACCGATGTAAAGTCGATCCTTGAGGATCTGCCGTGATGGTCCGGCTGTGCTCTCATGCTGGGGCTCCTCTTCGGTAAATGTAGGAAAGGAAAGGTGCTCGATGGGTTGGGGAGGTGGTTGAGAAGAGACTTGGGTGGTCTGTTCTGCTTGAAGTGATTCTTCCATGGATTTGGGAGAACAACAAGCGGGACGGCCGAGGATGGGTAGCCCGACACAAACACCGCACAACAAAAGCACAGCACAGCCGTTGGTGCGCCCAGCAATCGAGTAGTTCACCGCGCTCTGATATTTGGGTTGGCACTCATGTTCTGTGTGCCCAGGCAGCGAGAACGACACCCGTCCAGGGTCTAGGTAGACTCGGACTTCGAGTGGGCTAATATACGACATCCTCCCCTTCACTCCAATCCATTGCCATGGGCTCCGATTTCTTCTGCTCAGTTAGTACTATTAACCCGTGATCTGAGGATATGCTGAGTGTGCAGGCACAAATAGCTTACTGGCGGGCACTACATGACTGGGACAGATATCGTAAGTTGTCCACACCTCGACCGGCTATGTATTTACTTGTGACTACAGATTACCGATGACCTCGAAAACTCATCGGATATGTACGCTTACAGAGGGAAGGAGAGCAATTTCATAATGCCTAATTGGGCCAGAGAGAGACTGGCATATACTGAGGAAGATCGCCAAGCCTCTACCGACTTCGTACTCCTTACGCCGTGCCGTAAAGAAAATGGCGTAGTCGTTGAGTACAAAGACGACTTTTCTCAAGAGGGTACGTCTTTTCATCCTCTGTTATATTAGAAGGGTTTGACATCAACTTGGGAATGCTCCAGCAATAGAAAATCCAAACGAGAACGAAGTTACCCTAGTTTTTGACATTGTGCCTGGCCTTCATCCTGATCTCGGGGATTACGTCCAACTACGAAACGGTCGCGTCGAGCGACGCTTTGTTGTCATCAGCTTCGGCCATACATTTATCATGACATTCACTTCTTTTCAGATCCTGTGCCACGTCTGTCCCGAACTACAACCACACCACCTGTACCGTCTCTTTTCTCGGCCTAATGAAACGAACCTTCTTCTCAATGGACCTGTGGGCGATGTGGATTATGGTCCGCTTGAAAAACTACATAACAAGCAGTATGCATACTGGTCTTTGTTGGCAGACATACCTCCGGATGCTGGATATCAAAGTGTAAATTGGTGGATGAGTTTGCTGATGCGACGAGATAGAACGGAGGACGAGATCGTCAACGAGGCGTGGATGGGGAGCGGAAATATGTGGGTCATGGTTCGTCCAGACAGGTACCTCTCTTCGTGTTACGTTAGCCCATTATCTAGCTCACAGACTTTTGAATTTCATCAGGTTCCCAATACAGGCGACAATACAGCTCCCACCATTGCTCGACTGTCATACCTCGAATTCTCCCAAGTCATCTTCCGGACTCAAGCCCAACCTTGATTCCCTCCCGTTCGACATATACCACATACTCTGTACTTACATCCCTATGCGCAATCTGACCACGATGTTGTCCCTTAACTGACAAATTCGGTCCCTCTTACTGCCCTATATCCACTCAATCGCATATCAAAAAATTCGGAAGGAGGAACCCTGGTACCTCCCTGTGCCGAACATCCCACGTCTCCAGCCACAACCTGACGACGAGCCACGGGCTAAGGAGGAAACAGAATACTGGCTCGACGAATGGCAGAAGCATGGGATCAAAGTAGAGGATATTGTTGATCAAGTCCCGTGGCTGAACTATGCCCAAGCCTGTCGAAAGAGTTGTAGCATGTGTAACAGGAGGAGGATATGGGGTATCATTTTACAATTGAGGGACTTGGCAGTGAAGGATGGAATTATTGACGGCTGATAGATGCCTTGTGAGACCAACGCTAGGCTTATGTATATGTAGCACTTACATCCTACCTTTGTAGATCGACGTGCTTGGTGGTACCGGAGGCTGACGGGGGTTGCGTGATACTGCTTTGGTGGATTTGAATAAGCAAACTTGCCATCATTTGTCTCGTCTCCACATCTTACTCACCCGTATCATATAAAAATGATACACTCCGTTCGATCTTCTTTCTCCAGAAGAGTTCAAACCCACTAGTTGGTAAACGCTGCACCATGGACTCGGATTACTTTTGTTCGGTCAGTAGCTCCCTGGTGCTCGTCAAACCTCCACCGCAAACTCGGATGCTGAACGGAAATTAATAGCTAACTGGGGGGCGTCACATGTCGTCAAGATTTCCTGTGAGTTAGATCCATTGGCTGGCTGAGAGTACTGATGATCCGGCTTCAGCTCCTGTTTTACATTCAGGAAGAACACAGAAACTACACTTGGACGGGCGAAGAAAAGAACTTCAAATTCCCCGAATGGGCCATGAGGAGGCTGGCTTATACCCCTGACGACGTATCGGCTTCTTCAGACTACGTTCTCATCATCCCTTGTCGCAAAGTGAATGGGACCGTCGTTCAGCATATGAATGAGATATTCCATCCTGGTGCGCGTGCTCCACTATTTCCGGATCTTCTAAGGTGGCTTAGACAATACCATAATGGACTACCAGAGTACCCAACTCCAACCAAGGACGAAATCGATGTTATTTACGACGTCGCACCGGGGCCTCACCCGCGCCTTGGTGGCTACCACCGACGACGGATCGACGAGAACGGGGAATTCCAAAGTGAAATCTTCATCGCATTGAGACATTTCGGGAAATCATACATCATGACTTTTACTTCCTACCAAATTCTCCAGCACGTATGTCCCGAACTCGAACCACACCACCTCTATCGCCTCTTCTACCGGAGTAAACGGGACGAAAACAGCTATCACAATGGGCCTGTCAGCGGTGTGGACTATGGTCCACTGAACGAGGTTC